>JBCFYV010000001.1:58038829-58085543 GCA_039000515.1 Timema cristinae
CCCGGGACCTTTAGCTCAGTATGCAAACACGCTACCAACTGAGATAAAGTGTCGGACTGTGTATAGAAATCAACATTTAGTACGGTTTATGTGTTGTTAACAAAATATTTCTATATTACGTGATAAAAAAAATTACACCTCTGTACACAAATAAAAAACTGGTACATTGGTATTAACGCTGTAAGCTACCTGGTCTCATAAGTCAGGGCACTGGCACTCCACACTCCGTGGGCCAGGTTGAACACAATTTTTTTACACGTTATTGTATAGGGAAGTCTCAATTTAGCCCGACACATTAAATGTTTTATAGCATGCCTAAATTTAGAGCACAAATAATAATTTTCGGGCACATATGAACACAAACGAAGCTTAAACGAATGTTGAAAACAGAATTTTGTTATATTAATATTGAAAAATGTGACGGGCCAGATTGAACTCAATCCATCTACAGGTTATGGTATAGGGAAGACTCAAGATAGCCCGCCACATTAATTGTTCTCTATATTTTCTAATTTTAGAGCAAAATTGTTTATTTTTGGGCACATATGAGCACAAATAAAGCACAAACGAGTGGCGGGAACAGAATTTTGATACTTTGATTTTTTTTAATGTGGCAGGCCAGCTTGAACACAAATTTTCTACATGTTATGATATAGGGAAGGCTCAACTTAGCCCGCCACATTCAATTTTTATATAGCATGCCTAATTTCAGAGAACAAATATTCATTTTCGGGCACATATGAGCACAAACGAAGCTTAAACGAATGGTGAAAACAGAATTTTGTTAAAATAATATTTAAAAATGTGGCGAGCCAGCTTGAACTCTATTTTTCTACATGTTATGGTATAGGGAAGGTTCAACATAGCCCGCCTCATTCAATGTTATATAGGATGCCTAATTTTAGAGTACAAATACTCATTTTTGGGCACATATGAGCACAAACGAAGCTTAAACTAATGGTTAAAACAGAATTTTGTTATGTTTTGTTTTCAATATGTGCCGTGCTAGCTTGAGCTCTAGTGGGCTCGCCTTCATTAAATGTTATCTAAAGGGCCTAGATTCACAGCACTAACGTTCATGTTCGGGCACATATGAGCACAAATAGAGCACAAACGATTAAGGCCCGTTGACACGGTGTTAGTGGACTAATGCAAGTTTAGTGGTATTAGCTTACTAACATGTTAGTTGTGTTGACACGTATTTTTCACTTGTATTAGTAGCGCTTATAAAAACATGGCTGAAAATGAAGAGGTGATAACTGGTCTCTCTATTGGAGCCTTTTTTTTTTATCACTGCGTCTCATTTTTCGTTCGGGTAATTTATACGCATATACTAATTACGCTTATGTGTTAGGAGCTAGTAAGGGTGAATTTAGAATAAGTTTGGGCGGCAACATAAATTACAATTTTTCAGTAGACGCAATTTATCATAATTAGTTTATTTTTGAAAAACATTATAAGTTGTAGTTAGGAAACAATATTTAATCGTAATTATAATAATAGAATTAAATGTAAAGAATAGTTACAATGTGTGATAGAAAATATGTTTTAATAATTAGTTTACCTATTTAAAAAAATGGTTTTATATAGACAACATAAAAAAGTTAGTGATTAGTGTGTCTCCTATTTCTTAGTTCCTTAATACATTTAAATATATTTTAGTTGATCCCAAATAATTATTAAATTATTTTACTTGATTTGTTAACTTATTTAGCATACATGTTAAATAAAATTAAACTCAAATAAGGTAAATAAATCCCAATACAACCAAACTCGGTAGGGCACTTTTTTAAATAGGTCCAACCCCGGTTTTTTCAACCCTCTTTTAAATGTTAGTGGTGACCTGGTGGCCTAGGGGTAAGGTGTCAGACTTCAATGCTGGCGGCCGGGGTTCAATCCTCGGTCCCGGCACAGATTTATCTGATTTTCAAATCCTTCCTTCACCTCTGACAAGACATCTTGTGAATGTGGGGAATGCCAGGCCGCCACCATGGTTCGGATTCCACGTTAAACTGTAGGTCCTTCATTTCATCTCACAATCACCCTACCATTACACACTAGTGTAAGTGCGTATAACCCGAACGGGTAGTAAGATGCGGTGCTAATAATAATAATAATAATAATAATAAAATGTTAGTATACTAATTACCAAATATCTTGTTAAATTCTAGCTAGGCCTGAAATATTTTTTTAAAATAATAATAGGCTTAAATTATATTTTTGGGCATTTTTTTTAATAGACCTAACGCAGGTTTTTTAGACCCTGTTTTAAATTTTGGTATACTAATAACAAAATATTTTGTTAAATACTAGCTTGCTAGGCCTAAAATATTTCTTAAAAATAATAATTCATTAATTTGTAGATTGGTTTAAATATAGACTATCTGGTTTGTTATACGATAATATTATATTATGTATCTACTCAATATTCCAAAGCATTACTACAAGTGTTTGAAGTATGGGATGAACATCTATAATTAAAACTTATAAAGATTGGTTAAAGTGTTAAATATGGAGATTGGAAAACGTGCCGAAGATTTCGCGTGAAAACCACCGGCCATTCATACCTTACTTGCCGATAACGCGAATATTATGTTGCCGGAACTAATCACGGTACTACAATGTTGTCTTATATTTTGTGATCGTATATAAAAAAATTACTCATGCCACGTTGAGTGGTAGGAAATAATGGTTTGTTAAAATTATTGATAACATTTGTTTACCGATATTAAATAATATCTCTCACAAGGAACATTTGAAAAATGTAAGTAGGCCTAACATTTTATTTTGGAAACTTTATGTACACCTGATATAACTTTACAATATCCTCTAGTGCAATATCCCTCCCATTCCTATCTTTATAAATTCGGTGCTTAAAATTGCACAAAAACTCATCCTTTCCATAACATTCCACAAATAAGTGTCCCCCGCACAACCAATTCTTCAGTTGCCGCCATTTTGAATTGTCTACTTGCATTAGTAAAGTTGGAAGGAGACCAACTTTTTCAGTTGCAAGTGGACTTGCATGTTAGTAGCTTGCTTGTCTGTTTACACGGTGCAAGCTGTGCGCGCGCAGCCAAATTAGTGTACTTGCATTAGTCAACTAACATCGTGTCAACGGGCCTTAAGGCAAAAGAGTTTTTTTTTTTCAGCAATGTGGCGGGCCAACTTGAGTCACGTCTGTTTGCCTTTAGGCTATAAGAGTGTCACTTTTTGGTGTTGGAGAACACAAGCTATCCTAGCGGTGAGATATTTTTTACTAACCAAAGCTCGTCAGATTTATCCCTCTGTCCTCTGCTGCAGCCATTGGCATTTCGGAGGTCCACTTGCTTACATCGTACGTTTTTCTTGCCCTGGGAAGTTATCATCCTGTAAAGGCTACTACATTTTGTATTTTTACGTTTTATGAAGACTTAAAAAAAGACCAACGACAATTCCATAAAATCTTTTGTATTTTTTGCACAACGGGTTTTATTGCTCTTATATATATTAGATTATTAGTTATATATATATATATATATATAATAGAGTATTAGTTGAAATAAATCCTGAGAATGCTTTGCTAATTACTAGGAGGGAAATTAGTATATAGTTTTTAAACAAGGACCTATTGTGTTAACATAGCCCATGTTGTTAATAATATCACCGTAATAAAAATAGTTACACTGTTTGAAAAAAAATAGCTGTACTAATTTTATATAAAAATAGTTATAGTAATTTTAACAATAATAATAGGGTTAAGGATCTAGTCCAAACCATAATTTAAGTTTATATATATGACCAGTGTAATATTTACTGGTGAAATTTATTTAATGCGTCACTATTATATATATTAATTATTAATACAATAGATAAAAAAAAAATATGTTCATATATATCTCAGTAACTCTAAACGAAAATCGGGCGTCACTTCAGACAAATATAAAGTGGGTGGGTTCAATATTGGTTTCCATTTTCATTTCGCCTTTCGAAATAAGTTGTCAAAAGTCCCCATAATTTGAATGTACGCATATAATTTTACCGCGCGTAAACGGTGTTGAGAATGGGGTTTTCTTATTGTTTTTCGTTAACTTTATGACCGTGAGATATTTTAACAAGGAAATAATATCGGAAATCTTATATATAAAAAAAGGTGATATAGTGTTTTGTGAACTACTGATCTAGTTGTATGTAGGATATTGTCAATGTTTTTAGAAATACTGTAACTATCTAGCATCAGTTGTGCTATCTATATTCAGATGAAACAACTAACAGTACTTTTTACTTTCCGAAGATAACCGAAGGTTATAAATTTAAATTTTAGGCCAAATGATTTTAGGCCAACTGCCTTTAGGCCAAATGCCTTTTAGGCCAAATGCCTTCTAGGCCAAATGCCTTTAGGCCAAATGCCTTTTAGGCCAACTGCCGCGTCCCCACTGGTGCAGTCAAAATACACTTCACGCAACATAATCGTTTTTATTAACACACCCACCTACGTATATTGTTACAAAAATGTATTGTGCGTTCAAAGCGAATTTTTGGACAGTATAAAATAATCTCTAAAATAAAAATAAATTAAGGCATCAAATACTAAAATATTTGATACTAGGAATTTCCAAGTGCTGTAAATATCTGTGCTTACTGATTTAAAACTGTCCTTGTCTGGGTGATATTTATGTGTCCTTTTCTGGTTGGTACATTATGTGTCCTTTGCTAGTTGGTACATTATGTGTACTTTGCTGGTTGGTACACTATGTGTCAAGAGTATAAACTCTTCATCGGATGATTAAAATTATTATCTCTATTTTATAAGAAGAACCTTTCAGATAATTAAACGTATTTTTGTGGTCTGTATTGAAACAATTTTAATATTTTATTATTGTTATTTTATATATATTGATTATTTCTTCCAAAGTTTAATTTCCAGATCAAATGACCTGACGTATTAATAGGTAAACGAATATTTAGTAGATATTTAATATCTAGATAAAGTTTTTACTGTGAAAATTGAGCTGTAAAAGTGCCAAACTAGCAATAGGGAAGCAGGAAGCCTGTTTTCCCCTGAACTTGGAGTCCTGACCTCTCAGGCTAGAGACAGATCTCTCTCGCCAGGGTTATCCCTGAACTTGGAGTCCTGACCTCTCAGGCTAGAGACAGATCTCTCTCACCAGGGTTATCCCTGAACTTGGAGTCCTGACCTCTCAGGCTAGAGACAGAGGCTAGAGACAGATCTCTCTCACCAGGGTTATCCCTGAACTTGGAGTCCTGATCTCTCAGGCTAGAGACAGATCTCTCGCCATGGTTATCCCTGAACTTGGAGTCCTGACCTCTCAGGCTAGAGACAGATCTCTCTCACCAGGGTTATCCCTGAACTTGGAGTCCTGACCTCTCAGGCTAGAGACAGAGGTTAGAGACAGATCTCTCTCGCCAGGGTTATCCCTGAACTTGGAGTCCTGACCTCTCAGGCTAGAGACAGATCTCTCACCAGGGTTATCCCTGAACTTGGAGTCCTGACCTCTCAGGCTAGAGACAAAGGCTAGAGACAGATCTCTCTCGCCAGGGTTATCCCTAAACTTGGAGTCCTGACCTCTCAGGCTAGAGACAGATCTCTCACCAGGGTTATCCCTGAACTTGGAGTCCTGACCTCTCAGGCTAGAGACAGATCTCCCTCACCAGGGTTATCCCTGAACTTGGAGTCCTGACCTCTCAGGCTAGAGACAGAGGTTAGAGACAGATCTCTCTCTCCAGGGTCATCCCTGAACTTGGAGTCCTGACCTCTCAGGCTAGAGACAAAGGCTAGAGACAGATCTCTCTCTCTCCAGGGTCATCCCTGGACTTGGAGTCCTGGCCTCTCAGGCTAGAGACAGATCTCTCTCACCAGGGTTATCCCTGAACTTGGAGTCCTGACCTCTCAGGCTAGAGACAGAGGCTAGAGACAGATCTCTCTCTCTCAAGGGTTATCCATGAACTTGGAGTCCTGACCTCTCAGGCTAAAGACAGAGGCTAGAGACAGATCTCTCTCTCTCCAGGGTCATCCCTGAACTTGGAGTCCTGACCTCTCAGGCTAGAGACAGATCTCTTTCACCAGGGTTATCCCTGAACTTGGAGTACTGACCTCTCAGGCTAGAGACAGAGGCTAGAGACAGATCTCTCTCTCTCCAGGGTCATCCTTGAACTTGGAGTCCTGACCTCTCAGGCTAGAGACAGATCTCTCTCACCAGGGTTATCCCTGAACTTTGAGTCCTGACCTCTCAGGCTAGAGACAGAGGCTAGAGACAGATCTCTCTCTCTCAAGGGTTATCCATGAACTTGGAGTCCTGACCTCTCAGGCTAAAGACAGAGGCTAGAGACAGATCTCTCTCTCTCCAGGGTCATCCCTGAACTTGGAGTCCTGACCTCTCAGGCTAGAGACAGATCTCTTTCACCAGGGTTATCCCTGAACTTGGAGTACTGACCTCTCAGGCTAGAGACAGAGGTTAGAGACATATCTCTCTCGCCAGGGTCATCCCTGAACTTGGAGTCCTGACCTCTCAGGCTAGAGACAGATCTCTTTCACCAGGGTTATCCCTGAACTTGGAGTCCTGACCTCTCAGGCTAGAGACAGAGGCTAGAGACAGATCTCTCTCTCTCAAGGGTCATCCCTGAACTTGGAGTCCTGACCTCTCAGGCTAGAGACAGATCTCTCTCACCAGGGTTATCCCTGAACTTGGAGTCCTGACCTCTCAGGCTAGAGACAGAGGTTAGAGACAGATCTCTCTCTCTCAAGGGTTATCCCTGAACTTGGAGTCCTGACCTCTCAGGCTAGAGACAGAGGCTAGAGACAGATCTCTCTCTCTCTCCAGGGTCATCCCTGAACTTGGAGTCCTGACCTCTCAAGCTAGAGACAGATCTCTCTCACCAGGGTTATCCCTGAACTTGGAGTCCTGACCTCTCAGGCTAGAGACAGATTTCTATCATCAGGGATTTTCGATGCTCTCGTTCCATTTGTCCTTAGTATGACGTATTTCACCCACCACGATTATTGATCCAAATACAATTTTCTCTGATATGAAACAAGATATCCGTATCCCGTGTTATTGACGACATCAATAACCTCTCATAGCAAATACGACCTTGGCAAATCTCTGTTTTGTCTACGGGTTGTGTGGGCACAATATAATGAAAGAGAAACTATATCGTACATATAAAGCTCTTTACAGGCTAACATTTTCAATTACATTTACTTGATGTTGAACATTGATAAACAAATCCTTACTTTCATGATTTCTACAAACCAATATCATGTTTCTGACTATTCTATTGACCTCACTGATAAAGAAGTAATTTAATTTGACAGCGGTGTTTAGATATTATGAAAAATAAAAACATGTTTACTTCTCAATCACAGCTTAACATTAAATAAAAAATGTTTTGCTAGAATTATTAATAATGGCTTAGGCTTGATTTAACACAAATTAAGGGTATTATTCAAATAAAGCTAAGCATGTACTATATTTAAAACATCTCTCCAGGTACCGCATTGATGTAGTAAAATAATTGTTTTGGATCAGTACCTTTCGTCCAATAAATATTTCTATTTTTCACCAAAATTATTTGAGCTAGACTAGATTTAATGCTATAAAAATGTATTACTTTTACAAAATCTAAATTGAGAGCCTACAATTTAAAATAATAGACTATAAACTAAACATTTTGAATTTTTGATATTTTTTGTACGTTGTGCCTAGATTTCAGATATCTGTTGTTTTTAGTAAGTAGCTTCCTTTTTTTAAAATTAAAATCATATATATATATATATGTATATATATATATTATTTTTGTGACATATGAACGAGTAAAATGTAATTTACATGAAATCTAAATTGATGGCTATATCTGTTTACTATCGGAAGTATTTAAATAAAATTGACGCTTTTGTTCTATTGGTATATTCCTCAAGTGTTCCTTTACTCTTGCACATTAGGGCAATTAGGACAATCCGAATGGGTAGAAGGATAGGGTGATAAATAAAAATATATCCCTACCTTGTTTATGTACAGCCTTATTTTCATAGCAACAACAATATCTGATATTTGGAAAACCGATTAAAACTTCTGACAGGTATTTATACGTCAGCAGTTAACATGATATGGAGATTTTCATTTTCATAAAATATATAAACACCTCTAAAACAACATTAACAATACAGACAAGGATAAACAATGTTTCCTCCAAATTTTTGTTTTGGTTTTTTCTAATAATCTTTTGCTATTAAAATTGGACTCTATGTTGTACACGCCACGTTATTCTGATATTGGACTACACATTAATTAATATGTTAAATATATATATGGACTGCTCATGGCTTATTATTAAAGAACCAACCACCCACTTCGCTGGCCACATGGTCTAAAGCGTATCTTTTTCAGTAGACTAGACTGTTGGTACTTGAATAGTAAAAAAAACGATTGAATAGAAGAAGAAAAGAAATTATGGGTGCGTCCTTAGCTACAAACGATGAAAAAGAAGGAATAATATATTCTTGTTGCATCCTTAGCTACAAACGATGAAAAAGAAGGAATAATATATTCTTGGTGCATCCTTAGCTACAAACGATGAAAAAGAAGGAATAATATATTCTTGGTGCATCCTTAGCTACAAACGATGAAAAAGAAGGAATAATATATTCTTGATGCATCCTTAGCTACAAACTTTGAAAAAGAAGGAATAATATATTCTTGGTGCATCCTTAGCTACAAACTATGAAAAAGAAGGAATAATATATTCTTGGTGCATCCTTAGCTACAAACGATGAAAAAGAAGGAATAATATATTCTTGGTGCATCCTATGCTACAAACGATGAAAAAGAAGGAATAATATATTCTGGATGCATCCTTAGCTACAAACGATGAAAAAGAAGGAATAATATATTCTTGATGCATCCTTAGCTACAAACTTTGAAAAAGAAGGAATAATATATTCTTGGTGCATCCTTAGCTACAAACGATGAAAAAGAAGGAATAATATATTCTTGATGCATCCTTAGCTACAAACTTTGAAAAAGAAGGAATAATATATTCTTGGTGCATCCTTAGCTACAAACGATGAAAAAGAAGGAATAATATATTCTTGGTGCATCCTTAGCTATAAACGATGGAAATGAAGGAATAAGAGATTCTTTAATAAAAAAGATAAAGGCATGTTGAACACACACGGACTCATGCGATTTGCAGCGGATACATATTTTAAGTCCTTCTGTCGCCTGAGATCTCTACTGTAACTGTCTCGGATATTCTTACATTTCTTCTAAAGACTTTCACCTGAAATAAATAATTCATACTAAGAAATAAATAATTATATTTTATACAACACAGTTGCCCATGTATATTTTATTTATATAATATGAACGGGTAAGTGAATATTGGAAACTAAACTGTGATGGCCATTTTGTGGGTTTTGTAAAATCTATCCACTGAGTTAAAAAGGGCAAGTATTTTGGTCTCATTGTTTTTGTATTCTTCTTTGAGTCGAAGAAGAAATAACATTGACAGCCCTGGTGTAACGTTTGCCAAAGCATCTCTAAGGAAAGTTTTTTTTTTAAATATAAAATTATTTTGAAGCATTTGTGAAAAATAATAAATGGAATTATTTAAAGATATTTTTATACTCAATGTTAACATGTTCACAGTCCTTGGAGTTGTGACGTGGTAGCAAGACGTGTTCAAAGCTCAAATAAACTAATAATAATTTGAAATATTGAACATTTTAAACAAGTACTTTAAGTTCACTGCCAGACAAAGTATTCAAGTAGCGGCTCTTTATGACATAGTGTTTATTGAAACTGGAAAGTTGCAATTAACCTCAAAAAGTTACAGGACAATAATTACAAAGCTACCCTTTTCCAAATCACACGTTCATATAATATTATCTACAGGGTGGAGAAAAAGAAAGTAACCTAAAAGTACCTACAACTGAGAATGTAGATTTACTTTTCCGTCCCGCTTTGTAGATATGTATGTGAGATATTACATGTTTCTTTACTACTACCTAGCTACAGGCTGCTAGTTAGTGGATTTTAATCAAGTATATCGACTTGTAATCACTAGCACCAGAGAGACAGCTCAGCAAGTTTGTGAAGCCATATGAGAAGTTCAGAAGGATGTATATTTAACAGAGCTCAAAAGAGAGAGATATTTGGAGATAGCTGAGGGATTTAAGAACCGTGAAAACTTTCCAGATTGCATTTGAGCAGTAGGTGGGAAGCATATCAGAATAATGAAACCAAGTCTTTCCGGTTCAGTGAACTATATTTAAAAAGTACATTTTTCATTCGAATTATTGGTGGAATGTGATGCTAACTATAGTTTTGGGCCAGTTAATGTTGCTGCAGATTGAAAAGAAAGTGACTCTACTATCTTTAAGAATTCTATGTTTTACAAGGCTCTGATAGTCAATGATTTGGATATCCCTGAAAACTCTCTTATTTTTGTAACCAGGGACGAGCCTGCGCCCTATGATTTGCAAGGTGACAAGGCATTCCAGTTTTAGATCGCCTAATGCACTAACATGGTGGATAAAAATGTAGTGTTAAAGAATAATTTTCAACTACAGGCTATCCCGAGACAGACGTTATATACTCCGGTAACTATTGGTCGCTGCAATCGAGTGCCCACTGTCCCATTTACCACAAGCATTCTCGCTGGTCACTGCAATCGAGTACATGCTGTCCCATTTACAACAAGAATTCTCGCTGGTCACTGCAGTCAAGTGCCCACTGTCCCATTTACCACAAGCATTCTCGCTGGTCGCTGCAATCAAGTACGTGCTGTCCTATTTACAACAAGCACTCTCGCTGGTCACTGCAGTCAAGTGCCCGATGACTCATTTACCACAAGCATTCTCGCTGGTCGCTGCAATCAAGTACGTGCTGTCCTATTTACAACAAGCACTCTCGCTGGTCACTGCAGTCAAGTGCCCGATGACTCATTTACCACAAGCATTCTCGCTGGTCGCTGCAATCATGTACGTACTGTCCCATTTACCACAAGCATTCTCGCTGGTCACTGCAGTCAAGTGCCCACTGTCCCATTTACCACAAGCATTCTCGCTGGTCGCTGCAATCAAGTACGTGCTGTCCCATTTACAACAAGCATTCTCGCTGGTCACTGCAGTCAAGTGCCCGATGACCCATTTACCACAAGCATTCTCGCTGGTCGCTGCAATCAAGTGCCCGCTGACCCATTTACCACAAGCATTATCGCTGGTGGTGACCTGGTGGTCTAGGGGTAAGGTGTCAGACTTCTGTGCTGGTGGCCGGGGTTCGATCCTCGGTCCCGGCACAGATTTGTCTGATTTCCAAACCCTTCCTACACCTCTGACAAGACATCTTGTGAATGTGTGGTATGCCAGGTCGCCACCGTGGTTCGGATTCCACGTTAAACTGTAGGTCCTTCATTTCATCTCACAATCACCCTACCATTACACATTAGCGTAAGTGCGTATAACCCGAACGGGTAGTAAGACGTGGTGCTAGTAATAACATTCTCGCTGGTCGTTGCAATCAAGTGCCCGCTGTCCCATTTACCACAAGTATTCTCGCTGGTCGTTGCAATCAAGTGCCCGTTGTCCCATTTACCACAAGTATTCTCACTGGTCGCTGCAATCAAGTGCCCGCTGACCCATTTACCGCAATCATTCTCACTGGTCGCTGCAATCAAGTGCCCGCTGACCCATTTACCACAAGCATTCTCGCTGGTCGCTGCAGTCAAGTGCCCGATGACTCATTTACCACAAGCATTCTCGCTGGTTACTGCAGTCAAGTGCCTGCTGACCCATTTACCACAAGCATTCTCGCTGGTCACTGCAGTCAAGTGCCCGATGACTCATTTACCACAAGCATTCTCGCTGGTTACTGCAGTCAAGTGCCTGCTGACCCATTTACCACAAGCATTCTCGCTGGTCACTGCAGTCAAGTGCCTGCTGACCCATTTACCACAAGCATTCTCGCTGGTCACTGCAGTCAAGTGCCCACTGTCCCATTTACCACAAGCATTCTCGCTGGTTACTGCAGTCAAGTGCCTGCTGACCCATTTACCACAAGCATTCTCGCTGGTCACTGCAGTCAAGTGCCCGATGACTCATTTACCACAAGCATTCTCGCTGGTTACTGCAGTCAAGTGCCTGCTGACCCATTTACCACAAGCATTCTCACTGGTCGCTGCAATCAAGTGCCCGCTGACCCATTTACAACAAGCATTCTCGCTGGTCACTGCAGTCAAGTGCCCACTGTCCCATTTACTACAAGCATTCTCGCTGGTCGCTGCAGTCAAGGCCCTCTGTCCCATTTACTACAAGCATTCTCACTGGTCGCTGCAGTCAAGGGCCCTCTGTCCCAATTGCCATGAGCATTCTCGCTGGTCGCTGCAGTCAAGTGCCGATGACCCATTTACCACAAGCATTCTCGCTGGTCGCTGCAATCAAGTGCCCGATGACTCATTTACCACAAGCATTCTCACTGGTCGCTGCAGTCAAGTGCCCGATGACCCATTTACCACAAGCATTCTCACTGGTCGCTGCAGTCAAGTGCCCGATGACCCATTTACCACAAGCATTCTCACTGGTCGCTGCAGTCAAGTGCCCGATGACTCATTTACCACAAGCATTCTCACTGGTCGCTGCAGTCAAGTGCCCGATGACCCATTTACCACAAGCATTCTCGCTGGTCACTGCAGTCAAGTGCCCACTGTCCCATTTACCATAAGCATTCTCACTGGTCGCTGCAGTCAAGTGCCCGCTGTCCCATTTACAACAAGCACTCTCGCTGGTCACTGCAGTCCAGTGCCCACTGTCCCATTTACTACAAGCATTCTCGCTGGTCGCTGCAGTCAAGGGCCCTCTGTCCCAATTGCCATGAGCATTCTCGCTGGTCGCTGCAATCATGTACGTACTGTCCTATTTACAACAAGCACTCTCGCTGGTCACTGCAGTCAAGTGCCCACGGTCCCATTTACTACAAGCATTCTCGCTGGTCGCTGCAGTCAAGGGCCCTCTGTCCCAATTGCCATGAGCATTCTCGCTGGTCGCTGCAATCATGTACGTACTGTCCATTTACTACAAGCATTCTCGCTGGTCACTGCAGTCAAGTGCCCACTGTCCCATTTACCACAAGCATTCTCACTGGTCGCTGCAGTCAAGTGCCCGATGACTCATTTACCACAAGCATTCTCGCTGGTCGCTGCAATCAAGTACGTGCTGTCCTATTTACAATAAGCATTCTCGCTGGTCGCTGCAGTCAAGTACGTGCTGTCCATTTACAACAAGCATTCTCGCTGGTCACTGCAGTCAAGTGCCCACTGTCCCATTTACCATAAGCATTCTCGCTGGTCGCTGCAGTCAAGTGCCCACGGTCCCATTTACTACAAGCATTCTCACTGGTCGCTGCAGTCAAGTGCCCGATGACTCATTTACCACAAGCACTCTCACTGGTCGCTGCAGTCAAGTGCCCGATGACCCATTTACCACAAGCATTCTCGCTGGTCACTGCAGTCTAGTGCCCACTGTCCCATTTACAACAAGCATTCTCGCTGGTCGCTGCAGTCAAGTGCCCACTGTCCCATTTACCACAAGCATTCTCACTGGTCGCTGCAATCAAGTACGTACTGTCCCATTTACAACAAGCATTCTCGCTGGTCACTGCAGTCAAGTACCCACTGTCCCATTTACTACAAGCATTCTCGCTGGTCGCTGCAGTCAAGTGCCCGATGACTCATTTACCACAAGCATTCTCGCTGGTCGCTGCAATCAAGTACGTGCTGTCCTATTTACAACAAGCACTCTCGCTGGTCACTGCAGTCAAGTGCCCGATGACTCATTTACCACAAGCATTCTCACTGGTCACTGCAGTCAAGTGCCCATTGTCCCATTTACCACAAGCATTCTCACTGGTCGCTGCAGTCAAGTGCCCGATGACTCATTTACCACAAGCACTCTCACTGGTCGCTGCAGTCAAGTGCCCACTGTCCCATTTACTACAAGCATTCTCGCTGGTCGCTGCAGTCAAGTACGTGCTGTCCTATTTACAACAAGCATTCTCGCTGGTCGCTGCAGTCATGTACGTACTGTCCTATTTACTACAAGCATTCTCGCTGGTCGCTGCAGTCAAGGGCCCTCTGTCCCAATTGCCATGAGCATTCTCACTGGTCGCTGCAGTCAAGTACGTACTGTCCCATTTACAACAAGCATTCTCGCTGGTCGCTGCAGTCAAGGGCCCTCTGTCCAAATTGCCATGAGCATTCTCGCTGGTCGCTGCAATCAAGTACGTACTGTCCCATTTACAACAAGCATTCTCGCTGGTCACTGCAGTCAAGTGCCCACTGTCCCATTTACTACAAGCATTCTCGCTGGTCGCTGCAGTCAAGGGCCCTCTGTCCCAATTGCCATGAGCATTCTCGCTGGTCGCTGCAATCATGTACGTACTGTCCCATTTACCACAAGCATTCTCACTGGTCGCTGCAGTCAAGTGCCCGCTGTCCCATTTACAACAAGCACTCTCGCTGGTTACTGCAGTCAAGTGCCCACTGTCCCATTTACCATAAGCATTCTCACTGGTCGCTGCAGTCAAGTGCCCGCTGTCCCATTTACAACAAGCACTCTCGCTGGTCACTGCAGTCCAGTGCCCACTGTCCCATTTACTACAAGCATTCTCGCTGGTCGCTGCAGTCAAGTACGTGCTGTCCTATTTACAACAAGCATTCTCGCTGGTCGCTGCAGTCATGTACGTACTGTCCTATTTACTACAAGCATTCTCGCTGGTCGCTGCAGTCAAGGGCCCTCTGTCCCAATTGCCATGAGCATTCTCACTGGTCGCTGCAGTCAAGTACGTACTGTCCCATTTACTACAAGCATTCTCGCTGGTCGCTGCAGTCAAGGGCCCTCTGTCCCAATTGCCATGAGCATTCTCACTGGTCGCTGCAGTCAAGTACGTACTGTCCCATTTACAACAAGCATTCTCGCTGGTCGCTGCAGTCAAGGGCCCTCTGTCCAAATTGCCATGAGCATTCTCGCTGGTCGCTGCAATCAAGTACGTACTGTCCCATTTACAACAAGCATTCTCGCTGGTCACTGCAGTCAAGTGCCCACTGTCCCATTTACTACAAGCATTCTCGCTGGTCGCTGCAGTCAAGGGCCCTCTGTCCCAATTGCCATGAGCATTCTCGCTGGTCGCTGCAATCAAGTACGTACTGTCCCATTTACTACAAGCATTCTCGCTGGTCACTGCAGTCAAGTGCCCACTGTCCCATTTACTACAAGCACTCTCGCTGGTCGCTGCAATCATGTACGTACTGTCCCATTTACAACAAGCATTCTCGCTGGTCACTGCAGTCAAGTGCCCACTGTCCCATTTACTACAAGCATTCTCACTGGTCGCTGCAGTCAAGTGCCCGATGACTCATTTACCACAAGCACTCTCACTGGTCGCTGCAATCAAGTACGTGCTGTCCCATTTACAATAAGCATTCTCGCTGGTCGCTGCAGTCAAGTACGTGCTGTCCCATTTACCACAAGCATTCTCGCTGGTCGCTGCAGTCAAGGGCCCTCTGTCCCAATTGCCATGAGCATTCTCGCTGGTCGCTGCAATCATGTACGTACTGTCCCATTTACTACAAGCATTCTCGCTGGTCACTGCAGTCAAGTGCCCACTGTCCCATTTACCACAAGCATTCTCACTGGTCGCTGCAGTCAAGTGCCCGATGACTCATTTACCACAAGCACTCTCACTGGTCGCTGCAATCAAGTACGTACTGTCCCATTTACAACAAGCATTCTCGCTGGTCACTGCAGTCAAGTGCCCACTGTCCCATTTACCACAAGCATTCTCACTGGTCGCTGCAGTCAAGTACGTACTGTCCCATTTACAACAAGCATTCTCGCTGGTCGCTGCAGTCAAGGGCCCTCTGTCCCAATTGCCATGAGCATTCTCGCTGGTCGCTGCAATCATGTACGTACTGTCCCATTTACTACAAGCATTCTCGCTGGTCACTGCAGTCAAGTGCCCACTGTCCCATTTACCACAAGCATTCTCACTGGTCGCTGCAATCAAGTGCCCGATGACTCATTTACCACAAGCACTCTCACTGGTCGCTGCAATCAAGTACGTACTGTCCCATTTACAACAAGCATTCTCGCTGGTCACTGCAGTCAAGTGCCCACTGTCCCATTTACCACAAGCATTCTCACTGGTCGCTGCAATCAAGTACGTACTGTCCCATTTACTACAAGCATTCTCGCTGGTCACTGCAGTCAAGTGCCCACTGTCCCATTTACCACAAGCATTCTCACTGGTCGCTGCAATCAAGTACGTACTGTCCCATTTACTACAAGCATTCTCACTGGTCGCTGCAATCATGTACGTACTGTCCCATTTACTACATGCATTCTCGCTGGTCACTGCAGTCAAGTGCCCACTGTCCCATTTACCATAAGCATTCTCGCTGGTCGCTGCAGTCAAGTGCCCACGGTCCCATTTACTACAAGCATTCTCACTGGTCGCTGCAGTCAAGTGCCCGATGACCCATTTACCACAAGCATTCTCGCTGGTCACTGCAGTCAAGTGCCCACTGTCCCATTTACTACAAGCATTCTCGCTGGTCGCTGCAGTCAAGGGCCCTCTGTCCCAATTGCCATGAGCATTCTCGCTGGTCGCTGCAATCATGTACGTACTGTCCCATTTACAACAAGCACTCTCGCTGGTCGCTGCAGTCAAGTGCCCACTGTCCCATTTACCACAAGCATTCTCACTGGTCGCTGCAATCAAGTACGTACTGTCCCATTTACAACAAGCATTCTCGCTGGTCACTGCAGTCAAGTGCCCACTGTCCCATTTACCACAAGCATTCTCGCTGGTCGCTGCAATCAAGTGCCCGATGACCCATTTACCACAATCATTCTTGCTGTTCACGCTATGTCAAACTTGAAGCCAGACCCAGGGCTATGTACGGCCCGTGGACCTTAACATGGATCAAGATATGATGCAGCCCAATTTTATTTTTTTATTCAAAGTTGTGAAGATCCACCTGGTTGGAATGACACATTTAATTAAATCGTATTACCCGCCTCGGTGGCGGAGTTGGCTAACGCGCTTGTCGTGTTGAGCTCGACTGCTGAGGACGGGGAGATCGAGGTTCGAATCTTGGTTGGGTGAACTGGGGAGGAGTCCTATCTGGTTTTACACTCTCCCTCCACGTAAATGCGGTTCACTTCCTTAAATTCAACCTTCCCAATTCTTAATCCATTAGCGTAATTACTACTTAAAGCGTATAACACGATCGGCTAGTAAGACGTGATGCTAAATAAAAAAATAATTAAATCGTATTCACAAAGGGTTTATTAAAAAAAATACTTATAAGAACCGGGTGATAATTTCTGGGAACAAAATAGAGGATATCCTATTGTTCTGTATCTTTGTACTTTTATATTACAATTGTAGAATTAAACCAAAGTTGTTCATACTAATAAAGTGAACATTTCAATTGTTTTATATGTTTACTATGGCCCCGGTCTATTGTGTGACTCTCGCAATAGAGTGGACTTCCGATGATACGGAGATCAGCGGTCGAATCCCAGTCGGGTGTATTGAGGGTAGTTTGCCTAATTTATTTTACAATCTCCTTCCACACAAATGCAGGCAGACTTCCTCTAAAACCATCCTTCATCAACCGTAGCATATATATAAATATATATATATATTTATTCGTACAACCCAAGCGGGTAGTAAGATTTTGCGCAAAAGAAAGCATCCAACTGACAATGAATCAACCTTGTCGTGGTCAAGAGCTCCGAGTCCTCGTTAGCCTAGGAAGTAGACAGACCTCCACAGAAAGACCATGGTTTGAATCGGGGTTAGGAAAACAGTTTTATAGTTTAAACCAAACACCAACTTCAATGCTGATAAAAAACGAGAGTGACACCTTTGTCCTCATGCTCATTAATGCGAAATCCAGAGTTAAATACTGTATCAATATTACATGATAGCGTACTAATTAATCATAGTTTTATTTCTTGTAGCGTGCAGTCTATTAATCTACCGATTATATCAGCAAACTTATCAAGTGCCCAAAGTAAATCGATAACAGACAAAACAGCCAGACTCCGACCGTTAATTAAACACTGTGACAGTGGGAACCCACATTTTCTCAAATTGTTACGGCCATTACAAGACTCAATCCCGGGAACTTTATCTTAGCCGGAAGATACACTATTGACTGAGCAAAGGTGTTGGCCGTGACCTCTTGAACATTTGTCCAGTAATTGTAGATCATTTTTTTCGGATTTTTATCTTGTAATTTCAACAAGATAGTCATTATATTTGAACCTTGGCTAAATATTGCCTAAAACACTATATAAATACGTGATCCAATGAACAGTAGATCGGGAAAATTCTCAATGCCACTCATATATGCTATTTGTGTCCACTTATTTATATAAGTGTGTCCATATTTGCACTATAGATGATACATAACTTATTTTACAATGTTTATTTATTATTAACTACAATCCTTAAATCACAATAAAGTTTATAATTAGACTAATGGAGATAATTTTGACGGAGTTTGATGATCATTTACCTGAGGCGAGACCGCAATTGAAAGATAGTACACCCAGTGCTGCCGGTTGGTGTTGAACCTAGTCTACAGATCACCTCACCTAATCCTTCTCCTAATAACAATAATCAACTATGCTCGTGGACCTCCAACCTGGGTCTTACTTGTGTAACTCCAAGGCAACCAAGATCATAAAACCTGCGAGCGATGACGTCATTGTGGAGGGTGTGTGACATCACAATGTATGGACTGCTTCTGAAAAAAAAAAAAGTTAGATTAGAGGAGATTTAGATTGTTATTTTAAATAAATATACAAGTGAGTTGGTCATCAATTTTATATTAGCCTATAAAAAGTATCACGTTTCATCGTTATCAAACAAAATTGCAATGCAAGCTTGGATTTTAATGCAATTATTTCCAAAATGATACTAGTGGGTCGTTGCAGCGATGGCTGAAGATTATTGCACTAAACTGTATTTAAACTTTTCATTGGGAAAGGATCTAAATAATAAGTTATCACTCACTTTTTATTTAAAAATGTACTCCTCAAAGGCTATCGACTTTACTTAGATATTTAGTTTTCGGTGTATAATTTGAATCAAAACGTATATTTTCCCCCTTCACACCTGATGAGAATTTTAAAATTACCCCTCTCCCAGCTCTTTATCTATTCGTTGCACAAAACCACTCAAGTACCCAACGATTGAGCTGATATTATTTTTAAACAAACACAAATATTTTATTTACCAATACACAACTATATACAAATTCTGGTTTCCATGGTGACGCAAACAAAGAATGATTGTACAGATGAACCACTGTCCACACAGAAGGAAAATATGGAAAACTCGCTAGGAAATTTGTGTTTTAGTTTTAGTCCACTATTTTTACAGGAATCCCGATTCCCTTATCTTTAAAATGAGTGTTCGTTTGTTAAAATATGTTCAGTCATTTCCTCGTTATTTCTATTACTGGAAAAGGGCTTATCAAATAACATATATCAAAATATATAATAGAGTGATAAAATGTGGTGGTGAAAATGAGAGTGTTTTTGGGTGTGTTATTGTGTAAGTGTGAGTGTGAGTGTGAGAAAGTGAGTGTAAGAGACTAAGAATGAGCAAGTGAGATATATCGGGTGATAGCAAGAGTACGTGTATGTGTTAGAGAGAAAAATACTGGTGAAGAGAAACCTATTGTGTGTGTAGGAGGAGATAAAGTGTGTGAGAAAGAGAATATGGAAGGAAAATACGTGATAAAGTATGTGTGTGTGTGAGTGAAAGAGAGAGTGCAAAATTTTGAGAACGATATTGTGAAAAAGAGAGTTTGAGAGAGATAGTTTAGATAGGGGGAGATTAGTTTAGAGAAAGTAAATCAGATTGAAAGAAAGTTAGGGAAATAGTTAAAGAGAGAAATTAAAATAATGAGTTTGAGAGAGAGAGTGGTTGTGAAATAAGGAGAGTGAGATAAATACTGAGATTGAGATAGAAAGGAAGTTTGAGATAGAGAGGAAGTTTGGATAGATAGGAAGTTTGAGATAGAAAAGAAGTTTGAGATAGAGAGGAAGTTTGAGATAGATAGGAAGTTTGAGATAGAGAGGAAGTTTGAGATAGAGAGGAAGTTTGAGATAGAGAGGAAGTTTGAGATAGAGAGGAAGTTTGAGATAGAGAGGAAGTTTGAGATAGAAAGGAAGTTTTAGATAAAGGGAGTTTTAGATAAAGGGAGTTTTAGATAAAGGGAGTTTGAGAGAAAGAGCGTTCAAAAGATAGAACGTTTTAGAGCGAGCTTGAGAGAGTGAGTATAATAAGGATAATGTGATAGAAATGGTGTTATAAAGAGTGTATGTGATGGTAGAGAGTGTGGGAGAGAAAGGGATAAAGTGTGAGAGATAATGATAAAATATATACTAGAGAGAGAAAGAGATTTATATAGTTAGTGTGTGTGTGTGTTTGTGTGTGAGGGAGAAAGTGTGATAGAGTATGTTGAAGCATGAGAGAGTCTGATAAAAGAGATAATGCGAAAATATAGATGGGGTACTCAATCATTTCGGTACTTTTAAATATTATTCCCTCAAAATTAATATCAACTTGGAAACATAACTGAACTTATTGTATTTGTAATAATATAAAAAAAGAAAGAGGTACACAAAACATTACTTTTAAATAACATACCCTCAAAACTAACCGATAAAATGAAAAACGTAGCTTTACTTATGTATTGTATTGTGTTATTACTTGCCAAAATGAACATCAAACCCATTATTGAATAAAATGAGCATCAAAACTCACTATTTGAATAAAATGAACATCAAAAAACCATTACTTGAAAAAAATGAACACCAAAACTCATATCTGGATAGTTAAAAAGTCAATTTTTAAACATTATTCCAGATAATTTTATCGTTTTTGAGCTTATAATGCATACTAAAACAGATTTTAAAAAAATTTTATCATCAGAAACAAAACGTAGACAGTATATTCACGAACTTAACAACTTAACCTTTTAATTTTGATTTATGCTCTATATTATTAATTTAAATGCGAATTAAAAGATAACAATATTCCATAAAAAATTTAATGTTTCTCCAGATTAGGAAACTCAATATTTAGATGCTATGACCAGCATCCAAAAGAAATATTCATCCAAAGAGAAAATTGTGATGTTTTCAGACCAACAAATAAAGATTTAGTTATTATTTTTTAGCCAGGATATGTATTTTATTTAGAGATTTACAGCCATGCAACAAATATGGTTTCCATGGTGACTAAACAAAGAATGGAAAACAGAAAATTAATCTGAGAATATATGTAAGGAATAGCTTGTGAGAATATTAGATAAGTTGAAAATAGGTTAATGTGAAATTGTTTTATAAGTTAAAAATTAAAAAATATAATTAGGATCACCACATATAATAATTGAGAAAGAGATAATTACATTAATCCTATTAAAAACAAAATAGGCCTTATTCAAATATTAGATTAGAATGTGTAATAAATATGTAATATGTTAAAATTATTGAACATAAGCTATGTGAAATTTAAACATTCTGAGAAAAATAAGAAAAATAAATTGATAAGTTAAATTTAAGCCTATTTAGGATTATTCAGTTTCTAATCAAAAAACCGTAGTCCTAAAATACAATTAAACATCAGAATGTATTAAATATAAGATAGATAGATATTTTTGATATAATGAAATTAGGTTAATAAGTGCTCATCATAAACCGTTCCTTAGTTCTCTGTGAAAATCGGGTTTTCGTGGAAAACTACCATATTTTCCGACGTCCTGGACCTCTAACCGTTAAAATGAGTAGTCGTTTGTCAAAATCTGTTTCATCATTTCCTCGTAATTTATATTACCGGAAATAGGCTTATCAAATTATATATACGAATATATTTCTGATAGCTACGCTCTATTTTATAATTAAATGTACAATAATTAAATAAATTATTATCAAGGTAATATCTATACTACTTTAAAAACAAAGTGTCGGTATGTATGTCTGTATCTCTAAAAAGATTTATGGAACCGATTAGCTTATTGCGATACAGCTTTTTCTATTATTTAGATTTCTAACATAAAAATTTTAGGCTGTAGCATCGGATGGTGTACCATAGACTCTAAACAACAACAAGGCCTGACTTACCCCGTTTGCCCGCTGCCCGAGGCTCCATGCAAGAAGACACAAGTCGGACGTAACTTCGCGGGACCGAAACAAAACTAATACTAACGGAAGAATGGGACGCAAATCAGCGATGCCCGTAAAGTGGACTAAACTGACGCAATGCGGATATCCACATGGGGAAGATTCCCGACCGGCCACGAACTTCCCCGAAGTTCGTCTTAGGCATATCGCAATATGTTCCCTAGCGATCCTGAATGTTTCCCCCCCCCTATGTCTCCCGTCTTTTCCCCTCTGTGGCTGATTGTATTTATTCGGGCATCTGAGCCTACTATCGATACAATTGGGCCTTAACCGTACTAGGAGAAGGAGAAGCTCCGGCTTCTTCGTATTATAATGTAAGATCTAAATTACTTTCTGGCAACTTTTACTTCGTTTTCTGTTAAAATTAATTATTCAAAATTCTTTTTTGGCGTCATTTCAATTTTCTTTAAAATATGGAGCATAGTAGTAAATTTAATCTGAACTTGTTGATATCGATTAGTGACAGGGTATTGGCATCACTATGCGAGTCGAAATTGTAATCCTTGCTGGATAATAATCGATTACTAACCTTTGAGAGATATCGATTTTCTTTACATCAATTTAGAATGTGTTTTAACTGATATTTCTGTGTGAAATATTTAAATGCATGTTCGCGGAACATTGAGTTGGTTGAACTTAGGATTAACTTTTGTACCTTTGCAAAAGACTCGTGACTATTTTAATGTTATGAATTATTCGAGTTAAATTTGTGGATAACAAATTAGGGTAATTTTTCTATGTTTAGTTCAAAGGTGGTTATTAAGTGTAAATACGCTTTGGTATTTAACTGTTAATTATACAAAAATACATTTTTGTAAGCTTTTTTCTTGTAACGTATCTAAAATCATCACAAACATTATGACTGCCAAAATAAAAAAAGGGAACCAAGCCTATTACTGTTTTGTGGTCTACTACTCTGTCGGCGCTAAAGTAAAGTAAATGATTATTCCCTTGGTATGAACTTTGTAAAAATCTACGGATAATACTATAGCATTTTTACGACTTTTGGTGAATAACCATAAAAATTATACAATTATATATATTACAACTATATTTTGATGTTCAAATTTAATCATTTTAAATAAATTTGATATTCTATATTCTACAAATATCTTCTTGACATGATTTCTTCCGTAATATAAGAATTTTCCACCAAACCCTAGGTATACGAGAGTATATTTAAGTAAGTTTTCTAATATGGTGAACAGGAGAGCAGGATATATCCTTTACCTCTCTTGAATGGACTATCCATATATATTACTTCCGACAGGTGGGAGTTGCGAGATCTGATGTTTTGAATGTTGTCTTTAAACATTAAAAGGACAGAACTCCTTGCTTTCACTCCTGATGTCCCCCCCTTTTTTTGTATGTACCTTTCTTGTAGTTGAGCCTCCACCACCCGTTAGATGGTTCAAGGCGTTTGATCAAATGAATTAAATTAATTTATGTTTTTTCAAATTTTTGTTTTAAAAGGCTTGATTAATGAGAATTCTCCTAATGAATATAGAATGTATGATATTTTATCTGTCTTTAACTCGATCGCCAAATCTAAAGCCTAGGTTACAGAACATATTTCAATAGTAAATACAAGGACAAATAATATTTTAGTTTGGTTGATTGTTTATTAATTCACAGATTCTTATAAAGGATAGTTTCTGTAATCTATACGTTAGATTATAATTATTATTATTATTATCACCACCACATCTTACTAACCCGTTAGAGTTATACGCCACTACGCTAATGTGTAATGGTAGGATTATTGTAATGAAATGGAGACCTTAACGAGGGATCAAACCACGGTGGAGGTCTGGCATTCACAATTCACAAGTTGTGATTAATAACACACCTTGTCAGAGGTGAGGAAGGGTTTGGTAATCAAATAAATCTGTGCCGGGACCGAGGAGAATTCTTATGTTAGTACAATTATTTACTCCTATGATTAACTTAATAACCATTGTTAAAAATTGTAAGACTTGTTCCTCCGAGAGCCTAATTGACAATTCACTAATAGCTGGGTCCACAAATTATTTCAGGACTAAGCAAACCACCGTCTATTAACCCGTATTTTTGTACCATCGTAGTTTTTACTATTTTCTTGACCTACTGAAGAGCTCGTAACTAACCCATCAAACTGTAAAAATTACTGTTGTTAGATGAATTATTCTTATTTAAAAATAAAATTCAGTTCATGATGATCATATCATAATACACTAATATCTACCCATCTATTTCAATTAGGAAAAAACTTTTCATACTGCAATAAACCCCTCATTATAATTCTTTTATTGGAAAACAATTTTTTTTCAAAGCAAAACAAATTGTAGTATGGGAATTTTAATAATTCTCCATGTGTGTTAAGGTTTTATAACAATTTATTGACAAACTACTGTGGTTTGTCCAAGTAGTTTACGAGAAACGGTGAGTTATGTTTTAGGATTTTCGAGTATTTTGATAGTGGAAACATAATGCCGGCTTTGATTTACCCTGCAAGAACTTAACATTTATTGCCGTTTTGCGTGCTTGTGTCGTGAATTCAGAATATAGGTTGCAGTCTGTACTTTGCACGGTGCTTATAGTTAGAACTAAATTAACATAGCTTAATCCTATTAATTTAACCTAAGTTAAATTAAATTTAGACTTTACCAATTTATTCCTTCCTTCATTACTACACGTTACCTAGTTTGAAATATCTTCGTTAGTTCATAGGCAGTGGCGTGCGGTGACTTTTCTCAAAGAGGACTAGGTTTGAAGACACCTTTCATTATGGGGTTTAAAGAGGAAATATTCTCCATATAATGTACAATATGTAAACTTAGCAAATACACTTTTACAGGTCATAGGTAAGCAATTTATCTCCCTCCAACCGATCACATATTTGATATGGAATAAACAAACAAATACATAAATAGATAAATAAAACCAAAACATGGAAAAAAATAAACACATTAATAATTAAATAAAAATTAATAGTTTGAATCTTATCTTTATTGGTATATTAGTGCAATCCTTCTGTCATCTTTCTGAATGAATTTGTCGATAACAGCATCGTAGAATGATTTTTGACTCTGCAGTTTCATCTAGCAAGCCTTTTCCGACTGACAACAGAGAAAGGTGGAGAACCTATTCTCACACTGGGTGTAACATACAGTCGTCTTAATACTTTCAAACAAGCTTTGTTGTGAGGGAACAGTTTTCAATCCGAGTCCCCTTCCATAGTTTAAACTTTCAAACACTTTCAAACTAAATTTACAATCGAACACTTGGGGTAACACTTCACAAGATCTCTTTTATCAATGGGACAATTACATAAGCTTTACACCACAACAATACCACTTATAAGAAGCAAACCAAAATTACATTTACCTGTGACAGAACCCAAGTGTTAGCATATATCTTATTATAGAGACGGACTAGGCTGGCTTCAACTAGCCTTTTCCCCGGTAAGAGCCGATAAGACTCGAGCGCTTCCGATGTTAGTTGGGAGAGGGAAGGGTCCACGCAAGCAGCTGGAATATCATTGAGTATTGTGACAGCGCTTCTGATGTTAGTGTGTTGTCCATTGTAGAGAGGGAAGGGTGTGCGGGGGCATCGCACAAATAGCTAGAATATCGTTGAGTATTGTGACGCAAAATTGAGACTCAGATAGATTTTTTTTTATGCTTTTATTTCCCGTTAAAATTTAACTCAAAATAATAAAACTAAAAATGTCTGGGGGACTAGCCTAGTCCTACTAGTCCATTGACGGCACGCCACTGTTCATAGGTTGGATTCAAATCTCAGAATGATGTACTGAGGGTGATTCAAACTAAATTGTTTCCTCTTATCCCTCCACGCAAAATGGGTACAGTTGCTCTTAACTTTACTCAACCCAATCTCATTATTATGATTAAATAGATAACTCTGGGAAGGTTAGTAATTCATGTGTAGGAAAAGGCCCTTTGCAAAAAAAATAAAATAATCATGCCTGTTATTTAGGAAAAAAATTTAATGTAAATATAAATAAAGATAAATCTTCTTCTGTTCGTTCATTTTGGTTAGTTTAAACATAATTTTATTCTTTTGAACTATTAAATTTTAATATGACTTAGCTATGTCTTCTTACAAACACCATAACCAATACCGATGTAACTCATGAGAGTCTTGCCACCTTACATCTACCATAACCACCACCGATGTAACTCATGAGTGTCTTGCCATCCTTACAACGATTGCCCTGATTATAGGCTGAGTGTTGCCCCCGGAGGTGCATTGTGGGGAGCGAGCGAATCTGTGCACTTTATCTGAGAGCCGCGGCCAGTAAAACCTCTCTGAGAGGCGCTAGAAGCGACAAGCAAGGGTGGCAACACTGCCTAACTGATGTCTAGTCTTAGAGAACCGTTTACCAAGAGAGTGAAATATCACCACATCACCCTTTTAGAAAAGATTGTTAACAACGAGAAGTGAAATGTTCGCCGAAAATTTTATGAAAATTTTTAAAATGAATTCTTAACACAATGTGTCATTATAGTTGTACTTGTTGTTCCAAATGTAATCTCTTGAAAAATCCCGAAATAGGTAATTAACACCTCACTATTTATATCATAAATACAAATACTGGTGATAAATTATATAAATAATTAATTTTCTGTATCGCTTTTTGTCTGCTAGTAAGACCTTTTAAGACAAAATTAAAATAGGTTTTATTAATAATTCTTAGTCAGAATAATCAGTACGCGTTTTAGCTGTTGTTTTCATAATTTAAGAAATAAGCTAAATTACAGGTCTGCAATGAAATTTTTTTTGAAATCTAAACACTGATTCTTATAGATTTTAGGTGCTGATTTCAGTAAAAAATAGTTTTAAAAAAAACTCCATCACGTAACAGTTTTTAACAAACTCAAATTTTAGATTTTAATATTCAAACCCTTATTGTGTATAAGATTCTAAGCAAATTTCCATATCTTAAAAAAAAGCCTTTCATCTGATCCAGGTGTATTATAAAATTGATGTTTCAAATAGAGGGGAAGGAGGGATGGAAAAGGGGGGGGGGTTATTTGGGGCAATGAGTGGCATGCCATGAGTCTAAAGAGAATTTTAGAAACATTTTACTAAGTTTTCTTAAGACAGTGATTAAGATAACCGATGATTAACTTCATTTGGTTTTCCCCTCTTCATATTAAGACTAGGGATAAAATGATGATTCGCTTCCTTTTTGTTTTCCCCTCCCCACATTTCTTTCATTTCATTTCTTTGAATGTTTGCTCAGTTAAACTCCAATCTTTGAGAGACAAGGTTGTCATAATAGAGTATAAAATCACTGCTCAAGTTTTTTCCATCAGCTATTGAGTTTTATTTGTGTTTTAATCTGATTTTAAGTGTGCTAAATGGCTTCAAGGGGTTTTGTATTAATTCAGCTAACAGTTTTTGTTACATTGTGGGGACTTTGTAGTAAAGAAACAACATAGAAACATTACAGATTTTAAATGAAAAAGTGTACTAAGTTTATGCATATTTTTTCGGTGTGAAACTTTGTGACCAGGATAAGTCGTGGGCCCCACATAAAGTGTGCTCTATATGTGGAGAAGATCTCAAGTGGAAAAAAAAGGTAAGAAACAATCTTTTTGTTTGGGGTCCCAATTATCTGGAGGGAACCCCAAAATCGTGTAACGTTTAAGGGTTCAATTTAAAAAATAAGAAGACATTTTACATCCAAACCTTTCCGTCGGCTATGTGTCCTGTACATCATGGCCCAGGAATACCCATACCACATCTCTAGATAAATTAGAGGAGATTCCCGATTACTCTGATAAGGAAGCCCATGATTTTGATGAATAATTTCAATGTGTTTCAGAGAGCAGCGAGCCCGAACTTTTTTCACAGATTGAATGGAATGATTTAGTCAAGACTTGGTCTTTCTAAAGATTCTTCAGAAACTGTTAGATCAAGCTAAAGGAAAATAACTTAATTGGCTCCAGTACCTTTCTCATGGTTCAGAAACAGAGAAAAATATTTTATTCCATACTTTTCCGAGAGTGGTGACCTGGTTTATTGTAGCAATATCCTTGGATTGATGGTGAGGTTTTTTTAAAATACAGTATGACGTAAACGAGTGGAGGCTCTTTATTTGACTCGTCAAAAAGAAGCCTAAAAGCAGTGCTTCAACACAATGGTAGTAAATATGCTTCCGTACCAGTAGGCATTCTGTGTACTTGAAAGAATGCTACGAAATTTAGCCTTAATTCTCACCAAACGAATTACAATGATCATGTATGGACTATATGTGGTGATCTTAAAGTACTTTCCATGATTCTTGGGCAGCAGGGAGGTTACACTAATGTACCCCTGCTTCTGTGTGAATGGGATAGCCGGATAGAAGGCAGCACTGGGTTAAAAAGGACTGGCCTGTTAGGACTACATTAGAACCCTTAACAAAAATGTTGTAAGGGAAACCTTGGTTTATCCTAGAAAATCCTCCTGCCTCCTCTCATATCAAGCTTGGTTTAATGAACATTTGTAAAAGCTCTGTAAAAGAAGGAGAGTGTTTTAAATACTTGTGTAACAAGTTTTCTGGACTGTCAAAGCGAAACGAAAGAAGGTGTTTTTGTCGGTCCAGATATCCGGAAACTTCTGAAACACTAGTCTTTGAAACAAAAATGGAAGTTTTGAAAAAGATGCCTGGAAACTTTCAGAGAAGTTTAACGAAATTTCTTGGAAAAAATAAGACCCCCAATTTCAAGTTTATAGTGGAAAACATGCTCATTCAAATTCAAGGACTTGGGTTGTTCGATGAGCTTGAAAGTGCACTTCCTGAATTCCCATTTGGACTACTTTCCGAAAATCTTGGTCCTTTGAAATGAAGAAGCAAGGGGAAAGATTCCATCAAGACATCAAAGAATGGAACGCAATACCAAGGCAGATGAACATCAACATGATGGCAGACTACTGTAGGATTGCTGTACAGAGAAGAGCCGAAAGCGTCCACAAGAAAAAAAGCTCAAATAGAGCTTTGAGGATAAAATAAAAAGGCAGTATAAGACTTGTAGTCTTGGTAAGTGTTGATAATGGCTTAGCTTTAATTTCTTTTGTAAATAAAACTGTTATTTTAATTATTTTTTTTAATAAATAAGTTTTAACTATTAACACAAACGAGCCCATTTTCTATATTTTGATATCCAATTTGGGAAAAATCCTTACGTGAAAGAGAAAATGGAGATAATTTTTGAAATCAGCACACCAAAAAACATAAGAATCACCCATTACATTAAAAAAAAATATTCAACAACCCAAATTTTGCAGGCCTGTGTTATTGGATGGCCACTTGAGAAGGTTTTTGTTTAAACAAGTCAACACAAGCTAAAGAAGTACTTTCTTTTACAGTTTGTTAGTACTAAATGAATAAATAATAATACTGAACGGTAATTATAAGTAGCTCTGAGGAATAACAAAATTGTTCATTTGATTTGTACTCCACTAAAATCAGAAAGTCCACCACTTAAAGTTATTAGGACCGGACTATGTTTATAGAATAAAACATAGAGTAAAATGGTGACTTTTAGTTTATTATGATAGCATTCATTATGCTCTTAAAAGTTTAATTTTATTAATAATCATTTGACAGGATGTATAAAACTGTATATCTTGTTTAGGTAGAGAAATAATAGTGTATTTAGTATAATATTATGTAGGTTCCCTATTTGATTCCAAGTGTAATATCACACTGTGTTTAAAAAGTACTGTACATGAAAATATGTCACATGGTATTGTGTGTAAGATTCCACAATCTAATTATTTCAAATATACTGTATGTAATCTGTACTTGAGAAGAAGTTCCAAGCTATCTGTTTTATACTGTAAACCCAAGCAGTGTCAAGGTTAATTATGTGAGACTGTACATAGAGGCAGTTCCCAGGTATAGTATGGGAGACTGTACATGTAAGATATCTCCAAGTTATTGTTAGACAGTATATTTAAAATATCTCCACGTTTATTGCATGTTAGACTGTACATGTAAGGTATCTCAAGCTATGTATGTGAGATTGTACGTGTAAGGTATCTCCAAGTTATTGAACGAAACTGATACAAGTAAGATATCTCCAAGTTATTGCACGTAAAACTGTACATATAAGAATTTCCAAGCTATTGTATAGGAGGCTTGTACATGTAAGTTATCTCCCAGTTATTGAACGTGAGCTGTACCTGCCAAAGCTAACAAGGTAGTCCACGGGATATTGATTGGCCGACTCAGCAGAAAAGAATAATTCAGCGTTGAGTGGTCGTTGAGTTTGACGTAGGCCTATCTGAAAGCAGTTGACAGTTTTAGCAATCTTGCAAAGGGAGGGGGTTCCAGTCAACGCGAGACTCACGAATTCTCACATTTACTAAGGTCACCAAGCCTCACCCTAGCTCCCGAATTAACTAGATGGATGGACATACTTTGTTGGGAGTGTTTTAGCGGTTTGACCCTCCCCATCCAAACAGCTATTAATACTATGATATATATGTATTTATTCCACTCGATGATATATTATTACAGTTCTATTCTAAGCCCTGATTTTATAGGACTCCACTTTCGAACCCCAACATTGTTTGAAGGTTAATAATCTGGTATTCTAGAAATATATTTTATTGATTTGTTAATTATAGAGTAAATCTAAAAAATATTGAAAGCTTCCATTAATAACTTCTTTGTGGATTACTGTATGGTTTCGTTTTACACCATTAACTAAACGGACTTAAAACGCAGTGGGGCTCGTAGCTAAAATAGTGGAGATGCTGCTCCGAAAATGTTTAGCCTTTGTTTTAAAATTGTATAAAAGGAAAAAAAAATTGTAATAAAAATGTATTCACGAACTTGATAAAATCTTTTAAAAAAGAACATATTTACTTACTTTAAACTTAAATTGTTACAGTTCAAGCTTGATCTATTCATTTAAAAATGAAATCATTCTTTTTTGTTTTAATTTTCGCAAAAAAGTCAAAAATTTTCTCCTTGATCCTGTTGACAATTGAGGCAATTTTTCTTCCATTGAAAGTGCTGCAAGCACATTTAGTATTTCTGTTAAATAAAAAGAACAGAAAAAAAATAATCAAATAGAATAGCTGGAAGCACAATTATAATCTATTCTACACTCTTAACACTTTATCACATTCAAGAATATGGTACAAACATTTTTAAGCACAACACACGCTGAGTAAAAAAATACTTCCTTCCATAATCACGCCAAAGCCGGCACTGCGAGAGCAACAGTGCTCTCTCTACCTGGCAGTCCACCTTCCTCCCCCACTTCCCTCCTATGTGTGCATGCCACAACAGTCAAAACACCACGTCGCTGCACTGTGAATCGCACAGTTCCATATAAAGATTCTTGTATAGTTTTCATAAACTGGGGGATGGCTACTGAAGTACTGACATCAAGCTTAAGGAATATATATTGTACTATAAAAATAAAGATGAATTAAAGAAAAAAGTACTCTTTATATTAAATGTTATCGATAATATTAAGTGAAATAGGGGTTGCTGCAGTTTCCACAGTGCCTATACACGAAGACCCACTGTTCAATGGAAATACGATTCCAATTCCCTCTCTCCCCCAACAATGTGGCGAAATGATTTACAGTTTTCAAATACCAAGCTGTTTCATATACTATATTTAAAATGATTTTAATTTACTTTGATAGGTATTTAATATTAAAAAATCTTTGGTTATTTCTCTTTGGGGCTTCACCACGGATCACCACGTGGAGACATCTCTTACCCCCCTCCCCACCTCATTAATAAAAAAATATCATTTTCTAAGAATAGTTCAAGGTATTTATTGGAAAACTCAATAGGAAGATACCAATTAAGAAGACCTAGATACTGATGGAAGGATAACATCAGTATGGAATTGAAAAAGATAGTGTGTAGGGAGTGGACTGGATAGAACATAGCTCAATATAGGGATAGGGTGTAATGAGGTGTACTGGATAGAACTAGCTCAGAGAGGGATAGTGTATGAGGTGGACTGATAGAACTAGAAATAAAAACCAATTTTCTTTATTAGATCCCTATTTTTTTGTTACAATGAGATCAAAATGTATTAAAAAATAATGGCAGCTAGTAAACACTGACAAACACGGCTTAGCGAGTACTGACCTCGCCAATATACTAACTTTCACTGAGATGAAGAGGGTTGTCATAGTCACGTCGTTTAACCCCTTTATGTGAGCTTGACGTATTTGCTATTAGCTTGTTAGCTATTCAATAAAACACGCAGTTTAAATATATTACTATAAAATACTATAACCATTTTCAGTTTATATTTTGCTTGTATATGTTTATGGTTTTATATCCCTTTAACAGTGTGTTAGTTTATTTGCGAGTTTTTATTCATCACGTCTTACACCCAACCAAGCTATCATCACTTTATAACTTTCTCTACCACCAGATGCTTAAGGTAACTAACTCTTAAAAGATTTATTTTAAATATAATATTGTAATTTATTTGAGATATTTAAATTTTACTCTCTAAAAGTTATTTATATCAGCACACAACTTAAACTAACTTAAATGGGAACGACACAACATCCAGTCCCCGGCAGTTAATGTATCATATGAAAGAGAAAACCCACTTTAAAACCAATGGTAGATTTTTTGGACATGCAACGATCGAACCTAGGACCTTGTCAGACAATAATATTATAATATTTGCAACAAATGTGTGAAGTATATGATATTCAAAGTTATCAATAGCATGTGACCAAATTTTATATATTATTCTAGAAATCCACTACCAGTGCAAACAAGTTCTAAGCAAATTTTCAGAGTTACAATATCGTCTACTATCACTGTCTCTAAATTATTTTATAAGATGTATTCATGTTTTCCTAAAAACAAATTTGTGTACAAGCTAGGGTTAATTAAATTATTTAATAAGTAAATATCTAAATAATTTCATTGAACTCTGATGTTAATATGTATCATGATTATTAATAGATATTCCCTCTCCAAGATATTTGTATGCCCAGTGTGTACGTATAAAATATAACTCCTCAAAACTAAATGAAGGTACGGTTATTGATAATTTAATAACTAATCGAACCAGCGAATAAACAGAGGAATACATTTTGTGGTGTCATACAATACTGAATCTTCCCCCATATAACCACTCATAAAAATGTTTAGAAAGCCGAAATACAGTACAAGGAAAACAATCAATCATTAAAAATACACTTTTTAGTCGTCATCAAAAAAATATGTTTATAAACTTAATATGTTGTATTTTATCTTAGAGATATAAATATTTAACTATTTAAACGACTTGTTTGAAAAAAAAAACTTCTATTGAAAGAAGTGAAGGGTTGTTTAATTTTAATATTTATAAAATATAAATTCATTCAACAAAAATAAACAGCTAAAATTTGTCATGTAATAAACTAGATATTCCAAATATTTAATTTTTCATGTTTAAAGAATTCTTAAAATCAAAAGAACATGTACCACAACTAGAGTTGTTCAAATACTTATAAAGTTTACAGACCCAACATGTCTACTCTATACAATTCACACGGCTTTTATTTTGTACACATATCCATGGAAAAAAAATCTTATAATCTTTTAACCAATTTTTTTTTATCAAGGTTGGATTTAATTCCTTTTGAAATAGCGAGCCAAAATTGTTCCTTTCCATAACATAATTTTCTATTACCAGATTTGTATCTTTCATGAGGTCTCTAAGCCCCATTATATCATGTGCCACGACAATAGAGAGCAACCATTGATAAAAGCGATGCACAAATGAAATTTTTTCTATTAGGACTCTCATCCAGACGACATTTTGTGGATTCTTGTCCCAAGAACTTACTCATAGAACAAGATCAGTATTTTTGGTAGAATACCCCATTTATCATAATAGATGTATTCCAACCAAACGATTTAAATTAACTTTGTATTAGTGCCATATTTTGTAGACATAAAGAAAGGACATTCTAATCATTAAAAGGGCTTTTGACATATAAAGTTACCAATAATTTGTAAACATAAAAGGGGTTTATACAAATGTAATTGTAAATAAAATAAAGTATTGCAATGGTATAATTACCTTAAAGCATTCCGTACATATTAGCATATAAATCAAATTTATAGCATTTTAATATTGAAAAAATTTCTCTATATTAATTAAAACCCTTTTTGATAGGAACTAAGAATGTTGGGTCAATTTATGTAAAATTATGTAGTTATAATTATTTAACTAATTACAGATTTTTGGACTTATGGTGACCTGGTGGTCTATGGGTAGGTGTCAGACTTCTGTGCTGGCGGCTGGGGTCAAATCCCGTTCCCGGCACAGATTTATCTGATTACCAAACCCTTCCTTCACCCTCTGACAAGACATCTGTGATGTGGGGAATGCAGGCCGCCACCGTGGTTCGGATTCCACTTTAAAATGTAGGTCCTCCATTTCATCTCACACACCCCTACCATTACACATTAGCGTAAGTGCGTATAACCGAATGGTAGTAAGACGCGGTGCTAATAATAATAATAAATTTGGACTTATACTAATAAGCTTATTTTCTAAAATTAAATATTATAAAATTTATCAAAGTTTAATTGGGTTATTTATAAATGTTGTGGTTTAGAAATAACCATACTTATTAATAGGACAAAAAGTAAATAATTTATTGGCCAAAGTTTTTGGTAGCCTTTGTGTTGGTACTCTAAGTTACATTAATTTGAAAATAATTTTTTTACGTCCTTGAAATTGAAATTTATAATTATGTATGCTTGAGCTATACAGACAAATTTTTGTGGCAAATTGCTCACCATCCTAGCCCCTACTCTATATTTCCACTAATAAATGCTCTAATTTTATAGATATTAGTTAAAATTTTATTATCAATGTTACATCTTTTAATTATATTTTGACCATTGTAATTACATTCCAAAATCAACATATAAATTTAATAAAAATATAAACATAATCATATTATTTGGTCTACTTAAATGAGTGAATGTTTTAGATCAGCTGTTCACAAACCGGTGGACGTGGGCTACATGCGCCCTTAACCTAACATTTTCTGATATTGCATCACTCGATTATAAATGCATCTAAAGATCTTCAATGTTAGTCTAAATTGAAGAACAAAACTTCCAGAGGTTTCTATACTGAAATTTTTTAAAAAATTACTTGCCTAAATAAATATAACATTGAAGAATCAAGCTCTAAAAACGGAAATAGTATTTAGAAGCACCTACTTATGTGAACGGCCATTTTGTTTGATGAAACAGAACCAAATCAAAGGTGGTTTCCGTCTGACTGATGAACACCGGAGGGAAAACTTGTGAATTGCCGAGTCCAACATGAGCCAAACCACTTTGGTGGCCACATGGTCTAAGGCGCTACTCTCGCAGTAGACTGGACACGATTCCAGGGAGATCGAGTTCGAATATAGGTCGAGTGTACGAGGGTAGTTGTCCACTCTCCCTTCACGCATATGTGGGTACACTTAATTAAAAATAATTATTACTATCATCACCGCGTCTTACTCCCGTTCGGGTTAAACGCACTAAGCTATGTGTAATGGTAGGGTGATTGTGAGATGAAATGAAGGACCTACAGTTTAACGTGGGATCCGAACCACGGTGGAGGCCTGGCCATTCTCCACATTCACAAGTTGTGATTAATATACGTCTTGTCAGAGGTGAAGGAAGAGTTTGGCAATCAGATAAATCGTGCCATGACCGAGGATTTAACCCCCGGAACTCAGCACAGAAGTCTGACACCTTACCCCTAGACCACCTGGTCACCCTTAATGTAAATATGATCTTTATTCCTAAAATCATTAGCGTAATTAACACACAATCGTATAACCCATAACGGGTATAAGACGCGGTATTACAATAAACATCGAACCCGATATAGACAGACTAATTAAAATACCCGTCAAGTCTATCACAAGGTCTATTATTAGTGAACACTACTGGTAGCTTATTTTATGGTTTCTATTTTGTAAAGATGTGCGTTCTTTCGAATAAAATCATTTTACTGCAATTGTGTTTGTTTAAAATTAAAATCTATATTTTGAATAATAGCTATTTCTTCTCTAAAACTCAAATGTTCTGAGTATGATTTATTTTTCTACTCAATAGCCTATCAGAGCTAGTTCAAGAATAACTGGGTGTGTTTTAAATGTTTTTTTATAAGTTCGTTTAACAAAACATCATCTTTGCTAAAATTATTCATAGGTCCCATTGGTAAAATTAGGTCAAGTTTACGTTAAGACCGTAAAGTTAGGTGGATGGTGAAGGGGGTGGGGGTGGACGATAGAACACCTTGCAGCTCCCCATTGATCAGTTAAAGAGAAAGGGCCTTCAGGTGTTTAAACCTAAACCCACTTATATTTGTTTGAGGTAAACAACCTGGAATAGCTCTTAATGGCGTATTTGCAGTCAGAAAATTCAGCATTCCTCAATTTAGCATATTTTTTTATTCGGAGTGCAATTGTGAACTTACACACAGCAATGATAATGATCCAAAATGGGTTACATTCATCATACCTTGTAATTAATATAAGCTTTCTTTATTAAACCTATACTATGATTGCACAACGGGGGTATTTGACAGTTTCTAGAACTGATTCATCTAGCCATACGTCAAATCATAAAACACTGTGCTGCTGTCACTTTTGATAGATGGCATCAATGCTGATAAAATTAATAAGTTGTAGAATTATATTTTGTCAATGAAGACATATTTGTTTTATGTAACTATGTTACGTTACCACCATATCAGATTAGACAACACATCACGGCAATGGTTTGGTTCAGTGGGGAGAAAATAAGTCCGGTTAAATACGTTCAGGATACCCAATTAAATCACAAGGGTTGGAGGATTTGGGGGAAATGTGGGCGGGAGATGGGTCTATTCACGAGTGGTAATCCACTTATAATTTAAATCCATACTTTGTCAAACTATAGGAGGATCTGTTGGTTAAAGAATTTAATAAATACAAACATGTGTTTTGTTGTCAACATTGATAACATTTAAGCGTGTTATATATAAATTATTTAATTATATATATATATATAATAAAATGAAATCTGTAGATCATATGACTTGATGCAAAAACGTATGAAAACTTGTTTTAGTAACATTATATAACTGTCATCAAAGTTACCTCTTATCTAAAATAGAACAAGAATAGAAATGCCACAGTAATAAATAATATTGTCATTTATTTTGGTCCATGCCTTGTAAACGAAAAATAAAAGCGTAAAAGTCAAAATATAAAGTAAAAAAACATTGTTTGCAAAGATGTAAAATTGGGTGTTGCTAACTTGAAAACTACTTCAACAGGACTAATGATACCCTCTATCGCTGTGTACTGTTACAAGCAGATACAACAGGACTAATGATTACCCTCTGATCAGCTGGTACGTACAAGCAGATACAACAGGCACTAATGATACCCTCTGATACGCTGTGTACTGTACAAGCAGATACAACAGGTCTAATGTTACCCTCTGATCAGCTGTGTACTGTACAGCAGATACAACAGAGACTAATGATACCCTCTGATCAGCTCTATACTGTACAAGAGATACAACAGGTCTAATGTTCCCTCTGATCAGCTGTGTTTCTGTACAAGCGATACAACAGGTCTAAGTTACCCTCTGATCAGCTGTGTACTGTACAAGCAGATACAACAGAGACTAATGATACCCTCTGATCAGCTGTGTACTGTAACAAGCAGATACAAACAGAGACTAAATGATACCCTCTGATCGCTGTGGTACTGTACAAGCAGATACAACAGGCACTAATGTTTACCCTCTGATCAGCTGTGTACTGTACAAGCAGATACAACAGGCACTAATGTTACCCTCTGATCAGCTGTGTACTGTACAAGCAAATACAACAGGTCTAATGTTACCCTCGATCAGCTGTGTACTGTACAAACAGATACAACGAGACTAATATACCCTCTGATCAGCTGTGTAAGTACAAGCAGATACAACAGAGACTAATGATACCCTCTGATCAGCTGTGTACTGTACAAGCAGATACAACAGGCACTATGTTACCCTCTGATCAGCTGTGTACTGTACAAGCAGATACAACAGGCACTAATGTTACCCCTGATCACTGTGTACTGTACAAGCAGATACAACAGGTCTAATGTTACCCTCTGATCAGCTGTGTACTGTACAAGCAGATACAACAGAGAATAATGATACCCTCTGATCAGCTGTATACTGTACAAGCAGATACAACAGGTCTAATGTTACCCTCTGATCAACTGTGTACTGTACAAGCAGATACAACAGGCACTAATGTTACCCTCTTATCAGCTGTATACTGTACAAATCAGATACACAGGCACTAATGTTACCCTCTGATCAGCTGTGTACTGTACAAGCAGATACAACAGGCACAAATGTTACCCTCTGATCACTGTATACTGTACAAGCAGATACAACAGTCTAATGTTACCCTCTGATAGCTGTGTACTGTACAAGCAGATACAACAGGTCTAATGTTACCCTGTTCAGCTGTGTACTGTACAAGCAGATACAACAGAACTAATGATACCCCTGATCAGCTGTGTAACTTACAAGCAGATACAACAGAGACTAATGATACCCTCTGATCAGCTTGACTGTACAAGCAGATACAACAGGCACTAATGTTACCCTCTATCACTGTGTACTGTACAAGCAGATACAACAGGCACTAATGTTACCCTCTGATCAGCTGTGTACTGTACAAGCAAAATAACAACAGGTCTAATGTTACCCTCTGATCACTTGTGTACTGTACAAACGATACAACAGAGACTAATGATACCCTCTGATCAGTGTGTAACTGTACAAGCAGATACAACAGAGACTAATGATACCCTCTGATCAGCTGTGTACTGTACAGCAGATACAACAGCACTAATGTTACCTCTGATAAGCTGTGTACTGTACAAGCAGATACAACAGGCACTAATGTTACCCTCTGATCACTGTGTACTGTACAAGCAGATACAACAGGTCTAATTTACCCTCTGATCAGCTGTGTACTGTACAAGCAGATACAACAGAGACTAATTGTACCCTCTGATCAGCTGTGTACTGTACAAGCATAACAACAGAGACTAATGATACCCTCTGATCAGCTGGTGTAACTGTACAAGCAGATACAACAGGCACTAATGATAACCCTCTGATCAGCTGTGTACTCTACAAACAGATTAACAACAGGAACTAATGTTACCCTCTGATCAGCTGTGTACTGTACAAATAGATACAACAGGTCTATTTTAAAAGTTACAAATCACACATTCTTCTTTCCCCTAATGTTCTCAGCTTTCATTTACATTCTCGATTATTTGTTTGAACTGCAAAATATAACTAAGGTTGTCAATAATAGTCTTATAAATAATAGTACCTATTGAATTAAGCCTTTTCAATCTCAAGAGTTTCACCATGTATGTTTCAGGGATGTGAAGGCCACCCTTTAAATGCGAAATGAAGTTGAAGTAAAGATTGTTTAAAGTATATGAAGACATTTATCAAATAAAGTTTTCTTGTTACGTAGCACCTAATTTAAATTTTTAAATATCAGTTAATATGATAGATTAAATATCAAAGCTATTATTTTGGTTAGTTACGGTCATAGCCGCATTTCCAATTTAAAGAATATATCTAGATGCGGCTATTTTTTAAGTGATGGTGTTAAGTACAGCCTGATTTGTTTGGAAAAACAGTAGATAAAATCAAACATAATTATTTGTGGCCAACATTAATAACTTTTTACTATATTTTTTGTGTTATTCTATAGGTATTGATAATATATATCAAAAATGCAATGCTGATAGCATGCCTTTATGTATGAAATATTAAAAATTGTTTTAGTAACTTTAGTAACTAACTTCTACTACAAGGAATTTAGAGCTTATAAAACTCAACTTTTAACGATTTTTAGTGAATGCTTCTAGTTTAATAATTTTTGGAAACATAGTAATTAAATGTATCAAAATTAATAATGTATATGACTTTCCCTATCCGGCCCACCTAGCATTTTCCATGTCTTAATGGTGGTCCCCTGGCTAATAGTTGGAGACCCGGTTTAGTGGCCCCTGGATAATAGTTGGGAACCCTGGTTTAGTGGCCCTTGGATAATAGTTTGGAGACCCTGGTCTAGTGCCCCCTGGATAATAGTTGGGACCTGGTTTAGTGGCCCCCTGGCTAATAGTTGACGCCCTGGTCTAGTGAACCCCCTCTGGCTAATATTTGGACGCCCTGGTTTAGTGGCCCCCTGGCTAATATGGAGACCCTGGTCTAGTGGCTCCCTAGATAATAGTTGGAGACCCTGGTCTAGTGGCCCCCTGGATATATTGGAGACCCTGGTTTAGTGGCCCTCTGGATAATAGTTGGAGACCTTTGGTTAGTGGCCCTCTGGATAATAGTTGGAGACCCTGTCTAGTGGCCCCCTGGCTAATAGTTGGGACCCTGGTTTATGTGGCCCTCTGCTAATAGTTGGAGACCCTGGTTTATGGCCCTCTGGATAATAGTTGGAGACCCTGGTTTAGTGCTCCCTGCTAATAGTTGGAGACCCTGGTTTAGTGGCCCTCTGGATAATAGTGGACCCTAGTTTAGTGGCCCTCTGGATAATAGTTTGGAGACCCTGGTTTAGTGCCCTCTGGATAATAGTTGGAGACCCTGGTCTAGTGGGGCCCCCTGGCCAATAGTTGGAGACCCTGGTCTAGTGCCCCCTGGCTAATAGTTGGAGACCCTGGTCTAGTGGGCCCCTGGATAAGAGTTGGAGACCCTGGTTTAGTGGCCCTCTGGATAAGAGTTGGAGACCCTGGTTTAGTGGCCCTCTGGATAATAGTTTGGAGACCCTGGTCTAGTGGCCCCCTGGCTATAATAGTTGGAGACCTGGTTTAGTGGCCCTCTGGATAATAGTTGGGACCCTGGTTAGTGGCCCTCTGGATAATAGTTGGAGACCCTGGTTAGTGGCCCTCTGGCTAATAGTTGGAACCCTGGTTTAGTGGCCCTCTGGATAATAGTTGGAGACCCTGGTCTAGTGGCCCTGGCTAATAGTTGGAGACCCTGGTTTAGTGGCCCTCTGGATAATAGTTGGAGACCCTGGTTTAGTGACCCTCTGGCTAATAGTTGGAGCCTGGTTTAGTGGCCCTCTGGATAATAGTTGGAGACCCTGGTTAGTGGCCCCTGGCTAATAGTAGGAGACCTGGTTTAGTGGCCCTCTGGATAATAGTTGGACACCCTGGTTTAGTGGCCCCCTGGCTAATAGTTGGAGACCTGGTTTAGTGGCCCTCTGGATAATAGTTGGATACCCTGGACTAGTGGCCCCTGGCTAATAGTTGGAGACCCTGGTTTAGTGGCCCTCTGGATAATAGTTGGAGACCCTGGTCTAGTGGCCCCCTGGCTAATAGTTGGAGACCCTGGTTAGTGGCCCTTGGTAATAGTTGGAGACTCTGGATAGTGGCCCCTGGCTAATAGTTGGAGACCCTGGTTAGTGGCCCTCTGGATAATAGTTGGAGACCCTGGTTTAGTGGCCCCTGGCTAATAGTTGGAGACCCTGGTTTAGTGGCCCTCTGGTAATAGTTGGAACCTGGTTAGTGGCCCCTGGCTAATAGTTGGAGACCCTGGTTTAGTGGCCCTCTGGATAATAGTTGGACACCCTGGTTTAGTGGCCCTCTGGATAATAGTTGGAGACCCTGGTTTAGTGGCCCCTGGTAATAGTTGGGACCCTGGTTAGTGGCCTCTGGATAATAGTTGGAACCTGGTTTAGTGGCCCCTGGTAATAGTTGGGACCTGGTTTAGTGGCCTCTGGATATAGTTGGAGACCTGGTTTAGTGCCTCTGGTAATAGTTGGAGACCCTGGTTAGTGGCCCCGGTAATAGTTGGAGACCCTGGTTTAGTGCTCTGGTAATAGTTGGAGACCTGGTTTAGTGGCCCCTGGTAATAGTTGGAGACCTGGTTTAGTGGCCCCTGGATAATGTTGGAGACCTGGCTAGTGGCCCCTGGTAATAGTTGGAGACCCTGGTTAGTGGCCTCTGGTAATAGTTGGAGACCTGTTTAGTGGCCCTCTGGATATAGTTGGACCTGGTCTAGTGGCCCCTGGCAATAGTTGGAGACCCTGGTTTAGTGGCCCCTGGATAATAGTTGGAGACCTGGTTTAGTGGCCTCTGGATAATAGTTGGAGACCCTGGTTAGTGGCCCCTGGTAATAGTTGGAGACCTGGTTTAGTGGCCCTCTGGTAATAGTTGGAGACCTGGTTAGTGGCCCCTGGCTAATAGTGGAGACCTGGTTTAGTGGCCCTCTGGATAATGTTGGAGACCTGGTCTAGTGGCCCCTGGTAATAGTTGGAGCCCTGGTCTAGTGCCTCTGGTAATAGTTGGAGACCCTGGTTTAGTGGCCCCTGGTAATAGTTGGAGACCTGGTTTAGTGGCCTTGGTAATAGTTGGAGACCTGGTTATGGCCCCTGGTAATAGTTGGAGACCCTGGTTTAGTGGCCCTCTGGATAATAGTTGGAACCCTGGTTTAGTGGCCCCTGGCTATAGTTGGAGACCCTGGTTTAGTGCCCTCTGGTATAGTTGGAACCTGGTAGTGGCCCTGGCTAATAGTTGGAGACCCTGGTTTAGTGGCCCTCTGGATAATAGTTGGAACCCTGGTCTAGTGGCCCCCTGGCTAATAGTTGGAGACCCTGGTTAGTGGCCTCTGGATAATAGTTGGGACTGGTAGTGGCCCTGGTAATATGGAGACCTGGTTTAGTGGCCCTCTGGATAATATTGGAGACCCTGGTTAGTGGCCCCTGGCAATAGTTGGAGACCTGGTTAGTGGCCCTCTGGTAATAGTTGGAGACCCTGGTTGTGGCCCTCTGGTAATAGTTGAGACCTGGTTTAGTGGCCCCGGTAATAGTTGGAGACCCTGGTCTGTGCCTTGGATAATTTTGGAGACCTGGTTTAGTGGCCTCTGATAATAGTTGGACCCTGGTTTAGTGGCCCCCTGGCTAATGTTGGAGCCTGGTTAGTGCCTCTGGATATAGTTGAGACCTGTTAGTGGCCCCCGGTAATAGTGGGACCTGGTCTAGTGGCCTGGTATTTGGAGACCCTGGTTGTGGCCCCTGGTAATTTTGGAGACCTGGTCTAGTGGCCCCTGGTAATAGTTGGACCTGGTTAGTGGCCCTGGCTAATGTTGGAGACCTGGTTAGTGGCCTTGGATAATAGTTGGAGCCTGGTTGTGGCCCCTGGTAATGTTGGAGACCTGGTTTAGTGGCCCTGGCTAATAGTTGGAACCCGGTTAGTGCCCCTGGTAATAGTTGAGACTGGTTTAGTGGCCCCCTGGTAATAGTTGGAGACCCTGGTTTAGTGGCCCCTGGCTAATAGTTGGAGACCCTGGTTTAGTGGCCCCCTGGCTAATAGTTGGAGACCCTGGTTTAGTGGCCCTCTGGATAATAGTTGGAGACCCTGGTTTAGTGGCCCTCTGGATAATAGTTGGAGACCCTGGTTTAGTGGCCCCCTGGCTAATAGTTGGACGCCCTGGTTTAGTGGCCCTCTGGATAATAGTTGGAGACCCTGGTTTAGTGCCCCCTGGCTAATAGTTGGACACCCTAGTTTAGTGGCCCCCTGGCTAATAGTTGGAGACTCTGGTTTAGTGGCCCCCTGGCTAATAGTTGGAGACTCTGGTTTAGTGGCCCCCTGGCTAATAGTTGGAGACCCTGGTCTAGTAGCCCTCTGGATAACTTTTGTAGACCCTGGTTTAGTGGCCCTCTGGATAATAGTTGGAGACCCTGGTTTGGTGGCCCTCTGGATAATAGTTGGAGACCCTGGTCTAGTGGCCCCCATACTAATAGTTGGAGACCCTGGTTTAGTGGCCCTCTGGATAATAGTTGGACACCCTGGTCTAATGCCCTACTCTAGTAATAATTTGACTCCCGATGATGGGGAGCTGAGGGTTTGAAACCCAATCAGGTGTACTGAGGATAGTTTCTACAAAGGGGTTATTCACGCTCCCACCATGCCATTGTGGGTATAATTCCTCTGAATTCACCCTTATTCATCTCTAGCACACTAGCATAGTTTGTTCAAATGCGTAGTAGCACGCGGGGCTGTAAAAAAAAAAGCAATCCCCTTCATTAATCATCCATAGATTTTGTCAAGCGCCTAAAAACAGTAACAAAGCTTTATATTTGTATAGGAGTTAAACACGGTGGAAATGGTAGTTATGACTGCACGGATAAGAAGCCCAGCCATACCTCTCACTTCAAATGTATGTTCAAATATATTTGTCAAAACTTACACATTTAATTGAATCTTTACATTATTTTTAGAGAGACCGCGTCCACCGACCCGCATCGTACGCATCGGATGGATGGCATGAATTAGATTTATTTAGTGTACTGCCTCCACTGCATTCGGAACATTCGTAGTTCTGAAGAAGGTAGTTCCCAACACCCATCCTTCAGTTGTATCGTGTCGCGTGTCCTAACATCTATGAGGACACCAGTGGCATGGGTGGTCGTTAGGATATATACAGACAAATACTCTCAGCTATACCCCACGAAGCTATCATTAATCCAACAGCTGTTGCTGTTGCTGTTGAAACTAATCTAGTTTTACTAGACTATTATTTTTCTGATAAGAATATATATATTTTAATATTATTTAAGTTTTTTCTAGCTTACCACAGTTATGTTGACAAAAATAAGTTTTATGGATCGGATTTTGATCTGTTTCCTGATATTCTTATCGGCATTGCCAACGTCCGATATGGACTAGTGGACACATACCATTACTCTCTCACCAAACCTCTCTCTCTCTCTCTACTATGGCCAGCGTTATCAATATAGAAGAGTATAGACAACCATTGAACTTAGACCGAGAAGTCAATAAGAGAACAGACTAGTCAAAGGCCGGTACACACAGTGGACGGATATTATCCACTGCTCATGTTTGAATTGCATTGTGGTAGCCATTATTCATGTTTATTACTAACCAATTTTCTTTATTTCAGCCTTAATGACTATAATAATTGTAAGTATTATTGAAAAAAATGGGGAAATATTACAATTTTACTTTGTTATTGAAGGTATCGATTGAAGTAATACTTTAGCGTAGTGTTTTATTACAAACCATTGTGGCCTATTTTGATTATGAATTGTGCACTATGTGCTCATGGGTGGATTTACGACTCTGCCGCCCATAAGCACTAGATAATTTGCCGCCCTTTTTTCCTACCTTAATTTCTAACCTTCTAAAGCCCAAATTTCCCCCTGCCACTCCTCATACAACCACACGTATATACCAAATACATAAGTGCAATCTGTGGATGACAGATAAAATGTGCTTACATTATTTTATTATTTATTATAGTGAGGTTTTAAAAGTAGTTAGGATCCAAGGAAATACTTAAAAAATTGAAATAAAGACTCACACGCACAACACACAAATTCAAATATTATATAATTTAAAAATATAAAGTTTGCATTAGTCAACTATTATTAGCCCCGCGTCTTACTAACCATTCGGGTTATACGCACTTACGCTAATGTGTAATGGTTGGGTGATTGTGAGATGAAATGTAGGACCTACAGTTTAACGTGGGATCCGAACCACGGTGGCGGCCTGGCATTCCCCACATTCACAAGATGTCTTGTCAGAGGTGGAGGAAGGGTTTGGTAATCAGATAAATCTGTGCCGGGACCGAGGATTGAACCCCGGCCGCCAGCACAGAAGTCTGACACCTTACCCCTAGACCACCAGGTCACCTCATTAGTCAACTGTAGAACATGTTACTACAGATAAAATATTAGCATGTACACAATAATAAAAGAGTCTATAATTTATCTTGACTTGATTTCAGCTGGGTGAACTGGTTGATGATGACAGACAAATCCCTTTTATCCAATAAGAGACCTTCAATTGAGACGGGTGTCAGTGAATTAAGGCGATATTCTGTCATGTTGGTACGCAGATACATCAAAACAGAGCAATCACACACACGACGAAAACATCAAATTATTTGACTGGCAGAAAAAGGTATGTATTTTTTTTCGTCATTAAACATTTGCCGCTCCTAAAATCTGCCCCTGTATGAACGTGCCTATTAGGCCTATGAGTAAATCCACCCTTGTATGTGCTACGCATTAATATACATTCAATTTTATGAACTAACAAGTGAATACACGAAGACTAAACTTTTTCCAATATTGTCAGATGTTTTGTCCCCGAACCTATCTAGTAAATAGTATTTGCCCACAACTTCGCTCGCATTAAACAATACATCAACACATTCGACAAGATCAAATGTTAGAAAAGAATGAAACTTCAAGAGCAGTGTTTTATGTCCGTAAGAAGATTAAAGAAGAAACACGGACCCATTCCCATCCCTCAACCTTCAAAACTGAGCTCATATCTCGTGCCATCTTATGTACTCGCAATACCAGCCGCGACGAAAGTTCACTGCTTACGTCC
>JBCFYV010000001.1:58085643-58155936 GCA_039000515.1 Timema cristinae
AGTCGAAGAAGAAAATAAATTGACAGCCCGGGTTTGTAACGTTTGCCAAAGCATCTCTAAGGAAAGTTTTTTTTTAAAATATTAAAATTATTTTGAAGCATTTGTGAAAAAAAATAAATGGAATTTTTTAAAAGATATTTTTATACTCAATTTTAAAAACATGTTCACATTTTCCTTTGGGGAGGGTTGTAAAACTTTGGTGAAAAGACGTGTTAAAAAGCTCAAAAAAATAATAAAAAATTTTGGGAAATTTTGAACTTTTTAAAAACAAGTATTTTTAAGGTCACTCCCCAGAAAAAGTATTTCAAGTAGCGGCTCTTTATGACATAGTGTTTATTGAAACTGGAAATTTTGTTTTTTAACCTCAAAAATTTTTACAGGACAAAAATTTCCAAAGCTCCCCCCTTTTCCAAATCACACGTTCTTTTTAATATTATCTACAGGGGGGGAGAAATAAAAATTTAACCAAAAAAAGTACCTACAACTGAGAATGTAGATTTACTTTTCTGTCCCGCTTTGTGAGATATTACATGTCTCTTTACCACTACCTAGCTACAGGCTGCTAGTTAGTGGATTTTAATCAAGTATATCGACTTGTAATCACTAGCACCAGAAAGACAGCTCAGCAAGTTTGTGAAGCCATATGAGAAGTTCAGAAGGATGTATATTTAACAGAGCTCAAAAGAGAGAGATATTTGGAGATAGCTGAGGGATTTAAGAACGGTGAAAACTTTCCAGATTGCATTTGAGCAGTAGGTGGGAAGCATATCAGAATAATGAAACCAAGTCTTCCCGGTTCAGTGAACTATATTTAAAAAGTACATTTTTCATTCGCATTATTGGTGGAATGTGATGCTAACTATAGTTTTGGGCCAGTTAATGTTGCTGCAGATTGAAAAGAAAGTGACTCTACTATCTTTAAGAATTCTATGTTTTACAAGGCTCTGATAGTCAATGATTTGGATATCCCTGAAAACTCTCTTATTTTTGTAACCAGGGACGAGCCTGCGCCCTATGTTTTGCAAGGTGACAAGGCATTCCAGTTTTAGTTCGCCTAAAGCACTAACATGGTGGATAAAAATGTAGTGTTAAAGAATAATTTTCAACTACAGGCTATCCCGAGACAGACGTTATATACTCCGGTAACTATTGGTCGCTGCAGTCAAGTGCCCGCTGTCCTATTTACCACAAGCATTTTCAATGGTCACTGCAATCGAGTGCCCGCTGTCCCATTTACAACAAGCATTCTCGCTGGTCACTGCAATCGAGTACGTGCTGTCCCATTTACAACAAGCACTCTCACTGGTCACTGCAATCAAGTGCCCGATGACCCATTTACCACAAGCATTCTCGCTGGTCACTGCAATCAAGTACGTGCTGTCCCATTTACAACAAGCATTCTCGCTGGTCACTGCAATCAAGTGCCCGATGACCCATTTACCACAAGCATTCTCGCTGGTCACTGCAATCAAGTGCCCGATGACCCATTTACCACAAGCATTCTCGCTGGTCACTGCAATCAAGTACGTGCTGTCCCATTTACAACAAGCATTCTCGCTGGTCACTGCAATCAAGTGCCCGATGACCCATTTACAACAAGCATTCTCGCTGGTCACTGCAATCAAGTGCCCGATGACCCATTTACCACAAGCATTCTCGCTGGTCACTGCAATCAAGTGCCCGATGACCCATTTACAACAAGCATTCTCGCTGGTCACTGCAATCAAGTGCCCGATGACCCATTTACAACAAGCATTCTCGCTGGTCACTGCAATCAAGTGCCCGATGACCCATTTACAACAAGCATTCTCGCTGGTCACTGCAATCAAGTACGTGCTGTCCCATTTACCACAAGCATTCTCGCTGGTCGCTGCAATCAAGTGCCCGATGACCCATTTACCACAAGCATTCTCGCTGGTCACTGCAATCAAGTACGTGCTGTCCCATTTACCACAAGCATTCTCGCTGGTCACTGCAATCAAGTGCCCGATGACCCATTTACCACAAGCATTCTTGCTGGTCACGCTATGTCAAACTTGAAGCCAGACCCAGGGCTATGTACGGCCCGTGGACCTTAACATGGATCAAGATATGATGAAGCCCAATTTTATTTTTTTATTCAAAGTTGTGAAGATCCACCTGGTTGGAATGACACATTTAATTAAATCGTATTACCCGCCTCGGTGGCGGAGTTGGCTAACGCGCTGGTCGTGTTGAGCTCGACTGCTGAGGACGGGGAGATCGAGGTTAGAATCTCGGTTGGGTGAACTGGGGGAGGAGTCCTAACTGGTTTTACACTCTCCCTCCACGTAAATGCGGTTCACTTCCTTTAATTCAACCTTCCCAATTCCTAATCCATTAGCGTAATTACTACTTAAAGCGTATAACACGATCGGCTAGTAAGACGTGGTGCTAATTAAAAAAATAATTAAATCGTATTCACAAAAGGTTTATTAAAAAAAAATACTGATAAGAACCGGGTGATAATTTCTGGGAACAAAATAGAGGATATTCTATTGTTCTGTATCTTTGTACTTTTATATTACAATTGTAGAATTAAACCAAAGTTGTTCATACTAATAAAGTGAACATATTCAATTGTTTTAGATGTTTACTATGGCCCCGGTCTATTGTGTGACTCTCGCAATAGAGTGGACTTCCGATGATACGGAGATCAGCGCTCGAATCCCAGTCGGGTGTATTGAGGGTAGTTTGCCTAATTTATTTTACAATCTCCTTCCACACAAATGCAGGCAGACTTCCTCTAAAACCATCCTTCATCAACCGTAGCATATATATATATATATTTATTCGTACAACCCGAGCGGGTAGTAAGATTTTGCGCAAAAGAAAGCATCCAACTGACAATGAATCAACCTTGTCGTGGTCAAGAGCTCCGAGTCCTGGTTAGCCTAGGAAGTAGACAGACCCCCACAGAAAGACCATGGTTTGAATCGGGGTTAGGAAAACAGTTTTATAGTTTAAACCAAACACCAACTTCAATGCTGATAAAAAAAAGAGAGTGACACCTTTATCCTCATGCTCATTAATGCGAAATCCAGAGTTAAATACTGTACCAATATTACATGATAGCGTACTAATTAATCATCGTTTTATTTCTTGTAGCGTGCAGTCTATGAATCTACCGATTATATCTGCAAACTTATCAAGTGCCCAAAGTAAATCGATAACAGACAAAACACTCAGACTCCGACCGTTAATTAAACACTGTGACAGCGGGAACCCACATTTTCTCAAATTGTTACGGCCATCCCAAGACTCAATCCCGGGAACTTTATCTTAGCCGGAAGATACACTATTGACTGAGCAAAGGTGTTGAACATTTGTCCAGTAATTGTAGATCATTTTTTTCGGATTTTTATCTTGTAATTTCAACAAGATAGTCATTATATTTGAACCTTGGCTAAATATTGCCTAAAACACTATATAAATACGTGATCCAATGAACAGTAGATCGGGAAAATTCTCAATGCCACTCATATATGCTATTTGTGTCCACTTATTTATATAAGTGTGTCCATATTTGCACTATAGATGATACATAACTTATTTTACAATGTTTATTTATTATTAACTACAACCCTTAAATCACAATAAAGTTTATAATTAGACTAATGGAGATAATTTTGACGGAGTTTGATGATCATTTACCTGAGGCGAGACCGCAATTGAAAATTAATACACCCAGTGCTGCCGGTTGGTGTTGAACCTAGTCTACAGATCACCTCACCTAATCCTTCTCCTAATAACTATAATCGACTATGCTCTTGGACCTCCAACCTGGGTCTTACTTGTGTAACTCCAAGGCAACCAAGATCATAAAACCTGCGAGCGATGACGTCATTGTGGAGGGTGTGTGACATCACATTGTATGGACAGCTTCTGAAAAAAAAAAAGTTAGATTAGAGGAGATTTAGATTGTTATTTTAATAAATATACAAGTGAGTTGGTCATCAATTTTATATTAGCCTATAAAAGTATCACGTTTCATCGTTATCAAACAAAATTGCAATCCAAGCTTGGATTTTAATGCAATTATTTCCAAAATGATACTAGTGGGTCGTTGCAGCGATGGCTGAAGATTATTGCACTAAACTGTATTTTAAACTTTTCACTGGGATAGGATCTAAATAATAAGTTATCACTCACTTTTTATTTAAAAATGTACTCCTCAAAGGCTATCGACTTTACTTAGATATTTAGTTTTCGGTGTATAATTTGAATCAAAACGTATATTTTCCCCCTTCACACCCGATGAGAATTTTAAAATGACCCCTCTCCCAGCTCTTTATCTATTCGTTGCACAAAACCACTCAAGTACCCAACGATTGAGCTGATATTATATTTAAACAAACACAAATATTTTATTTACCAATACACAACTATATACAAATTCTGGTTTCCATGGTGACGCAAACAAAGAATGATTGTACAGATGAACCACTGTCCACACAGAAGGAAAATATGGAAAACTCGCTAGGAAATTTGTGTTTTAGTTTTAGTCCACTATTTTTACAGGAATCCCGATTCCCTTATCTTTAAAATGAGTGTTCGTTTGTTAAATATGTTCAGTCATTTCCTCGTTATTTCTATTACTGGAAAAGGGCTTATCAAATAACATATATCAAAATATATAATAGAGTGATAAAATGTGGTGGTGAAAATGAGAGTGTTTTTGGGTGTGTTATTGTGTAAGTGTGAGTGTGAGAAAGTGAGTGTAAGAGACTAAGAATGAGCAAGTGAGATATATCGAGTGATAGCAAGAGTACGTGTATGTGTTAGAGAGAAAAATACTGGGAGAAGAGAAACCTATTGTGTGTGTAGGAGGAGATAAAGTGTGTGAGAAAGAGAATATGGAAGGGAAAATACGTGATAAAGTATGTGTGTGTGTGAGTGAAAGAGAGAGTGCAAAATTTTGAGAACGATATTGTGAAAAAGAGAGTTTGAGAGTGATAGTTAGATAGGGGGAGATTAGTTTAGAGAAAGTAAATCAGATTGAAAGAAAGTTAGGGAAATAGTTAAAGAGAGAAATTAAAATAATGAGTTTGAGAGAGAGAGTGGTTGTGAAATAAGGAGAGTGAGATAAATACTGAGATTGAGATAGAAAGGAAGTTTGAGATAGAGAGGAAGTTTGGGATAGATAGGAAGTTTGAGATAGAAAAGAAGTTTGAGATAGAGAGGAAGTTTGAGATAGAAAGGAAGTTTGAGATAGAAAGGAAGTTTGAGATAGAGAGGAAGTTTGAGATAGAGAGGAAGTTTGAGATAGAAAGGAAGTTTTAGATAAAGGGAGTTTGAGAGAAAGAGCGTTCAAAAGATAGAACGTTTTAGAGCGAGCTTGAGAGAGTGAGTATAATAAGGATAATGTGATAGAAATGGTGTTATAAAGAGTGTATGTGATGGTAGAGAGTGTGGGAGAGAAAGGGATAAAGTGTGAGAGATAATGATAAAATAGTATACTAGAGAGAGAAAGAGATTTATATAGTTAGTGTGTGTGTGTGTTTGTGTGTGAGGGGAGAAAGTGTGATAGAGTATGTGTGAGAGCATGAGAGAGTCTGATAGAAAGAGATAATGCGAAAATATAGATGGGGTACTCAATCATTTCGGTACTTTTAAATATTATTCCCTCAAAATTAAATATCAACTTGGAAAAATAACTGAACTTATTGTATTTGTAATAATATAAAAAGATAGATGAGGTACACAAAACATTACTTTTAAATAACATACCCTCAAAACTAACCGATAAAATGAAAACGTAGCTTTACTTATGTATTTGTATTGTGTTATTACTTGCCAAAATGAACATCAAAACCCATTATTTGAATAAAATGAGCATCAAAACCCACTATTTGAATAAAATGAACATCAAAATCCATTACTTGAAAAAAATGAACAAAAACTCATATCTGGATAGTTAAAAAGTCAATTTTTAAACATTATTCCAGATAATTTTATCGTTTTTGAGCTTATAATGCATACTAAAACAGATTTAAACAAAATTTTATCATGCACGAAACAAAACGTAGACAGTATTTTCACGAACTTAACAACTTAACCTTTTAATTTTGATTTATGCTCTATATTATTAATTTAAATGCGAATTAACGATAACAATATTCCAATAAAAATTTAATGTTTCTCCAGATTAGGAAACTCAATATTTAGATGTGCTATGACCAGCATCCAAAGAGAAATATTCATCCAAAGAGAAAATTGTGATGTTTTCAGACCAACAAATAAAGATTGAGTTATTATTTTTTAGCCAGAGATATGTATTTTATTTAGAGATTTACAGCCATGCAACAAATAATGGTTTCCATGGTGACTAAACAAAGAATGGAAAACAGAAAATTATCTGAGAATATTATGTAAGGAATGAGCTTGTGAGAATATTAGATAAGTTGAAAATAGGTTAATGTGAAATTGTTTTATAAGTTAAAAATTAAAAAATATAATTAGGATCACCACATATAATAATTGAGAAAGAGATAATTACATTAATCCTATTAAAAACAAAATAGGCCTTATTCAAATATTAGATTAGAATTTGTAATAAATATGTAATATGTTAAAATTATTGAACATAAGCTATGTGAAATTACAGTTCTGAGTAAAAATAAGAAAAATAAATTGATAAGTTAAATTTAAGCCTATTTAGGATTATTCAGTTTCTAATCAAAAAACCGTAGTCCTAAAATACAATTAAACATCAGAATGTATTAAATATAAGATAGATAGATATTTTTGATATAATGAAATTAGGTTAATAAGTGCTCATCATAAACCGTTCCTTAGTTCTCTGTGAAAATCGGGTTTTCATGGAAAACTACCATATTTTCCGACGTCTTGGACCTCTAACCGTTAAAATGAGTAGTCGTTTGTCAAAATCTGTTCAGTCATTTCCTCGTAATTTATATTACCGGAAATAGGCTTATCAAATTATATATACGAATATATTTCTGATAGCTACGCTCTATTATTATAATTAAATGTACAATAATTAAATAAATTATTATCAAGGTAATATCTATACTACTTATAAAACAAAGTGTCGGTATGTATGTCTGTATCTCTAAAAAGATTTATGGAACCGATTAGCTTATTGCGATACAGCTTTTTATATTATTTAGATTTCTAACATAAAAATTTTAGGCTGTAGCATCGGATGGTGTACCATAGACTCTAAACAACAACAAGGCGCTGACTTACCCCGTTTACCCGCTGCCCGAGGCTCCATGCAAGATAGACACAAGTCGGACGTAACTTCGCGGGACCGAAACAAAACTAATACTAACTTGAAGAATGGGACGCAAATCAGCGATGCCCGTAAAGTGGACTGACTGACGCAATGCGGATATCCACATCGGGAAGATTCCCGACCGGCCACGAACTTCCCCGAAGTTCGTCTTAGGCATGCGCAATATGTTCCCTAGCGATCCTGAATGTTTCCCCCCCTATGTCTCCCGTCTTTTCCCCCTCTGTGGCTGATTGTATTTATACGGGCATCTGAGCCTACTATCGATACAATTGGGCCTTAACCGTACTAGGAGAAGGAGAAGCTCCGGCTTCATTCGTATTATAATGTAAGATCTAAATTACTTTCTGGCAACTTTAACTTCGTTTTCTGTTAAAATTATTCAAAATTCTTTTTTGGCGTCATTTCAATTTATCTTTAAAATATGGAGCATAGTAGTAAATTTAATCTGAACTTGTTGATATCGATTAGTGACAGGGTATTGGCATCACTATGCGAGTCGAGTTGTAATCCTTGCTGGATAATAATCGATTACTAACCTTTGAGAGATATCGATTTTCTTTACATCAATTTAGAATGTGTTTTAACTTGATATTTCTGTGTGAAATATTTAAATGCATGTTCGCGGGAACATTGAGTTGGTTGAACTTAGGATTAACTTTTGTACCTTTGCAAAAGACTCGTGACTATTTAATGTTATGAATTATTCAGAGTAAATTTGTGGATACCAAATTAGGGTAATTTTCTTATGTTTAGTTCAAGGTGGTTATTAAGTGTAAATACGCTTTGGTATTTAACTGTTAATATACAAAATACATTATTGTAAGCTTTTTCTTGTAACGTATCTAAATCATCACAAACATTATGACTGCCATTAAGTAAAAAAAGGGAACCAAAGCCTATTACTGTTTTGTGGTCTATCTACTCTGTCGGCGCTAAAGTAAAGTAAATGATTATTCCCTTGGTATGAACTTTGTAAAAATCTACTGATAATACTATAGCATTTTTACGACTTTTGGTGAATACCATAAATATTATACAATTATATATATTACAACTATATTTGATGTTCAATATTTAATCATTTTAAATAAATTTGATATTCTATATTCTACAAATATCTTCTTGACATGATTTCTTCCGTAATATAAGAATTTCCCACCAAACCCTAGGTATACGAGAGTATATTTAAGTAAGTTTTCTAATATGGTGAACAGGATGAGCAGGATATATCCTTTACCTTCTCTTGAGATGGACTATCCATATATATTACTCTGCGACAGGTGGGAGTTGCGAGATCTGATGTTTTGAATGTTGTCTTTAAACATTAAAAGGACAGAACTCCTTGCTTTCACTCCTGATGTCCCCCCTTTTTTGTATGTACCTTTCTTGTAGTTTGAGCCTCCACCCCGTTAGGATGGTTCAAGGCGTTTGATCAAATGAATTAAATTAAGTTTATGTTTTTCAAATATTATGTTTTAAAAGGCTTGATTAATGATGAATTCTCCTAATGAATATAGAATGTATGATATTTTATCTGTCTAACTCGATCGCCAAATCTAAAGCCTAGTTACAGAACATATTTCAATAGTAAATACAAGGACAAATCATATTTTAGTTTGGTTGATTGTTATTAATTCACAGATTCTTATAAAGGATAGTTTCTGTATCTATACGTTAGATTATATTATTATTATTATTATTATTATTATCACCACCGCATCTTACTACCCGTTAGAGTTATACGCACTTACGCTAATGTGTAATGGTAGGATTATTGTGAGATGAAATGGAGGACCTAAACGAGGGATCAGAACCACGGTGGAGGTCTGGCATTCCACACATTCACAAGTTGTGATTAATACACACCTTGTCAGAGGTGGAGGAAGGGTTTGGTAATCAAATAAATCTGTGCCGGGACCGAGGAGATTCTTATGTTAGTAACAATTATTTACTCCTATGATTAACTTAATAACCATTGTTAAAAATTGTAAGACTTGTTGCCTCCGAGAGCCTAATTGACAATTCACTAATAGCTGGGTCACAAATTATTTCAGGACTAAACAAACCACCGTCTATTAACCCGTATTTTGAACATCGTAGTTTTTACTATTTTCTTGACCTACTGAAGAGCTCGTAACTAAACCCATCAAACTGTAAAAATTACTGTTGTTAGATGAATTATTCTTATTTAAAAATAAAATTCAGTTCATGATGATCATATCATATACACTAATACTACCCATCTATTTCAATTAGGAAAAAACTTTCACACTGCAATAAACCCCTCATTATAATTCTTTTATTGGAAAACAATTTTTTTCAAAGCAAAAAAATTGTAGTATGGGAATTTTAATAATATCTCCATGTGTGTTAAGGTTTTTATAACAATTTATTGACAAACTACTGTGGTTGTCCAAGTAGTTTACGAGAAACGGTGAGTTATGTTTTAGGATTTTCGAGTATTTGATAGTGGTAAACATAATGCCGCTTTGATTTACCCTGCAAGAACTTAACATTTTAGCCGTTTTGCGTGCTTGTGTCGTGAATTCAGAATATAGGTTGCAGTCTGTACTTTGCACGGTGCTTATAGTTAGAACTAAATTAACATAGCTTAATCCTATTAATTTTAAAACCTAAGTTAAATTAAATTAGACTTTACCCAATTTATTCCTTCCCTTCATTACTACACGTTACCTAGTTTGAAATATCTTCGTTAGTTCATAGGCAGTGGCGTGCGGTGACTTTTCTCAAAGAGGACTAGGTTTGAAGACACCTTTCATTATGGGGTTAAAGAGGAATATTCTCCATATAATGTACAATATGTAAACTTAGCAAATACACTTTTACAGGTCATAGGGTAAGCAATTTATCTCCCTCCAACCGATTCACAATATTTTGATATGGAATAAACAAACAAATACATAAATAGATAAATAAAACCAAAACATGGAAAAAAATAAACACATTAATAATTAAATAAAAATTAATAGTTGAATCTTATCTTTATTGGTATATTAGTGCAATCCTTCTGTCATCTTTCTGAATGAATTTGTCGATAACAGCATCGTAGAATGATTTTTGACTCTGCAGTTCATCTAGCAAGCCTTTTCCGACTGACAACAGAGAAAGTGTGGAGAGCCTATTCTCACACTGGGTGTAACATACAGTCGTCTTAATACGTTTCAAACAAGCTTTGTTGTGAGGGAACAGTTTTCAAATCCGAGTCCCCTTCCATAGTTTAAACTTTCAAACACTTTCAAACTAAATTGACAATCGAACACTTTAACACTTCACAAGATCTCTTTTATCAATGGGAACAATTACATAAGCTTTACACCACAACAATACCACTTATAAGAAGCAAACCAAAATTACATTTACCTGTGACAGAACGCCAAGTGTTAGCATATATCTTATTATAGAGACGGACTAGGCTGGCTTCAACTAGTCCTCTCCCCGGTAAAAGCCGATAAGACTCGAGCGCTTCCGATGTTAGTTGGGAGAGGGGAAGGGGTCCACGCAAGCAGCTGGAATAGCATTGAGTATTGTGACAGCGCTTCTGATGTTAGTGTGTTGTCATTGTAGAGAGGGAAGGGGGTGCGGGGGCATCGCACAAATAGCTAGAATATCGTTGAGTATTGTGACGCAAATTGAGACTCAGATAGATTTTATTTTATGCTTTTATTTCCCGTTAAAATTTAACTCAAAATAAATAAACTAAAAATGTCTGGGGACTAGCCTAGTCCTACTAGTCCATTGACGGCACGCCACTGTTCATAGGATGGGATTCAAATCTCAGAATGATGTACTGAGGGTGATTCAACTAAATTGTTTCCTCTTATCCCTCCACGCAAATGTGGGTACAGTTGCTCTTAACTTTACTCAATCCCAATCTCATTATTATGATTAAATAGATAACTCTGGGAAGGTTAGTAATTCATGGTGTAGGATAAAGGCCTTTGCAAAACATAAAATAATCATGCCTGTTATTTAGGAAAAAAATTTAAATGTAAATATAAATAAAGATAAATCTTCTTCTGTTCGTTCATTTTGGTAGTTTAACATAATTTTATTCTTTTGATCTATTAAATTTTAATATGACTTAGCTATGTCTTCTTACAACTACCATAACCAATACCGATGTAACTCATGAGAGTCTTGCCACCTTACATCTACCATAACCACCACCGATGTAACTCATGAGTGTCTTGCCATCTTACAACGATTGCCCTGATTATAGGGATGAGTGTTGCCCCCGGAGGTGCATTGTGGGAGCGAGCGAATCTTGTGCACTTTATCTGAGAGCCGCGGGCCAGTAGAACCTCTCTGAGAGGCGCTAGAAGCGACAAGCAAGGGTGGCAACACTGCCTAACTGATGTCTAGTCTTTAGAGAACGCGTTACCAAGAGAGTGAAATATCACCACATCACTTTGAGAAAAAGATTGTTAACAACGAGAAGTGAAATGTTCGCCGAGAAATTTATGAAAATATTTTAAAAATGAATTCTTAACACAATGTGTCATTATATTTGTACTTGTTGTTCCAAATGTATCTCTTGAAAAATCCCCGAAATAGGTAATTAACACCTCAGCTATTTATATCATAAATATCAAATACTTGTGATAAATTATATAAATTAATTAATTTTCTGTATCGCTTTTTGTCTGCTAGTAAGACCTTTTATAAGACAAAATTAAAATAGGTTTTATTAATAATTCTTAGTCAGAATATCAGTACGCGTTTAGCTGTTTGTTTTCATAATTTAAGAAATAAGCTAAATTCACAGGTCTGCAATGAAATTTTTTTTGAAATCTAAACACTGATTCTTATAGATTTTTAGGTGCTGATTTCAGTAAAAATAGTTTAAAAAAACTCCATCACGTAACAGTTTTTGACAAACTCAAATTTTAGATTTTAATATTCAACCCTTATTGTGTATTAAGATTCTAAGCAAATTTCCATATCTTAAAAAAAAAGCCTTTCATTTGATCCAGGTGTATTATAAAATTGATGTTTCAAATAGAGGGGGAAGGAGGGATGGAAAGGGGGGGGAGGGTATTTGGGGACAATGAGTGGCAGTGCCATGAGTCATAAAGAGAATTTTAGAAACATGTTTACTAAGTTTCTTAAGACAGTGATTAAGATAACGCGATGATTAACTTCATTTGGTTTTCCCCTCTTCATATTAAGACTAAGGGATAAAAGTGATGATTCACTTCCTTTTTGTTTTCCCCTCCCCACATTCTTTCATTTCATTTCTTTGAATGTTTGCTCAGTTTCAACTCAATCTTGAGAGACAAGGTTGTCATATAGAGTATAAAATCACTGCTCAAGTTTTTTTCCATCAGCTATGAGTTTTATTTGTGGTTTTAATCTGATTTTAAGTGTGGCTAAATGGCTTCAAGGGGTTGTATTAATTCAGCTAACAGTTTTTGTTACATTTGTGGGGACTTTTGTAGTAAAGAAACAACAAAGAAACATTACAGATTTTGTTGAAAAAGTGTACTATGCATATTTCGGTGTGAAACTTTGTGACCAGGATAAGTCGTTGGGCCCCACATAAAGGTGCTCTATATGTGTAGAAGAACTCAGACAATGGTCAAAAGGTAAGAAACAAATTCTTTTCGTTTTGGGGTCCCAATTATCTGGAGGGAACCCCAAAATCGTGTAACGTTATGGGGTTCAATTTAAAAAATAAGAAAGACATTTTATATCCAAACCTTCCGTCGGCTAGTGTCCTGTACATCATGGCCCAGGAATACCCATACCTACATCTCTAGATAAATTAGAGGAGATTCCGATGACTCTGATAAGGAAGCCCATGATTTTGATGAATAATTTCAGATGTTTCAGAGAGCAGCGAGCCCAACTTTTTTTCACAGATTGAATGGAATGATTAGTCAGAGACTTGGGTCTTTCTAAAGATTCTTCAGAACTGTTAGGATCAAGGCTAAAGGAAAATAACTTTATTGGCTCCAGGTACCTTTCTCATGGTTCAGAAACAGAGAAAAATATTTTATTCCATACTTTTCTCGAGATGGTGACCTGGTTTATTGTAGCAATATCCTTGGATTGATGGTGAGGTTTAACATACAGTATGACGTAAACGAGTGGAGGCTCTTTATTGACTCGTCAAAAAAAGCCTAAAGCAGTGCTTCACCACAATGGTAGTAAATATGCTTCCGTACCAGTTGGGCATTCTGTGTACTTGAAAGAATGCTACGAGAATTTAGCCTTAATTCTCACCAAACTGAATTACAATGATCAGGATGGACTATATGTGGTGATCTTAAAGTACTTTCCATGATTCTTTGGGCAGCAGGGAGGTTACACTAAGTACCCCTGCTTCTTGTGTGAATGGGATAGCCGGGATAGAAGGCAGCACTGGGTTAAAAAGGACTGGCCATGTAGGACTACATTAGAACCTGTAAGCAAAAATGTAGTAAGGGAAACCTTGGTTGTTCCAAGAAAAGTCCTCCTGCCTCCTCTTCATATCAAGCTTGGTTTAATGAAGCAGTTTGTAAAAGCTCTGTAAAAAAGAAGGAGAGTGTTTTAAATACTTGTGTAACAAGTTTTCTGGACTGTCAGAAGCGAAACTGAAAGAAGGTGTTTTTGTCGGTCCAGATATCCGGAAACTTCTGAAACACTAGGTCTTTGAAACAAAAATGGAAGTTTTGAAAAAGATGCCTGGAAAGCTTTCAGAGAAGTTGTAACGAAATTTCTTGGAAAAATAAGGACCCCAATTTCAAGTTTATAGTGGAAAACATGCTCATCAAATTCAAGGACTTAGGTTGTTCGATGAGCTTGAAAGTGCACTTCCTGAATTCCCATTTGGACTACTTTCCCGAAAATCTTGGTGCTTTGAGTGAAGAGCAAGGGGAAAGATTCCATCAAGACATCAAGGAGATGGAACACAGATACCAAGGCAGATGGAACATCAACATGATGGCAGACTACTGTTGGATGCTGTACAGAGAAGAGCCGAAAGCTGTCACAAGAAAAAGCTCAATAGGAGCTTTGAGGATAAAATAAAAAAGCAGTATAAGGACTTGTAAGTCTGGTAAGTGTTGATAATGGCTAGCTTAATTTCTTTTGTAAATAAGACTGTTATTTAATTTTTTTTTTAAAAAATAAGTTTTAACCATTATACACAAACTGAGCCCTTTTTCTATATTTTGATATCCAATTTGGGAAAAATCCTTACGTGAAAGAGAAAATGGAGATAATTTTTGAAATCAGCAAACCAAAAAACATAAGAATCACCCATTACATTAAAAAAAAAATTTCAACAACCCAAATTTTGCAGGCCTGTGTTATTGGATGGCCACTGAGAAGGTTTTTTTGTTAAAACAAGTCAAACCTAGCTATAAGGTACTCTCTTTTACAGTTTGTTAGTACTAAATGAATAAATAATATACTGAACGGTAATTATAAGTAGCTCTGGGAATAACAAAAATTGTCATTTGGATTTTTTTCTCCCCTAAAATCAGAAAGTCCACCCCTTAAAAGTTTATTAGGACGGACTATGTTTATTAGAATAAAACATTAGAGTAAAAGGGATTTTATTTTTATGAACATTCATATGCCCCTTTAAAATTTAAAATTTTTTTTTATTTTGACAGGATGTATAATATGTATATTTTGGTTTTTGGTTTAAAATAATAGGTTTTTTTAAAAAATTTGTAGGTTCCCATTTGATCAAGTGAATATCACCTGTTTTTAAAAGTACTGTACATGAAAAATTTTTACTGGTATTGTGTGTAAGATTCCAAAATCTAATTTTTTAAATTACTTTTTTAAGCTTATTGAGAAGAAGTTCCCAAACTATTCTGTTTTTAAAATGTAAACCCAAAACGTGTCAAGGTTTTAATTATTAGATTTAATGAGGCAATTTTCCCGGTAAGTAGGAACGTACTTTTAAGATTCCCAATTATTTTAACATTATTTAAAATATTCCCGTTATTGCATGTTAGAGTAATTAAGGTATTCAAAGATTGAGTAGTTTGTATGTAAGGACCCCAATTATTGAACAGAGACGTAAGAAATTCCCCCAAGTTATTGAAAAAAAACTGTACAATAAGATTTTCCAAGCTATTAAAAAGGGGGCTGTACATTAAGTTTCCCCCATTTATTGAACTGAGGCTGTACCTAAAAGCATAAAAGGGGTAGCCCCCACGGGAATTGTTTGGCCACTAGAAAAAGAATAATTCAGCCTTATGTCTTGAGTTTGACGTGGCCATTAAACTTACATTTTAGCAATGTTGCAAAGGGGGGGGTTCCGTCAACGCAAACTCACAATTCTCACTTTCTGGTCCCAAAGCCCACCTAGCTCCCGTTAACTAGAGGGGAAATTTTGGCATTTTTTTGGGGGTTTGGGTTTCCCCCCCCCAAAACACTTTAATAAAAAAATTTTATGTTTTTTTCCCACTCGATGAAATATTTTACAGTTCTTTCTAACCCGTTTATGGACTCCATTTTTGAACCCCAACTTTGTTTGAAGGTTAATAAAATTGGTATTCTAGAAATATATTTTTTTGATTTTTTTAATTTTGGTAAACAAAAAAATATTGAAAGCTTCCTTAAACTTCTTTTGGATTACTGATGGTTTTTTTTTAACCTTTAAACAAAGGGACTTAAAAGCGTGGGGCCGTAGCTAAAATGTGGAGGCTCCCAAAAATGTTTAGCCTTTATTTTAAAATTGTATAAAAGGAAAAAAAAATTGTATAAAAATGTATTCAAAACAGAAAAAAATTTTAAAAAAAGAAATTTTTTACTTTTTAAACTTAAATTTTACTTTCAAGCTTGTTATTTTTTAAAAAAGAAACCATTCTTTTTTTTTTAAATTTTTTGCAAAAATTCAAAAATTTTCTCCTTACCCTTGAACAATTAGGAAATTTTTTTCCCCTTAAAATGCTGCAAGCACATTTTTATTTTTTTAAATAAAAGAACAAAAAAAAAAAATCAAAAAAATACTGGAAGACAATTTAACTAATTCTAACCCCCTTTTTAAAATTTATACATTCAAGAATTGGTTAAAAATTTTAAGCCAACACCGCTGAGTAAAAAAAAAATTCCTTCCCTAATCACGCCAAAGCCGGCCATGCGAGGCAAAAAAGGGCCCCCTTTCTGGATCCCCCTTTCCCCCCCCCTTCCCCCTTGGCGCATGCGCAAACAGTCCCCAAACCACGTCGTGGACGTGAATCCCCAGTTTCCCTTAAAGATTCTTGTTGTTTTTTATAAACTGGGGGGTGGCTCTGAAGTATGAATCAACTAAGGAAAATTATTGTAAAAAAAATAAAAATAATTAAAAAAAAAAGTACTCATTATATTTAAAAGTTTTCGATTATTTAATGGGAAAAGGGGTTTTCTGCAGCTCCCCTGCCATCCCCAGCGCCCTGTTCAAAGGAAAAAATTCCCAATTTTCCCCCTTTTCCCCCAAAAAAGTGGGGGAAAGAGTTTCAGTTTTAAATACCAGGTGTTTTATAATTTTAAAAAGATTTTAATTTTTTTTGTAGGATTTTAAATTAAAAAAATTTTTTGGGTTTTTCTCTTTGGGGGTCACCACGGTCACCACTGGGGACATTTTCCCCCTCCCCACCTAAAATTTAAAAAAAAAAATCAAATTTCAAAATGTTCAAGGATTTTGGAAAAAAAAAAGGAAGATACCTTAAAAGACCAAACTGAGGGAAGGGGAAAACGTTGGAAATTTTAAAAGATAGTTGTAGTGAGGTGGGGTAAATCTCAAATAGGGGGAGGGTGTAATGAGGGGTACTGTAGAACTATCAAAAGGGGAAGGGGAAGAGGGGCGGTAGAAAAAATAAAAACCCAAATTTTTTTATTAATCCCTATTTTTTTTTACGAATGAATCAAAATGTATTAAAAATAAGGAGCTAGTAAACACGCAAACACGGCTTAGCGGAGACCCCGCCAAAATGCAATTTTTGAAGATGAAAGGGTTTTTATACCGCGTTTACCCCCTTTAGAAGGTTGACGTTTGCTATAGGGTTTTTGCTATTCAATAAAACCCAGTTTAAATAAAAAAAATAAAAACTAACCTTTTATTTTATTTTGTTGATATGTTTAGGTTTTATCCCCTTTTAATTGCTAGGTTTTTTTGCGGTTTTTTTCAACCTCTTACAGCCATCCAATATCTCCTTATAACTTTTTCCCAACCAATGCTTAAGGTAATAGTCTTAAAAGATTTTTTTAAAAAAAATATTTTTATTTTAGTATTTAATTTTATCTCTAAAATTATTTTATCAGCAACAATTATAAAATAACTTAAATGGGAACAGGGGCAACAAACAGTCCCCGGGTTAATGTTCATATGAAAAAAAAACCCCTTTAAAAACCCAAGGAGATTTTTTGGAACAAGGTCCCAGGCCTTGTCAACAAAAAAATTTAAATTTGCAACAAAAGTTTTTGGGGGAGATATTAAGTTTTCATAGCATGTCCAATTTTATATTTATTCAGAAATCCCCTACCCTGCAAACAATTCTAAGAAATTTTCAGATTCAAAATCGCTACTATCCTTCTCTAAATTTTTTTATAAGAGTATTCTGTTTCCTAAAAAAATGTGTACAAGTTTGGGGTTTTAATTTAAAAATTTTTTAAATTTAATAAAAAAAATTTTTAAAAAATTTCATTGAACTCTGATGAAAAATTTTCTAGATTTTAAAAAATATTTTCCCCCCAAAAAAATTTTTTTATGCCCAGTGTGTAGTATAAAAAAATAACGCCCAAAACAAAAGAAAGGAAGGGTTTTGATAAATTTATAAAAAATGAAACCCCGAAAAAAAAGAGGAAAACATTTTGGGGTCAACAATAAATGGGAAACCCCCCCCATAAAAACCCCTCAAAAAAAAGTTTGAAAACCGAAAAAGTACAAGGAAAACAATAAAAAATTTAAAAAAACACTTTTTTCGTCCCTCTAAAAAAAATATGTTTTAAAAATTTAAAAGTTGTATTTTATCTTAGAGAAAAATAAATATTTAATATTTAAAAAAAAATTGTTTGGGGGGGAAAAAAAAACCCCCCCTTTTTTAAAGAAGTGGGAAAGGGGTTTTTATTTTAATATTTTATAAAAGTTTAAAAATTTAATTTTAACAAAATAAAAAAGCTAGAATTTTTTGTAAAAAAAACAGATATTCCCAAAATTTAATTTTTCAGTTTTAAAAAAATTTTTAACATTAAAAAAAAATTTACCCCCAACAGAGTTTTTCAAATACCCCCTTTTTGAAGTTACGACCCAACATGTCAAATTTACAATTCCCCCCGGGTTTTTTTTATTGTAAACAAAACCCCCCGGGAAAAAAAAACTTAAAATCTTTTTTCCAATTTTTTTTTAAGGTTTTTTTAAAATTTCCTTTTTAAATGCGAGCCCAAAAATTTTCCCCCCTTTTCCTAAAAAATTTTTTTTTACCAAAATTTTATCTTTTAAGATCTCTAAGGGCCCCCCCCTATCTTCCCCAAATAGAGAGCAAACCATTTAAAAGGATGACAATGAAAAATTTTTTCCCCCAAAAGGGGGGGATCCAAACGACAATTTTTTGGATTCTTGTCCCAAGAATTTTCTAAGACAAGATCCCGTATTTTTGGTAGAAAAACCCCAATTTTTTATAAAAGAGGATTCCCCCCCAAAAAATTTAAATTAACCCTTTTTAAATTTGGCCAAATTTTTTTAGACAAAAAGAAAGGGGGTTTTTTAAAATTAAAGGGGTTTTTCAATTAAAAAAAACCAAAAATTTGTAAACATAAAAAGAGTTTATTTCAAAAGTAAAATTTTAAAAAAAAAAAAAGTATTGCAATGGTAAATTTACCTTAAAAAATTTTCCCTAATATTAAATAAAAAACAAAATTTTTTTGCATTTTAAAAATTGAAAAAAATACCTCTTATTAAAAAACCCATTTTTATAAGGAACAAAAAATGTTGGGTCAAATTTTTTAAAATTTTTAGCTTTAAAATTTTTAAATAATTAAAATTTTTTTTTGGGCTTATGGGGACCTGGTGGTCTAGGGGTAAGGTGTCCCGACTTTTGTGCTGGCCGGGTGGGGGTTCCCAAACCTCGGTCCTGGAAAAGATTTATCGATTACCCCAAACCCCCTTCCCCTTTTTCCCCCTACAAACTCTTGGAAAAGTGGGGGAAAACCCGGCCGCCACCCCGGGTTTGGGTTTCCCCGTTTTTTAATTAGGGCCTTTTTTACCAAAAAACCCCACCCTTCACATTTGCGAATGGTATAACCCAATGGGGATAAAACGCGGTGCTAATAATAATAATAAATTTTGGGCTTATACTAATTTTATTGGGCTAAAATTAAATATTAAAAAATTTATCAAAGTTTAAATTTTGGGTTTATTTAAAATGTTGTGGGTTTTTAAAAAAAACCCAAACCATTTGGACAAAAAATTAAAAATTTTTTGGGCCCAAAATTTTTGGGAGCCTTGGGTTTGGGAAATATAAGTTTTTAAAATTTAAATTTTAAAATATATTTTTTTTGGGCTTGAAATTGAAATTTTTTAAAAATTTTAAAATTTTATTTTAATTTCAAACTTTTTTTTGGGAAATTGCTCAAAAATTTTTTAAACCCCCCCCACCCCCTACTTAAATTTTCCCTGAAAAATTCTAATTTTATAGATATTAGTTAAAATTTTTTTTTCAAAGTTTCATCTTTAAAATTTTATTTTTACCATTGTAATTACATTTTAAAAACAACATTTTAAATTTATTTGAACAATAAACATAATCATATTATTTTCTACTTAAATGAGTGAAGTTTTTTAAAAAACGTTCCAACCGGGGCCGGGAAAAGCACCCCTTTTAAACCAACAAAATTTTTTGATAAAATCACTCGATTTTTTAAATTCCCAAAAAATTTTAAAAGTTGTCTAATTTTAAAAACAAAAATTCCAGAGGTTTCTATAGAATTTTTTTAAAAAAATTTCTTCCTAAATAAAAATAAAACATTGAAGAAACACTCAAAAACGGGAAAAAGTATTTGAACCCCTACTTAAATTTTAAAGGCCCTTTTTTTATGAAACAAACCCCAAAAAAAAAAGGGGGGTTCCGTCTGACTGATGAACCCGGGGGGGAAAATTTTGAATTTCCGGTCCCAAAATTGGGCCAAACCACTTTGGTTGGGCCACATGGTTAAAAGGGGCCCACTCCGGGAGGAACTGGGCTAACCCATTCCGGGAGATCGAAAGGGTTTGAAATAGGGGTGTCGGGGGGGTTTATCCACTCTCCCTTTACGGGTGTTGGGGGGGACTTAATAAAAAAAAAAATTTTTTATAAATCCCGCGTCTTACACCCGTTCTTAAAAGCACTTAAGCAAAAGGTTTTAAAAATGGGGATAGTGGTAAAAGAAGGACCTACATTTAAAAAGGAACCGAAAAAACGGTGGAGGCCCCCCCATTCCCCCCCTTAAATTGTGATTAAAATACGCTTGCAGAGGGGGGAAAGGGAAAGGGGTTTTGAAAAAATAAAACCGGCCCCTGCCGAGGAAATTTTTAAAACCCCCCCCCTCCCAAAAGAAGTTTGAAACCTTTTTCCCCGACCCCCAGGTACCCTTAATGTAAAAATGTCTTTATTCCCAAAAAATGGTTACATTCATCTCCCTTTTAAATTTAAAAAAAATTTTCTTTATTAAACCAAATCTATATTGCAAAGGGGGGGTTTTGAAGTTTATAAAAACTATTTCATCTCCAAAACCCGTCAAACAAAAAAAAACCTGGGTGCTGTCACTTTTGAAAAAGGCATCAATGCGAAAAATTTAAAAATTAAATTTATATTTTGTAAAATAAAGACTTTTTTTTTTTATGTTTTTAGGGTCGTTACCACCATATCAGGATTGGGTACACACCCCGGGGAAGGGTTTTTTGGGTTTAGGGGGGGAAAAATAACCCGGGGAAATATGTTCAGGATCCCAAAAAAACACGGGGGGGTTTGGGGGATTTGGGGGGAAAAGTGGGGGGGAGATGGGAAATTACGGTTGGTAATCCACTTAAAATTTTAAACCCCTACTTTGTAAAAAATTAAATGATTTTTGGTAAAAATTTTTTTAAAATAAAACATGTTTTTTTTGTAAACATTTAACTTTTAAAAAGGTGTTTTATATTTTTATATTTTAATTTTTTTAATTAAAAAAAAAGAAATCTGTAAAATCATATGTTTTTATGAAAAAAAAATTTTTGAAAATTTTTTTTGTAATTTTTTTAAAAATGCTAAAATTTTCCCTTTTATCAAAAAAAGGGAAAAAGAATAAAAAATGCCACAGTAAAAAAAATTTATATTGTCATTTTTTTGGGCCTTTACTTGAAAACGAAAAATAAAAGCGTAAAAGTAAAAAATAAAAATAAAAAAACTTTTTTTAAAAAAATTTTTAAAAGGGGTTTTTGCAATTTAAAAACAATTCAACAGGGCAATGTTCCCCTCTTTTTCAGCGGGTATACTGTACAACAGATAAAAAGGGGCTAAGATACCCTTATCGCCCTGTGTACTTAAAGCAGTCAAAAGGGGCTAATGATCCCCCTTGTTCAGCTGTTAGTCAAGCAGATAAAACAAGAACAAATTATCCCCCTTGATCGTTTTACTGTACAAGAAATCCCAAAAGAGACTAAAAAACCCCCTTTTATCAGCTTTTCTGTAAAAAAGGGGGTTAAACGGGCCAATATCCCCTTTGATCAGCGGTGTGCTGTACAAACAATAAACGAGACTAATGTTCCCCCGTTTCAGTGTTTTATTTTCAACGGATAAAACAAAAATAAATACCCCTGACGTTTGTAATTTTCCAGATAAAAACGGGCCCCACTTTGAACCCTCTGATCACTGTGTAATGTACAACAATACAACGGGGGAACTAATATACCCTCTGATCACTGTTTTTTTTAAACAAGCTTTTTAAAAACAGAAAATAATAAACCCCTTTTCACGTGAAAGTCCAAGCAATACAACGAACTAATGTTCCCCCTTGATCACTGTATACTGAAAACCCAAAAAACAGAGAAAAAAAAACCCCCTAATCACTGTGAGGGTACAAAGATACAACAGAACTAATAAACCCCTCTGTCCGTGAACTGTAAAGCAAAAACAAAAACAAATGAACCTTTCCTGTATACTGTACAACGAAAAAAAAAGGGGACAAATGATACCCTTGATCAGTTAAGCAAGCAAAAAAAGGGTTTAAACTTCCCTTTCAGCTTTACTTTAAAACAGAAAAAAGGGCCTAAGTTACCCTCGGGTTTGGTTTGTATGTAAAACAGATAAAAAAGGGGCCTAATTTTTCCCTCTGATCATGTGTACGTGCAATAAAAACGGGGGCAAATGCCCCCCTTGATCAGCGTTACTTAAAACAGTACAACAGGGACTAATTTACCCCCTTTACGTTACTGTAAACAGATCAACGGGGACAATTTTCCCCCCTTGATCGCTTTTTACTGTCAAGCAGATAAAAGGCACAATTTCCCCCTTATCACGTGTAGACAACAATACAACAGGATAATTTTTTCCCCTGTCAGTTGTATGTCAAAAAATACCGAGACTAATGAACCCTTGATCCTGTGTACGTACATGCAATACAAAGGATTTGTCCCCCCTGACAGCTTTTACTGTACAAGCAGATACAAAGGCAAATGTACCCTTGATCATGTGTAGTACATGCAGAACAACAAGAAAATGTTCCCCTTTATAGTTTGTTGAAAAGCTAAACAGAACAAATGAACCCCTATCACGTGTGTACAGAGAACCGGTTATGTTACCCTCTGATAATTTGGCTGTACAACAATAAACGGACTAATTTACCCTTTCAGTTTGATGTACAAACAGTCAACAGGATATGTTCCCGATCAGCTTGTATGTAAAGCAGAAAACAGGCACTAATGTTCCCTTTCGCTGTGTATGAAAGCAGATACAACGGCATTTGTTACCCTTGATCACGTTTTGTACAACAGATACAAAAGGCCTAATGTTACCCCTATCGTTTTTACGTAAAACAGAAAACAGGCAAAATTTACCTTAAGCTTGTACTGTACAAGCAGATAAAACAGGCAATGTTCCCCCTTGATCCTGTGTACTGTACAAGCAGATACAACACAAATTTCCCTTTAACTGTTACGTACAAACGATAAAAGGGGTTGTTTAAAATTTACAAACACAATTTTTTTTTTCCCCTAATTCCCACTTTTTTACTTCTCGATTTTTTTTGCACGAAAAATTTTAACAAAAGTTTCAAAATTTTTTAAAAAAAGTCCCTATTAAAATTTAGCCTTTTCAATTCAAGAGTTCCCCCTGTATTTTCGGGGATTGAAGGCCCCCCTTTTAAAGCAAAAATGAATGAAGTAAAGATTTTTTAAAAATATATGAAACATTTTTCAAAGATAAAGTTATTTTGTTATAGCCCCAAATTTTAAAAATTTTAAAATACCTTTAAATATATTTAAAAACAAGCTTTTTTTGGTTAGTTCGGTCATGCCGCTTTTCCAATTTAAAGAATATACAAAATGCGGTATTTTTTATAGGTGTTAATCCCTTAATTTTTTTTGGAAGAATAGAAAAATCAAAATAATTATTTGTGGCCAAAAAATTTATAACTTTTTCTTATTTTTTTTTTGGGTTTTTATGGATTGATAAATATTCAAAAAAAACAACTGCTGATGCAGCCTTTATGGAAATTTTTTAAAAAATTTTTTAGAACTTTAAAAAATTTTTTTCAAGGAATTTTAGGGTTTTAAAAATAACTTTTTTGGTTTTTAGTAATGCTTTAGTTTAATAATTTTTTGGGAAAAAAAAGTAATTAAAGTACAAATAATAAGTAATGTTTCCCATCCCGGCCCACCAAGCATTTTCCATGTCTTAAGTGGCCCCCCGGTAATATTGGGGAAACCCGGTTTTGGCCCTCTGGTAATTTGGGGACCTGGACTAAGGCCCCCTTGTAATAAAATTTTACCCCGATGATGGGGACTCGGGGTTTTAAACCCCCAATCAGGGTTTTCTGGGGGTAGTTTTACAAAGGGGGGGTTTTTACGCTCCCACCTCCCTTGTGGGGGAAATTCCTAATTCCCCTTTTATCTCTAACATGCATATTTTTAAATCGTTTGGGCACGGGGGGTGTAAAAAAAAAAATAACCCCTTCTTAATACCATATTTTTCAAGGCCAGAAAACATAACAAAAATCTATCTTTTTTGGGGTTAAACAGGGGAAAGGTTTTATGCTGCAGGAAAAACCCCCATACCCCCACTTCAAATGTAGTTCAAATATATTTTTTCAAAACTTTTTAATTTTTAAGAATCTTTTTATTATTTTTAGAGAGCCCCGCCCCGACCCCCACGTACGATGGGTGGAGGCTTAATTAGATTTTTTTTTTAGTGATGCCCCACTCTTCGGGCATTGTAGTTTGAAAAAGGTAGTTCCCCAAAACCCCCCTTTTTCTATCGTGTCGCGTGTCCTAACATTATGGGAACCCGTGGCATGGGTGGTCTTGGTATATACAAAAAATTCCTCCTTAACCCCCCCAATATATTAATCCCAAATGTTTGTTCTTTGAAACTAAAAATTAGTTTTAAATGACTATTTTTTTTGAAAAATAAATTTTTTTTAATATTTTTAAGTTTTTTTTTAGCTTACCACTTTGTTACAAAAAAAATTTTATGGATGGATTTTTATCTTTTCCCGATATTTTATCGGGGTTGCCAAGTCCAAAGGCTAGTGGAAACATACCATTCTCTCCACTAAACCCCTCTCCTTTTCTTCTATGGGCCCGCGTTTCAATATAAAGAGTATAACAACCTTAATTAGACCCAGAATCAAAAAGGAACAAATATCAAAGGCCGGGGGAACAAGTGGCGGAATTATCCCCTTCAGTTTAAATTTCATTGTGGTAGCCATTATTCAGTTTTTATAACCAAATTTTTTTTATTTCAGCCTTTAAGAATAATAATTGAAAGTATTTTGAAAAAAATGGGGAAAATTCAATTTTATTTGTTATTGAAGGTATCGATTGAAGAAATATTTTAGCGTGGTTTATTACAAACCTTTGGCCTTTTTTGATTAAATGTGCACTATGTGCTCAAGGGTGGATTTACGACTCTGCCGCCCATAAGCACTAGATAATTTCCGCCCTTTTTTCCTACCTTAATTTCTAACCTTCTAAAGCCCAGATTTCCCCCTGCCACTCCTCATACAACCACAGTATATACCAAATACATAAGTGCAATCTGTGCGATGACAGATAAAATGTGCTTACATTATTTTATTATTTATTATAGTGAGGTTTTAAAAGTAGTTAGGATCCAAGGAAATACTTAAAAAATTGAAATAAAGACTCACACGCACAACACACAAATTCAAATATTATATAATTTAAAAAATATAAAGTTTGCATTAGTCAACTATTATTAGCCCCGCGTCTTACTAACCATTCGGGTTATACGCACTTACGCTAATGTGTAATGGTTGGGTGATTGTGAGATGAAATGTAGGACCTACAGTTTAACGTGGGATCCGAACCACGGTGGCGGCCTGGCATTCCCCACATTCACAAGATGTCTTGTCAGAGGGAAGGAAGGGTTTGGTAATCAGATAAATCTGTGCCGGGACCGAGGATTGGACCCCGGCCGCCAGCACAGAAGTCTGACACCTTACCCTAGACCACCAGGTCACCTCATTAGTCAACTGTAGAACATGTTACTACAGATAAAATATTAGCATGTACACAATAATAAAAATAGTCTATAATTTATTTTGACTTGATTTCAGCTGGGTGAAACTGGTTGATGATGACAGACAAATCCCTTTTATCCAATAAGAGACCTTCAATTAAGACGGGTGTCAGTGAATTAAGGCGATATTCTGTCATTTTGGTACGCAGATACATCAAAGCAGAGCAATCACACACACACGAAAACATCAAATTATTTGACTGGCAGAAAAAGGTATGTATTTTTTTTCGTCATTAAACATTTGCCGCTCCTAAAATCTGCCCCTGTATGAACGTGCCTATTAGGCAATGAGTAAATCCACCCCTGTATGTGCTACGCATTAATATACATTCATTTTATGAACTAACAAGTGAATACACGAAGACTAAACTTTTTCCAATATTGTCAGATGTTTTGTCCCCGAACCTATCTAGTAAATAGTATTTGCCCACAATTTCGCTCGCATTTAACAATACATCAACACATTCGACAAGATCAAATGTTAGAAAAGAATGAAACTTCAAGAGCAGTGTTTTATGTCCGTAAGAAGATTAAAGAAGAAAACACGGACTCATTCCCATCCCTCAACCTCCAAAACTGAGCTCATATCTCTTGCCATCTTATGTACTCGCAATACCAGCCGCGAGAATGTTCACTGCTTACGTCCAGTCTTTCGATAGTTCTTGCTCGTCTATGAGCTAGCGTGATGGCGTATAGATACTTACAATGGTTTCTATGAAAAATAAGTACAGCAAATCAAGTATCATCTTGATCTGATAAGTACAACAAAACAAGTCTCGTCTAGATACGATAAGTACAACAAAACAAGTCTCGTCTAGATCCGATAAGTATAATAAACAGGTTTCATCTTGATCTGATAAGTACAAAAAACAAGTCTCGTCTAGATCTGATAAGTACAACAAAACAAGTCTCGTCTAGATCCGATAAGTACAACAAAAAAGTCTCGTCTAGATCCGATAAGTATAATAAATATGTTTCATCTTGATCTGATAAGTACAACAAAACAAGTTTCGTCTCGATCCAATGAGTATTTTTTGAGTTTACTGAACTGAAAACAAACGAATGGATAAAGAAACAACTATTCTAAAGATTGATTTTTTGATGAGTTTTTTTTTTTAATACCCAAGGGAAAGGAAAACACCACATAAATTCTAATTTCTCAAAAATCTACCTGATGTACCCATTCTTTACACGTAGAATTTATAAAGTAGATTTATTCTTCTATAGTATTAAAATTAACCACAGGGAAATTTAACCAAATCTTAAATTTTGTATAAATCTTTCCTTTATTGTTTAAAATTGTGTTACAAAACATGGAAAGTAGATTTATAACATCAAAATACAGATAATCTAAATAAATGTTAAAAGCTAAACTTTATATCGAAGATCAAGTAATAACTTCTCTAAACACAATATTTGTACGCCCGATTATTAGTGCTAATTAAAAAAGAAATAAGATTAACATATCATAAATAATTAGATATAAAAGTTAAAACAAATGAAAGCTACATGTTTTTGACCTATTTAAATCCACTATTTTTAAATCGCCATATTACCTTTTCAATTTTACGACTTTTCTAGAGATCATTATTTTAGGATCAATCGGAATTACTAATTAATAATTTCCAATCCAAAAACAAATATGTCAACCGATTCATTTAAAAACAATCTTTGAAACGAAACATTAGTCAGCCAATAAGCTGAGTTCACAAGCGAATGCATTCTATAGAATGCATATTTGCCTAAGAGCAATCATATGATATGTGCAAGTAAATTATATACATTGTTACAAAAACATATGGGACATAAGAGCCTCACAGTTTAGCAAAGAATATAACTGGTCAGAAACTGTTGGTTGCTTAAGGTTGTCCCTCTACACGTATTAAATTTTTTCAATATTCAAACATACGGGGACATTTTATTATATTAGTGGGGGGAATTTTTGTGGAGGGCCCCTATATAACCCTTTTCTGGATATTAATTTTATTTATTTTTTGTATGTTTGGGGTAGTTCTTATACCTGCTTGACCGATTTTAATCTTCTCCCACAGTTAAAAGTATTTTTAGCACCTATTATTAATACCTGTTCAGGTTATACACTAATGTACTAATTAAGCAGATGAGTTATAGATGAAGAAGGTTGAATTTAGAACAAGTATACCTGCATTTAAATGGAGCTAGACTGGAAAAACTTTTAGAAAAACCACTCTCAGTATACCTGACTAGGATTTGCCCCTGTCATCGGTATTCTAGTCTATTGCGAGAGTGAAGCCATAGACCATGCGTCCACTAACGCAGGTTTAGTGAGTAGCTTTTTACAAAAGTATTGGAAATCTCTAATTACCCCATTTCACCAAACTCCACATAGAAATTTCAAAAATCCAGAATTATTGGAGTATTTGGAGAAAACCCGATTACATTCCTGTTTTTTTTTAAATATCTATGTCTTCAAAAAAGTATAGTACAGTGGTTTAAGCAACAGAGAAACAATATTTCGTGTTTATATTAGTGGGTTTAAAGCTTTCTAGGTGCGGTTCTTTAGGATTTATATCACCTACAAATGCCAACAAACACAAAAACACATACATACATACATCATACATACATACATACATACATACATACATACATACTACATTACATACATACATACATACATACATACATCATACTACATACATACATACATAATACATACATACATACATACATAACATACATACATACATACATACATAATCCTACATACAACATACATACATAAATACATACATACATTTACATACATACTACATACTACATACATACATACATACAATACATACATACATACATACATACATACATACATACATAATACATACATACATACATACATACATACATACATACATACATACATACATGCATACATACATACATTTTTTTTTTTTAGGAGGAAAAATCTTTCAAAGACACCGCTCATTTGAAAGTGTGATGGTCGGTATGTGGGGATTTCCACCCACTAAAAAACCTCCTCTGCTCTTTCCCCGCACATAATTGCAGGGAAGACTGGGTCGGAACCGCGTTAGCATTACTTCAACCCAGTCCGTGTTGCGTCATATGACGTCCGCTCCTGTTTCACTGGTCCCATTCTGAGATCTTTTCTTTAAGGAGGCGCTGCGCATACGCAGCGATTTCCTTCCAATTTTCTTCCCGCTGTAGCATATGGATCACTAGGCTCGCAGGATCGAGGGTCTTGCCTATGTTTGTTTCGGTTTTGGCTCTGGAGTTCTTCCAGCGCTCGCACTCAAAAAACGTGTGCTCAGCGTCGTCGATTCTGTCCGGGCAGTACTTGCACCCCGGGGTGTGGTGTAAGCCCATTTTATTATATATGCATTAAACGAGCCATGTTCCGTCAGCAGTTGGGTTAGGAAGAAGTCTGTTTCGCCATGGTTTCGAGTGATCCAATCTTTGATGTTCGGGATCAGGCGAGCTGTCCATCTGCCCTTGTTGCAGGCCCTCCATCTATCTTCCCATACCTTCTGCGTTTCCGCTTTCACTCTTGCTCTGGCCTCGGCCGCGTTGACGCCTCTAGTTTTGGAGTCATAGAGTTTTACTCTCTCAAATGATAATAGGTCGATAGGTGGTGCCCCCGCTATAACCAGAACAGCTGCCTCGGAGACCGTGCGGTAGGCACAGGTCACCCTGAGGGCCCCTCGCCTTTGTACTGCCGCAATCTTTCGTCGATAGGTCTTTTGCTTCAGGATATCTCCCATATTTCCGCACCGTAGAGCAGGATTGAGTGGAGTACTTCCAAAAGAACTCTTCTCTTTTTAGATCGCGGGCCCTTGTGTAGACCATGATTCTCGATAGGCTGGATACCGTCTTACTGGCTTTTATGCATGCCCTTTCTAAGTGTTCACGAAAGGACAGCTTTTCGTCTATCGTCACTCCCAGATAGCGCAGTGTCCTTGTAGACGACAATGTTGTCACGCCAATGTCTACGTTAAAGGGTTTAGGAAACCATCTCTGACGCGTCAGCACAACCATCTCAGTTTTATGTTTGGCTAGTTTTAGCTGATGTTCTTCAAGCCAGGTTTCGACGGCGTCAATGGTCGACCGGACCAGGAGTTCGGCCTCCTCAACGCTGTCCGCCACTACTGTGGCCGCGACGTCATCAGCGAAACCCGTTAGCTGTACTTGCTTCGGCAAAGGAATCTCCAGTAGTTCGTCGTAATTTGCGTTCCATAGGTCGGGGGCCCATGACCGAACCCTGTGGTACACCAGCCGTTATCGGGTATTCTTGGGGGCCTTCTGTGGTTTTGACAATTAACGTTCTTGCGTCAAGATAATCCTCAACTATGGCCAAGTTTACATTTTTTTGTGTTGAACCGATGCTCCAGTGCCTCCAGGATGTCATCCCATCTCGCGCTGTTGAAAGCGTTTCTTACGTCAAGCGTGAGGAGGATGCAGACTTTGCGCGATTTAAGGTTACCAGACCACGTTTCGGCTATAATCCCCATGATCTTATTAATCGCTCCGATCGTCGATCGGCCCTTTCGAAATCCGTGTTGATTTTCGGCGAAGCCACCGACGTGGTCAATGTCGTTTCGAAGTCTCGTCCGTATCAGCTTTTCGAGCAATTTACCGGCGATGTCTAGCATGCATAGTGACCTATAAGACGAAGGTGTTAAGGGGGGTCCCTTCACTTTATCCAGGAGGACCAGTCTCTGGCGCTTCCAGACGGTAGCAAACGTGCCGGTTGCAAGGCACGCATTATATGCATTCAGCAGTTGATCCGGGAATTCCTGAACTATGATCTTAATCACCGACGTTGGAATGCCGTCAGGGCTGGGTGCCTTCCCTATTTTGAGGGTCTAGCTGCATCTTGCAGCTCCTTGGCTGTGAAAGATGTAACTTCACCACTGTGTGAATAGTGCCTTTTTACTCGTGTCGGGTGTTTTGGAAACAACTCCGCTACAATGTTGTTCATTATGGACGGGAGTTTTGGCGCTTCTGGTGAAACCTTTCGAGTTTTTTAACTACGATTTGGTAGGCTTTGCCCCAGATATCCCGTTCAAGATCGTTGCAGATTTCTTTCCACAGTGTCACTTTGCTCTCCTTGATGGTATGATTCAGCTCCTTTTTGGCCTCTTTGTACTCGCTAGAATACAAGGCATAGTCAAGAGTGAGTTTTGCGACTCTCGTTGCTCTACGACGAAGTTTAAGACATTTCTTTCGGAGCGCCGCGATTTCTGATGTCCACCAATATACCGGCCTGTGAGAGAACTGGTTTTTCAGACGCGGCATGGAGGCGTCACAAGAGGTGGTAATAGCCTTCATCGTTATCAGCACCAATTTCTCCGTCTCGCTACTAGCATTCGGAGTCGGGTGGAATTTAAGAGTTGACCAGCTTCGCGAAAGGGACGCCCGTAGAGCTTCTAGGTCAATCTTTCTAGCGTTCCACCTCCGTTCTTCAGGGCCTTTTTGCGTTGCTGGAGTGGAAGGCACTTCAACACTGAATGTGATGTGTTGATGATCGCTACCACTGTATTCTTCCGAGACTCTCCAGTTCTTGATTATGCTGGCCATTCTTGGGGTCCCCAGTGAGATGTCGAGAATAGATTCGAGGTACTCCGGTCTTCTGAAGGTCGATGTGTTTCCAGTGTTCAGGACTGTAAGGTCAAGCCTTGCAGCAAAGTCTGCGACTTCGTTTCCTCTGGTGTCTGAGAAATCTGCTCCCCATTCGGCAGATTTAGCGTTGAAGTCGCCAGCTACAATGACTTCGCCATTGAAATCGCTAATAGCGTCTTCGATGCTAGCCAGCTTTTGGCGGAACACACTAATCCCTTCATTAGGTGAAAGGTAGACGCTCATGATGTAAGTCGTGGAGGTCTTTATCCAGACAAAACCTTCCCCGCAACCGCTTTTGCTAGTGATTACCTTGTTTGGATTTACTGTCCAAATCGCCGCAGTGTTGGATTTATCCGTGAACCATGTCCTATCTCGAAGGTTTGAGTGTTGCTCGCAGATGATGCAGACGTCAATCTTGTCTTCGAAGACACGCTGACGTAGTAGGTTCTGCGCAAGCACGCACCTGTTCAAATTTCCTTGGAGTATGCGCGTCATTTCTGCGATCTTATAGCTTCAGCTAGAGCAACACGGAATGCCTTACAGGCCCCCGAGCCAGATATGTGGCACAGGCCGTCTTTAGCATCTTCGCCCGGTGTGCACAAAAAGCATGTTGGCTGCTCGACACAGTCAGCGGACTTGTGGCTCTCTCCGCCACATTTGTAACATGATTTACTTCTGTCTGGGCCCTTGCAGTCGCGCGCATGGTGCCCGTATCCAAGACATTTGAAGCACCGCCTCACACTTACAACTGGGCGGATGCGACAGTTTACCCAGCCGACTTTAATGCGAGCCGTTTCTAAAATTTTACTAGCGCTTGTTTCGTCTATTTCACAAAACGCTGCTCGTTGTCCTCGTGGAGTAATCTTTGTAAGATTGATGCGTCTTATCTCCACACTCTGTTTACATACATACATACATACATACATACATACATACATACATACATACATACATACATACATACATACATACATACATACATATATATATATATATACATAATCTATATTTTAATTTATATAACGATTGATTATTGGTTCCCATTGTCAGGCTGTCCATAGTTCATGAGATTTAAACAGGCTAAAAAACTAATGTTATATAGCCACAATTTTTTTTTTTTCAAGGTGACCGTGATGTCTAATATAATTATGGGCCTATCTATAAACATTAAAAAAAATTTTAGAACCGCTTTAAAGGTTGACTCAATGAAAATTTAATAAGCATTAGCTCAGAAACCACCCCCCACCCCCCAAAAAAAAGTTTTGCAGCCGCTTTCTTGAAACAAAATGACAGATATAATTTATAATTATGCTGTATGTTAACCAGGCGCCCAAATTATAAAATAAAGAGGGGAAGGTAAATATTTCCCTAACTATTTATTTAAAGTTTAAATTTGTTTGGTTAGTTGAGTTTCAAAATCCACTTTCCATCTGACACGTGGTCTAAGACACTAGACCTGACATATTCGATTTTTTTTAATACACTCAAGGTGCACATCTTTGGGTTGAAAAGTGACACCCTTCTATCTTTCTTAGGTTTGTAATTATAGAGAGCGTCACAGCGTCACAATCTCAATAACAGTCAACTCTGATTACAGAGAACCACTTTGGGCAAGGATATTTGGCTTTCAATGTCCAAAGCGCACCGAAATGTGCTTCCACTTAACTCTAACTAAAACAAAAATCACAATTAAAATACATTTTTGAAATCGATTTATTAACATTTAAATAGTCAGCTATGTGCTTTTGCTTGCTGTATGCAACTTTAATTAATATTTTAAGCCTTTTTACGGGAGATTAATCTTCTTATCTGAATATGTATCCATGTAAATGTAATAGAAAATCACATCAAGTTGTTAAACGTTATCTATGTGTAAGTTTTATTTGTTAATGACTACCGATTTGCCTAGTAATGTGAATACAAAATAATCAACACCAAATATTATTTCTCTTTGGATCTAAGATTAAAATATTATATTCTGTACTTACTCTTTGGTTGGTTTGGCGATCAAGAATGACAGGAAATAAGATGAATTCTACATTAATGGTTTGTTGATTTAAAAAAAACTCTCGTTACCAAGAAAACTTACAAAGACAATTTATGTATTAGAAATTATTATTATTATTATTATTATTATTAATTATTTACAAAATAATTTAAAACGAGAATAAACCCTACAAAACAGTCGTTTTTTTCGACACTGTTTAACTCGCTAGTGGGATAATGTGATGGTATTTAGCCTATTCTTTATTCTTAGGGCTAAGGAGTATATCTATATCCAATGAGTACTTTTCGACTTTACTGGAATCAAAAATATGAAAGTGGAAGCACAGAAAAAGTCCAGTTTTTGTTTATGTATAGCTGAGATACTGGCTAATATTTCAAGAATATCGACGTTAAAAATACATATTTCTAAAGGAATTTAATACTTCAATCATCTATAAAGTTGGAAGAAGCTGCTTTAATTTAAATACATGAGTGAGCCATGGAGACTCAAAAGTAGGCTGCCTGTATTTTATTCAAAAATATGGAAACATTGTCTTAAAAGAAGCTATTTAAAAACTTCCTTCTTCTCTCAAGCCCGCCATCTCATCCGGTTATTAAGCAAGTCCCTCAAAAACCACCCTCAGTTTACCACTCTTTTGTTTCGGTTCGAGTTCTTTGAATCAATAAGAACCCCCTCAAACCACCCTCAAAGAATTTTTATGTTGTTCCTTGCAGAGATTCTCAACTTTGTGGTTGGATGACGGTAATATATTCAAGAGATTGGAAAAGAAAATTCTCGTGTTTTTTCCCTCTTTGAATAAAAGCTTATGTAATGTATTTTATAAACAATTCGATCAACATTGTCCATGTAAAGTGATGATTATACGTCGTATAAAATGAAACAAAAAGTGAAAATGGTGAAAGATGACTTGAGAATGCAGTCTGTTAAAGAGAACCAGCGTGTATTTTGACACGTATTACATTGTAAATGATCAAACACACTTGCGTCAATGAAATATCAGCTGCCGGAATGATGCATACATTGCGTCGCTATGTGACCCAAGGTCAAGTGTTTATAAATAATTGCAGAGTATTATTATTTAGCACCACGTCTTACTACCCATTTGGGTTATACGCTTAAGTTATAATTACACTAATGGGCTAGATATTGGGAAGGTTGCACTTAGAGTAAGTGAGCCCACATTTGTGTGGAGGAGGAATGGAAAAACATCTAGAAACCTCCAGTTCAGCCGATGGAAATTCTAACCTCAATCTCCCGTCCTCGGCGGTCTAGTTCAATACGAAACTAGCGCGTTAGCTAACTAAGCCACCGAGGGGGGTAATTCTAAATCAGAAAATGTTTATCTTTCTATGCCTGATCGTGTTGGTATTGAGATTCCATCTGTGTAAAAATATAATATACCTAATATCTAAAATATTGATCTATAAAAGGGGTGATTTTATACATATTCATTTAAAAAAATTAAAGAGTATTTAGTTGTATGTATTACATAATTATTAAAACATAAAGTTGTTAGATAGCAATTTATTAAATTTCTAAGAAACACTTATTAAACTGTAATTCTTTATCTCCATAATAAACACCGTTGCGTGATTATTCTAATGTCCTAATTAATAGACATTTGGGGCACCTTTTAGAAAATACAAACATATTATTTTGCGGTCAACAATGATAAAATTTAATTATTTTATAGGTGTCCAATTAAAAAAAATGATGGAGCCAGACCACATGGCCTGACGTATGGATACATAAAAATAGATCAAGTATATTTGTATAGCTCTTAAAAATGTCCATTGGTAATGAAAGTAGGGTATGTATACCTCCGTTTTCCCTGAAAGCTCGTCTTACCTTGGTTATCACGCTATCTTGTAAGTTACACCATCGTGGGAATAAAGCAAGGTAAGCTTTGCTGCTTTACAGGATCAGCGAAAGGTAGCTTTGTAATTGCTTTAATAGAAAGGATTTATTAAAATAAATATTTTAAATTAACACATCAGTTACAAAAATAACCGACCTTGTAATATAATGGTATAGCTGCTGATATACAGGTTCCAGGTTCGATTCCCCACTGGTCCCAGTCGATTTTCCTCGAAAGGGGAATAATTTGGCCTAAATTAGGTTAAAGACTTCCTTGTCTCCACCCTTATATTCACCATCATCATCCCTTAATCTCCTCTGGACATGGACAGTTCCTTGACGAAAAGGATGTGCTATTCGTACATTCGGTTGTCATCTGGGTAACGCTATCTTACTACTGGCTAATTTTTCCACAAACTGAACTACAGATAGATGTAGCCCAGACAAGCCATTATTTACAAAATTGAAATGTAAATAATCTACATACACGTGTTAAAATATAATAAAAAAATTAAATCAAACCTGGCTCAAAATGTTGTCTAAATAAGAGAAGTTGGGATGTGTTCTAATTGTGTATAAAAATCTAACTATTGATCTCTTAGAATAGTGAACTTTATAAGAAGCTGGAGACATTTACAAGGAGTTCCCTACAAGAGTCCAATAATCGTTCTTCAACTAAACCAATCTAACTTATTAAACGAATGTTTTAAAGGCATACAACAGCACACCAAACAAGAGTTTTTGGTTCTTCTTTCTCGGTTCAATAAACATCATTATTTATAAGTTGTTGAAATATTTCTGAGAGTTTGTTTCCTTAATATTTATGTTTGTAAATGTAATGGTTATAAGTTATCAGTGTAAACCTTTCCCTAGAGCTGTGGCGTCAACTCCCAAACTTTATAAATTAATATATTTCTTTTCATCTTCAAATAAATTTGGAACTTTACAGTAGAGGGCGTTTACATAGAGATGCATCGTGAATTTAATTATTCCATGCATATCAATCCTCTGTGGCGAGAAGCATTAGCATAGAATTAGCAAAATGAATGTATCACTTGCAATAACACATAAAGAGTGAGCAAAGACTTATTTCAAAATATCATTACTTTCCTTTAGCGTTGTAACAAACACGTTCGTTCATTTTCACTGCTTTAGAATATATTCAGTGATATAATTATATTGGTGTATTATCTTGTGTGATATCACTATGTGTGCTCACTGATTAACTTAACAACTTTTTGAGCAGGTATAGAGCAAATGTGAGTGTAGGATTGAAGCTTGTTTTAATTAGTACGGTATATAGAATGAACATGATAGATACACGTTTAGATTTTAAAACATACATTTGGTCTAATTTTCAGCTTAATTTTGACTATTTATTCTTCAAACTTTGTCTATTTGACTAATTTAAACAGTACATATATTATCTCCACTTTTAATGAGGATTAGATAAATACTAAATTAATTATATTTTTAATACTCCATCCAGTCATCTGACCTCCTCATAGAATAATGAGCTGTTATGATTGAATTAAATTTATATTTTAAATAACATAATCAATATTATTCCTCAGTGGGATTATTACTGTCCAGTTAAAATGATTTCATGTGAATTGCCTTAACTTTATTGTGAATGTGCTTAGAATTAATTTAAGACCAATTTGTTAATGACACATTTTATTACATTGCATGACATTATATATTCAAACAAATACTATAGTGTTTTTCAAATGAACCCACTTAAACTTCATTTCACACTTTTTTAAAGTGATTTTCAATAATTTTTTAGTTACTTTTAATTATTCTGTTGAATACAGCATTTAATTAGACAATTTTAGCAATTTTCTTTTCATAATATTGTGTTTATATGTGGACCTTTTAATCCTTCTTCATTATAATTTTATAATGCAGGATGTAATTGAAATTCTTCACAAAATTCATTATTGAGATAGTTTTTAGCATTCATTCGAACAGACTTTGGAGCCAATGACCTTCACTCTTGAACATAATTATTCTAAAGGAACATATAGGATAAGTTCTTCACATGTTTGAACTAGTTCTCAATCATTGTCTCTTTTGAAGTAAGTTTACTGTCGGAATAATTTAACATGAAGGATATGAGATTAATAAAGACGAATGTTTTAAATACTTATCATGACTTTAATAAATAACCAATGTGTGAGAAAATCAACCTCTGTGCGTGTGGTCACCATTTAATCATAACCTACTGATTCATAGTCAGACCCTCTAACAATGTATGAAATTATATGTTGTATTAGCTAATGCCACTGACTAAATAGAATATTAATAAAATATTTTCTTTGGTGTTAAAAAAGTGCCTACTTGGCAATATTCACTGTGCACTGTGTGAAGCCTTCAGCAATTGGATTCGCCAATTATATTCCAAAATCTCATGTGAATTCCCATGAATATAAGCAAAATTAATATATTCCTGTTCAATGTGCAAATATATGCACACATTGTGGATATTCACCGTCCTTATAACTATTCTTGACATGTTCTCTGTTTTGAATACTATTTTTAATTAAGTAACAACAAGTCCTACTATTGAACTCACGGAGCAAAACATTCTGATTACATGTGATGTTACCGCGAGCACATTCCAACTCATAAATGAATGAGAATTTCCCTTGGGAGAACTTTAGAATAAGTTACTTGCATGGTATTTTCAATTTTTTGTTGTTGTAATATGCGTTTTTATAGTAATATACTTTTTACTATCTCTCAATCTCTCGGAGAGAGAAGTATTGTGATCGTCAGAAATATTAAACTCTAGATTTTTATAAATGTTGACGATTCATGACTCCCTGGAACTGAAATATTGTTTTTGCGATGCCGTTTTTCTGTCAATATCTAGTACTAGAGCAGTAATAATTTCACTGATACTTGGTATCAAGGGTTTTCTTAAGGTCCTCTTGGGTAATTTTTAGAATTAAATAACAAACCTTAAAATTAGGGATAATTTACTGAAGGGCGAAAAAAAACCAAAATTTGATTTTCTAAAAATGTACTCTTATGATTTTGATTTTTTTTTTTATCTAGACACCATTTAACATTAAAAACAAAGTGGAAATTTTCAATTTACCATTAAAAGACCTTTGAGGGTAGTATACATATGGAGAAATCTCCAATTTTGATTATACTGTATCCCCATAATTATTTAAAATACGAAATAAACCATTACTGTAAATATGTAGTATCAAATAAAAAAAACTCCTTTGTTTGAAATATAATTTAATAAAGCCAATAGTTTTTGAGCTATTTTGAGCTATTTAAAACATGAAATTGATTATTATGTTCTTTGATGGAATGAATCCCATACAATGTATAATATTTAGTTTCATAAATCTTACCATCGAATATGGTAAATGAATTACTAAAAAAGGGGCTATATTGACTCTATAGAATGCCTTCCTCATATTATAATCTTTGGATCTGTACGATTAAATTTGGATATCCCAGATGCGTAGTAAAACGCGATTCTAACAAAATGCGGACGGGGCTTTGTATCCTCGATACGGTCATGAGATCTATACCCGGGTCAGCTATACCTGTGTGAGATCACCGAGTCCCGTCTCCCCAAAGGGAGCTATACCTGTGTGAGATTACCGAGTCCCATCTCCCCAAAGGGAGCTATACCTGTGTGAGATCACCGAGTCCCATCTCCCCAAAGGGAGCTATACCTGTGTCAGATCACCGAGTCCCGTCTCACCAAAGAGAGCTATACCTGCGTCAGATCACTGAGTCCCGTCTCCCCAAAGAGAAATATACCTGTGTCAGATCACCAAGTCCCATCTCCCCAAAGAGAGCTATACCTGTGTCAGATCACCGAGTCCCATCTCACCAAAGAGAGCTATACCTGCGTCAGATCACTGAGTCCCGTCTCCCCAAAGAGAAATATACCTGTGTCAGATCACCAAGTCCCATCTCCCCAAAGAGAGCTATACCTGTGTCAGATCACCGAGTCCCGTCTCACCAAAGAGAGCTATACCTGCGTCAGATCACTGAGTCCCGTCTCCCCAAAGAGAGCTATACCTGTGTGAGATCACCGAGTCCCATCTCCCCAAAGGGAGCTATACCTGTGTGAGATCACCGAGTCCCATCTCACCAAAGAGAAATATACCTGTGTGAGATTATTGAGTCCCGTCTCCACAAAGAGAGCTATACCTCTGTGAGATCACCGAGTCCCGTCTCCCCAAAGAGAAATATACCTGTGTCAGATCACCAAGTCCCATCTCCCCAAAGAGAGCTATACCTGTGTCAGATCACCGAGTCCCATCTCACCAAAGAGAAATATACCTGTGTCAGATCACCAAGTCCCATCTCCCCAAAGAGAGCTATACCTGTGTCAGATCACCAAGTCCCATCTCCCCAAAGAGAGCTATACCTGCGTCAGATCACTGAGTCCCGTCTCCCCAAAGAGAAATATACCTGTGTGAGATCACCGAGTCCCATCTCCCCAAAGGGAGCTATACCTGTGTGAGATCACCGAGTCCCATCTCACCAAAGAGAAATATACCTGTGTGAGATTATTGAGTCCCGTCTCCACAAAGAGAGCTATACCTCTGTGAGATCACCGAATCCCGTCTCACCAAATAGAGCTACACCTGTGTGAGAGCAATGAGTCCCGTCTCACCAAAGCGAAGCCGCATGGTGAGGACACGACAATGAGCTAAAAACTGTCGCGGGACCAGAATACACGAATGATTGAAATTATAGAGCACATAATGATAATAACGGTGCGAGAATCAGATCTGTTGAAGTCTGGTCTCAATCGTGGCTGCGATGGTCCTTCTCTCCAGCCCTGATCGTGCCAAGGACATGGTACAAGTGTGGACCCTAGTGTAAGGACTAGAGTATGCTTAACTAGCGTTTGTAATAGTTTCTGTCCTTCGTCCTCCAATTATATTAGTCCCTTGTTTTGATACTCTAACACCTGAATAAGTTGATGATCCAGTAAGTTTGTGACGAGTCTTGTCATTGTAACAATGGCTAATTGGATGATCCAGTAAGTATGTGACGAGTTTTGTCATTGTAACAATGGCTAATTGGATGAGCCAGTAAGTATGTTACGAGTCATGTCATTGTAACAATGGCTAATTGGATGATCCAGTAAGTATATGACGAGTTTTGTCATTGTAACAATGGCTAATTGGATGATCCAGTAAGTATGTTACGAGTCATGTCATTGTAACAATGGCTAATTGGATGATCCAGTAAGTATATGACGAGTTTTGTCATTGTAACAATGGCTAATTGGATGATCCAGTAAGTATGTGACGAGTTTTGTCATTGTAACAATTGCTAATTGGATGATCCAGTAAGTATGTGACGAGTCTTGTCATTGTAACAATGGCTAATTGGATGATCCACTAAGTATGTGACGAGTCTTGTCATTGTAACAATGGTTAATTGAATGATCCAGTAAGTATGTGACAAGTATTATCATTGTAACAATGGTTAATTGGATGATGCAGTAAGTATATGACGAGTATTGTCATTGTAACAATGGCTAATTGGATGATCCAGTAAGTATGTGATGAGTTTTGTCATTGTAACAATTGCTAATTGGATGATGCTGTAAGTATGTGACGAGTCTTATCATTGTAACAATGGCTAATTGGATGATGCAGTAAGTATGTGACGAGTCTTGTCATTGTAACAATGACTAATTGGATGATCCAGTAAGTATGTGACGAATCTTGTCATTGTAACAATGGCTAATTGGATGATCCAGTAATTATGTAACGAGTCTTATCATTGTAACAATGGCTAATTGGATGATGCAGTAAGTATGTGACGAGTCTTGTCATTGTAACAATGACTAATTGGATGATCCAGTAATTATATGACGAGTCTTGTCATTGTAACAATGGCTAATTGGATGAACCAGTAAGTATGTGACGAGTCTTGTCATTGTAACAATGGCTAATTGGATGATCCAGTAAGTATGTTACGAGTCTTGTCATTGTAACAATGGCTAATTGGATGATCCAGTAAGTATGTGACGAGTCTTGTCATTGTAACAATGGCTAATTGGATGATCCAGTAAGTATGTGACGAGTCTTGTCATTGTAACAATGGTTAATTGAATGATCCAGTAAGTATGTGACAAGTATTGTCATTGTAACAATGGCTAATTGGATGATGCAGTAAGTATATGACGAGTCTTGTCATTGTAACAATGGCTAATTGGATGATCCAGTAAGTTTGTGACGAGTCTTATCATTGTAACAATGGCTAATTGGATGATACAGTAAGTTTGTGACGAGTCTTATCATTGTAACAATGGCTAATTGGATGATACAGTAAGTTTGTGACGAGTCTTATCATTGTAACAATGGCTAATTGGATGATCCAGTAAGTTTGTGACGAGTTTTATCATTGTAACAATGGCTAATTGGATGATCCAGTAAGTTTGTGACGAGTCTTATCATTGTAACAATGGCTAATTGGATGATACAGTAAGTTTGTGACGAGTCTTATCATTGTAACAATGGCTAATTGGATGATACAGTAAGTATGTGACGAGTCTTATCATTGTAACAATGGCTAATTGGATGATCCAGTAAGTATGTGACGAGTTTTGTCATTGTAACAATGGCTAATTGGATGATCCAGTAAGTTTGTGACGAGTCTTGTCATTGTAACAGTGGCTAATTGGATTATACAGTAAGTATGTGACGAGTCTTATCATTGAAACAATGGCTAATTGAAAACAAGCGTCTGTTAGGTTTTGTAAGATGGAAAGCTATCTATCATCATCTCCTTGACACTTCAATCATGTATCTTTCCGCCGTGGATCTAAGTGGTTTTACTGATGAATAGATGAACAATGTGTCCTACATTTAGAATCGTCTGCTTATCATTTGCTTACTTGTATCCTGCTAGGTTAAGGGAAATTTCGATATCATAGGCTGAGAACCCAAGCACGAAATGAATGAGCTCGGATCTAAAGCCGATATTAAACTCTTATTTTTTATTTGTTTAAGCCTAATCCGAATATGAACGAACATAAATAAATCCTTTTTCCAATACCTTAGCTCAGTGAGTTGTGTTTCTCTCTACTAAGTTAAGGGTACAAGGTTCGATTCGAGCCATGGCCGTAAAATACATCATTGGTTCTATCCTACGATTTTCCTATAACTTATCTTGTTTGGTTGGGTCTCTGACTTCTCAAATGATAACACAGACCTCAACTTTCAGCAGGACCCCTAAAATGTAGCGTTTAAGAATTGTTTTTAAATTTTTTTAAAATAACCCAAAATATGAAATCATGTTTGGCTGTTATATATAGCTTGAATTCAAGAATTAATAATATGCATTGGTGTCTATGCGGAATAAACGTTAGACTCATTTAGTTCGGTTTGTCGTTGATGGAGAGGTAAGAGTTTGAATTCTGGATTAGTGTACTGAGTATGTTATTTATTAAATTGTATCACAGTCTCCCTCAACGATAATGCTGGTACATTTATTCCAAAATATACCCTCTTCTTCTCTACCATCTCTAGCTTAATTAAATGTGAATAGTGTCGACGGCTATTAAGATTTGATGCAAACACTTTATATAGTAGTAATATTACTATACAGTTATTCCATTTATTTAAATGTATTCAAGTAAATGTATAACATTTCAAAATGTTTTTGTGATGCCTAAGAGTTAGAGGTGGGGTGGTTATGGGGTGTGAATGTGTGATGGCGAGTATGCCCACAACACTCTAGTTGGGAGACTTGAAGAAACAAGACTTTGATGGGAGGATAATGTGAGAATCTAGTGAAGACATGAATATAGCAGTATCTTAGGATATGATGGAATGGCGAGCTTACGATCTGGCGACCATGTACATGATAAGTCACGAGTATTAATATTGAAATAGCTTTCTCCTCTGTTAACTGGTCTGTTGACCGCCTATCCAACTCTCCATACTGTGCCACATGGCACGGTTCTCGAGTATTGTTCGGCATCACTGATTTAGTATCGGCGATATTTCTTGGATGGGCAGCTATGCGTGAGTAAAATATGTTTCTCTCTGTTATTTGAAAAGTGGCACGGGGGTAGGGAGAGAGGGTGTTTTTGTCCTCTTCTATAAAATAATATCAATACTAGGGCCTAAGCCATTTTTAGCTCAGATAAGATCAGTTAGATGGAAGAATGCGTGATTTTGGAAGCTCTCAAGTAAAACTCAGCAGAATTTTTTATCTGAAAAAAATATGTAAAACACATATTACAAACATTTTCTAGTACTATCAGGAGCGTATTCAGTATTTTTTTATTTGGAGGGGATATCAAATCAAATTTGGACAAAGAGACATAAGCAACTATGTTGTGACTGTACATAACAGGGAGTCAAAATGGAACCAGAACCTATAACAGAAATTAACAATTATTTTTAAGGAACCAGAAACAGACCAGGAACCACAAGAGTGAATTGCTTAAGAACCAGAATCGGAACCGATAAATTAACGAAAGTTCTTACAATATCATATAAATACTGAAAGCTTGTGGAAATTTTAAATAAAGTGACCAATTACCGAGCTTCAGAATTATTTGTATTTCACTCAAATAACTAGTTTTGTAGTAAATTATGTTTTAATATGATGTTTTATTTACAAATAATTTAATGTTCCGATAACCGTATCAGGAATCAGACCCGGTAAGTATTTCGGTTCGACTCCCGGTACATAAGAATCAGGGGAGAGTGTTGATCCCGCAACTGCAGACGCTGACATCACTGACATCACTGACATCAGTGCTGGACTGGACGGTTTTAGGTGACCCGGTAGTCTAGAGGTAAGGTGTCGGACTTCTGTGCGGGCGGCCGGGGTTCAATCCTCGGTCTAGGCACATATATATTTGATGGCCAAACCTTTTCCTCACCTCTGATAAGACGTGTATTAATCACAACTTGTGAATGTGGGGAATGCCAGGCTTCCACCATGGTTCGGATCCCACGTTAAACTGTAGGTCTTCCATTTCATTTCACAATCACCCTACCATTACACATTAGCGTAAGTGCGTATAACCCGAACGGGTAGTAAGACGCGGTGGTGATAATAATAATAATATTATTAATAATAATAATGGATGGTTTTAACAATATATATTTACATTATTAACAATTTTATGTTTAATTTACATTTATATCAAAGTTGATAATATGGGGAGATACATCCCGCTATTGACACCCCTACTTTTTCAAGTTCTTCACATATTTACTCTAGTGAGATAGAGAGAACAGCAGTAGAACTGAGATAAAATGTACCAGCATTTTGGGGGTGTAGAATGGGCAACAATTGATTGAAAACCACTGGAATTTGAGTTCTCAGCTTCACCCCACCATCAGACCAGAGCAGATGAGACTAGAATCCACATCTGCATGCCAACAGGGATGGTTCTAATATTTATGTTACTGTATTTGTTGAACAAGATGGAGTAACTTCAATATTTAAATAATCATTCATTTGTAACATAGCTTGGGGGGGGGGGGGGGGGTCGTGATCCATTCACCCTACACCGGATAGGCCTAAACTGTGAGTTATTTCAAGGATATAGGAATGTGCTGTACCTTCCTAAACAGTTTAAGTTCTGCTTAAGGCGGCCGCCCTGGTCAGTGAGAAGGTCAGATCGCACAGCTTAAATCTTTGGTTTGTGTCACTCTCTGAAACTACTTATCTATTCTGTCTAAGCTTACACTCCATTTCGCCCTTCCCCTACAATCGCCCTTTGTCATGTCAATAATAAGGAAAGGAAATAAAACTACCAAACTTCTTATCCCAAGGTAAAGAGGGAAGCTCGCTGGTATTTCTAAAATAATTTAACATTTTCTGTGACAAGCCTAAACAAAATTATTGCATTTGTTAGATAAAGGATTAATATAGGGCCTTTTTTATCAAGTCTAATAAAATATCTCCACAAATATTCTTTAATAGTCGATTCAAATGAGCTAATATCATATTTTCACACATTTTCCCTTTTAATAAAACTCCAAATAAGGAGTTCTTAAGAAAAAAGAGCTCCTTTGTGATCATTCGATTTTATTTTGGCATGAACCATATTTTGAAATTAGGCATCGTATAATTGAATATTGAGTTAGAGCTGAACGTTTGAGTGACAATTTCTTGCTTATCGAGATGCACACTCTAAATAAATGAATACCTTGTGAAGTTTTTGAGGTGCTTCAGGAATAATTTTTCTAAAATTCTCCTTTTACTGACGATAACAAAATCAGCTGCCTTCCAAAAACAAAACGACACAGAAATATATTGCATGGCCATCTATATTATTAAGTCATTTTTATTAGAGACGCTTTATACTGTAAGTATATTAAAAAATATCACACAATATAAAGTAAATCGATATAAGTAGCCATTTATCAATTATAGTATTTAATTACATGTTTCCACAATTCAAACAAACACAAATTAAAGCCATACATGACCAAAATAGATTCAGGTCGTTCGAAATCAAGGCACCTAGGAAGATATTTGGTCCAAAAAAGGTATGAAGATTCTGGGGAGTGCAGGAGATCACATGATGATGAGCTACATACCCTGTACTCATCACAAGACACTATTAGGATAATCAAATATCGCAAATTATGGTGGGAAGGACATGCAGAGGGAACAGAAGATTCTAGAACCTTGTTCAGGGCATTGACTGACAAACCCAGTGGGAAGACCTAGATGTGAGGATAGCATTAGAATGGACCTGAAACAGATAGGGTGTGATGAGGTGGACTGGATAGAACTAGATCAAGATAGGTATAGGGTGTAATGAGGTGGACTGGATAAAACTAGCTCAATATAGGAATAGGTGGCATACTTTTATAAATGTGTCAATAAATTCTCAAATTTCTAATGAAATAGAGCAAGTAAGTGATAAACTAAAGACATAGGCCTATGTTTCTATAACACAAACAATTATATTTCTAAATGTGTGTTACATAATTAAAATTATCAAATACGGTTTCAAAACCTGGGTTTGGAAAACTCAAGACTCTTGCGAGTGGTGATCGTGTACTATCTGGCAGGTTGTAAAACTCACGACTCTTGCGAGTGGTGATCGTGTACTATCCGGCAGGTTGTAAAGCTCACGACTCTTGTGGATGGTGATCGTGTACTATCCGGCAGTTGTAAAACTCAAGACTCTTGCGAGTGGTGATCGTGTACTATCTGGCAGGTTGTAAAACTCACGACTCTTGCGAGTGGTGATCATGTACTATCCGGAAGGTTGTAAAACTCACGACTCTTGCGGACGGTGATCGTGTACTATCCGGCAGGTTGTAAAACTCACGACTCTTGTGGATGGTGATCGTGTACTATCCGGCAGGTTGTAAAACTCACGACTCTTGTGGATGGTGATCGTGTACTATCCGGCAGGTTGTAAAACTCACGACTCTTGTGGATGGTGATCGTGTACTATCCGGTAGGTTGTAAAACTCACGACTCTTGCGAGTGGTGATCGTGTACTATCCGGCAGGTTGTAAAACTCACGACTCTTGCGAGTGGTGATCGTGTACTATCCGGCAGGTTGTAAAACTCACGACTCTTGCGGGTGGTAATCATGTACTATCCGGCAGTTGTAAAACTCACGACTCTTGCAGACGGTGATCGTGTACTATCTGGCAGGTTGTAAAACTCACGACTCTTGCGGGTGGTGATCGTGTACTATCCGGCAGGTTGTAAAACTCACGACTCTTGCGGGTGGTAATCATGTACTATCCGGCAGTTGTAAAACTCACGACTCTTGCAGACGGTGATCGTGTACTATCCGGCAGGTTGTAAAACTCACTACTCTTGCAGACGGTGATCGTGTACTATCCGGCAAGTTGTAAAACTCACGACTCTTGCGGACGGTGATCGTGTACTATCCAGCAGGTTGTAAAGCTCACGACTCTTGTGGATGGTGATCGTGTACTATCCGGCAGTTGTAAAACTCACGACTCTTGCGGGTGGTGATCGTGTACTATCCGGCAGGTTGTAAAACTCACGACTCTTGTGAGTGGTGATCGTGTACTATCCGGTAGGTTGTAAAACTCACGACTCCCTCAGTAATGTACTGTACATTTGCCTGCGCGTAGACCTGTCCCAGGTGTGTTCGTTGTGACAAAGTGAAACCGAGGCTGAGATTTACTCATTGGGACCAGCCAGCGTCTCGACTAGCCTGTTCAAGAAATACACAATTGACCTTGTGAGAAACCACCTTTATTGTAGCTTATCCTGTTTACTTCTATTTTATATGCTAATCTGTTCATATTAAAAATACATATCGTAATGTTTGTATAATTATAACAAATAATCTTATTGTCATCTTGATAGTAGACTCATTTTTACTTTTGTACTTTACTCTATAATAATTAACTAAGTGAATCAAAATCGTTAGAGATTTTTCGAGGTAATTAATAAACTCTAGGGTTTTGCGTTAATATTAATAGTACACAAATATTTTGGTACAAGGAATAATCTTAAATATGAAATTAGCCTGATCGTTTGGGAACATGCACACAAACTCATGGAGAACAACGTTTTGAATTGAGGGGAAATCTTTCTTCCCAACCTCGTTGTTAATATCATCATTATCACAAAACGTTATCCAAACTTATATTATTAACAACATAGCACGGATATGTATCTTAAGGGAAAAAGCCCATTAACTTATGTTCTGTCACAATAAACCAGTTTATCTTTATGCGTTGAAGATTTTCTGTGAGAATTCATATCTAATAACCATTATAAATGAGTTTCTCTGACACATAAAGACGAACGGTTAATATTATGGAGTTAAGAAAATTCTTGTACAATTAATTGTAAATGGCAAGCGAGACTTAGAAGATAGATTTGATTTTTCATTCACGGATGTAGACGTATCTAATATTATCGACTCTCGTTTCCAGATTTCAATTTTTCGAATTTACACATAGCTTAATATCGTATTTTTCTATTAAATTTTATTTCTATATTTTGTAAATTTCCTTATATATTGTAAAATATTATAAATTAAGATCCCAAATATCCAACTCAAATATGTTTCTGTTTAATATGACAGTCCCCTGACAACAAAGCCTCCACGTCTAACTATGTATTGCTATATAACACAACCCCCCAACTGTGACGTGAGTAGATGTTTTAATTAAAAAATACGATTATCTCATCAGTAAGCTCGACCGCTCCACTTCAAAGTGACACCGCTCTGATTTGTACACAACCCCGCGCAGGTATCATATTATATATTACATACGTTATGGAACTTTTTAAACTTATATTTAATGTGTATTTAAAATATAATTGGACTTTCGTTTGGGGAAGTCGATAAGTTAATCTCGGATGGGATAGCTTGGGGTAGTTTTCCATCTGTGATTTAACATAGTGGTTTTCCACCCTCTCTCCACTTTTGTTCCGATGAACTCACTCTAAAACCAATAACATAGTAACACTTTATAAAAATAGCTTGAATTGATATTAGGATTGGTTGATGTGATGGTTTAACATTTAAATTGTAAAAATAAGAATTCGTAATTAAATATATTTTACTAGTGAATTTAGTTTTACTTACACAGTTATTGGGCTTATTTTACCGCTACGCACAGTGAGGACATTGCACCAATTACCGCCTATTTTTGTAAATATAAATTAAAATAAAATTCATGGTATCGTAATTTTATATACATATTCTTAAATTAATTTAATAAAATAAATAAAATATACATTTTAGGGAATGTCCATAAACTACGCACGCATATCAAGGTGAAATGGGGGCGGGGTGCTCGGCGTGACTAAACGTGTTGAAGAGGCGAGGGGGAGTTAGATAATGTGTGACGTCACATTACAATAAAAAGTATCAGTGACCGTTTTGTATTAATAAACTCGACTGCACGCACGTATGGAATAGTGTTGCCAGATTTTAAAAATTTAAAAAGGAACACATGTACTATATAAATTTATAGGTTTATTAAAATCACACAAATGATTTAAAATTTATTATTTATTTATTTATTCATATTTAGCACCGCGTCTTACTAACCGTTCGGGTTATACGCTTTAAGTACTAATTACGTTAATGGATTTAGGAATTGGGACGGTTAAATTGAGGAAGTGAACCCGCATTTGCGTGGAGGGAGAGTGGAAAACCACTTAGGAAAAACCACCCCTAGTTCACCCGACCGAGATTCGAACCTCGATCTCCCCGTCCTCAGCAGTCGAGCTCAACATGACAAGCGCGTCAGCCAACTACGCCACCGAGGCGGATTTAAAATTTATTAAATTTGGCATAAAACCTTCAAAATTACATACTAGAAAATAATAACCACACCCATTAGTTCACCACGCGAAGCCTGATAGACTTCGACCCCACAGTGTTTTGAAAAAACAAACTATCTAAATACGTTAAGGCAGCACTTTAACGATCTGGTAGACATCAGTTAATACTTCTCTGAACTTTGTGCATTTTTTAAAAAGTGTTTGGCATTTAACAGAAAAGAAAAAAAAATCATAACAAATCTTATTTTCATTGACTAAGGTCTGCAAAATTCCCTCCACTGCGCTTAAATCCATTCGGTTTCTTTCTTTTGTTACTGATTGGTCATTAATGACAATATTCGTCCACATGTGTGTTGTATGCTGGAATACTGAGAATGTACTGACATTTTATCAGTAGTTCAGAGTATTGAAACTTACTTTCACATGTCTTTATGTAATAGTGCCACTTTTGTTGGTTGGACATTTCATTTCACACTTTTTTGTTTTATCCAGCTCATTTTCTACAAAAACAAGAATATTTGTCAATTGTGTGAAAAGTTCACTGGCATTAACTGTAACATTCTTTTGGTTTAAAACAACACAAATTGTTGCGATGTTGGTGGACTGTTGAGAAGCATCCATGAAATCTATCAAATTTCTGAATTACATTCATCCAGCTCACCAGGTAATCATGAGCAGTTTTATGAAATGTTCGTACTTCTGCCAAAAAAGGATTCAGCACATTGCGGTGAAAAACCTCCTGACTTTAAAATGTTTTTCACACTGGTAGGAAGAAAGTTTTCTTCAAATCGTTCCTTTAGGATATTTTCTGTTTCCTTAAGAATTTTCAGAAACTCAATAATTCTTTTGTCACCCCTTCAATTTCTAATATCTTGATACTCAAAGCATGTAGTAGACTGTGTACCAAATAAAAGTAAGCTTCACTTAAAGGAGAGGAAAAGAGACCCAACAAAATATTTGGGGGGTTTTCCTCTGAGAGGAAGTATGTATTCAAAGCTTCAAACAGTTTCAGAATTCTTTCAACAGCGTTTACCAAAGACAACCCCCCAGTCTTTGAATGAGAAAGAATTGTTTGATATTGAACGCCAACAAATTCACAAAACTCTTTTAAATGTTCATTTCACACTGTGTATAAACTAGAATATGAAAATATTTTCATGATAATGACTTCAACATCTGTTGATAAAGTATCTGCAGCAGTGCGCATTGTATTATTTACCAAATGTGCAGCGCATCAAACACTCTCCATGGCATCACTTAACGCAGCTTTCAATTTAAAGAAAATATTGTTAACTCTCCGACGTTCACGCCCACCAAAATTAGTATTGCAGTTATCACCACAAAATGCAACACATTTGTTTGCATATAATCCATGTGTATTCAATGTGTTGATGCACATTTCCACAATAGAATCAGATGTTTCATTTGGCAGCGAAGCAACTTGCAATAATTTTACTACCATTACCTTCTTAGGAGTAAAGTAGTGTGCAACAATAGGAAAAATATCTCGTTGTTATGATTAGATGATTCTGTAGAAATTGCATAGAGACTGGCTTCTTGTTATTTATCAGAGATAGCATGTTTTCCAGATTTGGGTGCCGTTACATTTTTTTACCAAAGCAGTACATTTAGTTCGGGCATTGAAAACTTTGCAGCAATCTTGGAATCGGGGAATAAAGTTTAATAAAGTTTATTGTTACAGTCACTTGTATTAAAGTATTTGTGGTACTTGACAGTATGGTATGCAATTGCTATTTTGGCTACAATTACTTTATATATAAGGATATAGCTACTTACAGTTTTTGAAGAAGATGGAACCTGCGATTTATGTTTTTGAGTACGAACGTGTTTTATAATGCCCACTTTCCCACCATGAGAGATAATGAATTTACAACTGCACAACTTGCAAGTAGCTTCATTGTCATTACTGCCCCTTCCAATGAAAATTACACTCCTTTTGGTACTCAATACTAAATGAACATTTTCATTTCGACATATTGTTTGAATCCTTTAAACACAAACACAATTATTGCTGCGTCAGTAGTCACCCAAATGCTAAATAGAATCTTGGTATTGACTATTGTACTTCAGATAGCTCAGACGCTATTAACATCTAATTGACACCAGGTGACGAGATACGGCCCTGAATGCGGATAGTTGAGTTCCAAAGAGCTTAGAGTGGGCAGAGAGGCCTATAGTTTGGTTTCCCCCCGAGTGAAGACCACTGATCTCAGCACGTTCAAAGAGCTTAGAGGGGGCAGAGAGGCCTATAGTTTGGTTTCCCCCCGAGTGAAGACCATGATCTCAGCACGTCCAAAGAGCTTAGAGGGGGCAGAGAGGCCTATAGTTTGGTTTCCCCCGAGTGAAGACCACTGATCTCAGCACGTTCAAAGAGCTTAGAGGGGGCAGAGAGGCCTATAGTTTGGTTTTCCCCCGAGTGAAGACCACTGATCTCAGCACGTCCAAAGAGCTTAGAGGGGCAGAGAGGCCTATAGTTTGGTTCCCCCCGAGTGAAGACCACTGATCTAAGCACGTCCAAAGAGCTTAGAGGGGTCAGAGAGGCCTATAGTTTGGTTTCCCCCCGAGTGAAGACCACTGATCTCAGCACGTCCAAAGAGCTTAGAGGGGGCATAGAGGCCTAAAGTTTGGTTTCCCCCCGAGTGAAGACCACTGATCTCAGCACGTCCAAAGAGCTTAGAGGGGGCATAGAGGCCTAAGTTTGGTTTCCCCCCGAGTGAAGACCACTGATCTCAGCACGTCCAAAGAGCTTAGAGGGGCAGAGAGGCCTATAGTTTGGTTTACCCCGAGTGAAGACCACTGATCTCAGCACGTCCAAAGAGCTTAGAGGGGGCATAGAGGCCTAAAGTTTGGTTTCCCCCCGAGTGAAGACCACTGATCTCAGCACGTCCAAAGAGCTTAGAGGGGGCATAGAGGCCTAAAGTTTGGTTTCCCCCCGAGTGAAGACCACTGATCTCAGCACGTCCAAAGAGCTTAGAGGGGGCAGAGAGGCCTATAGTTTGGTTTCCCCCGAGTGAAGACCACTGATCTCAGCACGTCCAAAGAGCTTAGAGGGGGCAGAGAGGCCTATAGTTTGGTTTCCCCCGAGTGAAGACCACTGATCTCAGCACGTCCAAAGAGCTTAGAGGGGGCATAGAGGCCTAAAGTTTGGTTTCCCCCCGAGTGAAGACCACTGATCTCAGCACGTCCAAAGAGCTTAGAGGGGGCAGAGAGGCCTATAGTTTGGTTTTCCCCCGAGTGAAGACCACTGATCTCAGCACGTCCAAAGAGCTTAGAGGGGGCAAGAGGCCTAAGTTTGGTTCCCCCGAGTGAAGACCACTGATCTAAGCACGTCCAAAAGCTTAAGGGGCAGAGAGGCCTATTATTTTGGTTTCCCCCCGAGTGAAGACCACTGATCTCATGCAACGTCCATAGAGCTAGATGGGGCAGAGAGGCCTATAGTTTGGTTCTCCACCCAGTGAAGACCACTGATCCAGCCGTCCAAAAGCTTAGAGGGGCATAGAGGCCTAAAGTTTGTTTTCCCCCGAAGTGAAGACCACTGATCTCAGCACGTTCCAAAGGCTTAGAGGGGGGCAGAGAGGACTATAGTTTGGTTTCCCCCCGAGTGAAGACCACTGATCTCAGCAACGTCCAAAGAGCTTAGAGGGCAAGAGGCCTATAGTTTGTTTACCCCGAGTGAAGACCATGATCTCAGCACGTTTCAAAGAGCTTAGAGGGGCATAGAGGCCAAAATTTTGGTTTCCCCCCGAGTGAAGACCACTGATCTCAGCACGGTCCAAAGAGCTTAGAGGGCAGAGAGGCCTATAGTTTGGGTTTCCCCGAGTGAAGACCAATGATCTCAGCACGTTCAAAGAGCTTAGAGGGGGCAGGAGCTAAAAGTTTGGTTTTCCCAGTGAAGACCACTGATCTCAGCACGTCCCAAAGAGCTTAAGGGGCAGAGAGGTATAGTTTGGTTCCCCCGAGTGAAGACCATGATCTAAGCACGTCCAAAGAGCTTGAGGTGCAGAGGCCTATAGTTTGGTTTCCCCCGAGTGAAGACACTATCTCAGCACGTCCAAAGAGCTTAGAGGGCATAGAGCTAAAGTTTGGTTTTCCCCCGAGTGAAACCATGATCTCAGCACTCCAAAGAGCTTAAGGGGCAGAGAGGCCTATATTGGTTTCCCCCCGAGTGAAGACCACTGATCTCAGCACGTCCAAAGAGCTTAGAGGGGGCAGAGAGGCCTATAGTTTGGTTTCCCCCCGAGTGAAGACCACTGATCTCAGCACGTCCAAAGAGCTTAGAGGGGGCAGAGAGGCCTATAGTTTGGTTTCCCCCCGAGTGAAGACCACTGATCTCAGCACGTCCAAAGAGCTTAGAGGGGGCAGAGAGGCCTAAAGTTTGGTTTCCCCCCGAGTGAAGACCACTGATCTCAGCACGTTCAAAGAGCTTAGAGGGGCAAAGAGGACTATAGTTTGGTTTCCCCCCGAGTGAAGACCACTGATCTCAGCACGTCCAAAGAGCTTAGAGGGGGCAGAGAGGCCTATAGTTTGGTTTACCCCGAGTGAAGACCACTGATCTCAGCACGTCCAAAGAGCTTAGAGGGGCATAGAGGCCTAAAGTTTGGTTTCCCCCCGAGTGAAGACCACTGATCTCAGCACGTCCAAAGAGCTTAGAGGGGGCAGAGAGGCCTATAGTTTGGTTTCCCCCCGAGTGAAGACCAATGATCTCAGCACGTTCAAAGAGCTTAGAGGGGGCAGAGAGGCCTATAGTTTGGTTTTCCCCCGAGTGAAGACCACTGATCTCAGCACGTCCAAAGAGCTTAGAGGGGCAGAGAGGCCTATAGTTTGGTTCCCCCCGAGTGAAGACCACTGATCTAAGCACGTCCAAAGAGCTTAGAGGGGGCAGAGAGGCCTACAGTTTGGTTTCCCCCCGAGTGAAGACCACTGATCTCAGCACGTCCAAAGAGCTTAGAGGGGGCATAGAGGCCTAAAGTTTGGTTTCCCCCCGAGTGAAGACCACTGATCTCAGCACGTCCAAAGAGCTTAGAGGGGCAGAGAGGCCTATAGTTTGGTTTCCCCCCGAGTGAAGACCACTGATCTCAGCACGTCCAAAGAGCTTAGAGGGGGCAGAGAGGCCTATAGTTTGGTTTCCCCCCGAGTGAAGACCACTGATCTCAGCACGTCCAAAGAGCTTAGAGGGGGCAGAGAGGCCTATAGTTTGGTTTCCCCCCGAGTGAAGACCACTGATCTCAGCACGTCCAAAGAGCTTAAAGGGGGCAGAGAGGCCTATTGTTTGGTTTACCCCGAGTGAAGACCACTGATCTCAGCACGTCCAAAGATCTTAGAGGGGCATAGAGGCCTAAAGTTTGGTTTCCCCCGAGTGAAGACCACTGATCTCAGCACGTCCAAAGAGCTTAGAGGGGGAATAGAGGCCTAAAGTTTGGTTTTCCCCCGAGTGAAGACCACTGATCTCAGCACGTCCAAAATGCAATAATAACCGTTATTATTTCAGTTAAATTAGTTTACTGAATGTAGATATTTAAATTTTGTAATCTAATTATTTTCACATAATTTAATTTAAATTTTCTAAAATATGAGACAATCGAATGTCCCAATGATATTTATTGAGACACTGGGACATTTCCTTAAAAAACGGGACAATCCCGTATATGCGGGACGTCTGGCAACCCTAGTATAGAAAAACAACGATAGAATCAACGCCTTAGGTAATCGAGGGGAGAAGTTTCAATATAAGGGTTATATAGGGTCAATGTTTAAAATACTATTTATATAGGAGAAGGGGCGTATTATTGTGACGAAATATTAGGAAGGGGGTTAATAAAATGGTGACTATGTTTGAAAAGGGGTGGGGAGGAGGAGGGTAAAAACATTAGTGCGACGTAGTTAAGTTGATGGACAGCTCCTTACCAGAGAGCCCAATTGCACGAAAGAGAAAATATAGCCCAATATCACATAACAAGAGATCGAGCAAACTCAATGGCGAGCTAAGTTCGGAAACATGTTATGACGATACTTTGAAAAGGGTGAAAATTAAGATTGCTCAAGAATTTAAGTAATGAAGTTAGAAGTTTCTTAACAGTAATGAGTTTAGAAAAAGATATATTTTTAATTGTTTCATCCTCAATAAACACACAGCAGTTCTTTTGTTATTATTATTATTATTAGCACCGCGTCTTACTACCCGTTCAGGTTATATGCACTTACGCTAATGTGTAAGGGTAGGGTGATTGTGAGATGAAATGAAGGACCTACAGTTTAACGTGGAATCCGAACCACGGTGGTGGCCTGAGTTCTTTTGTTAAAGCTTCTGTTATATTTTAATCTAGATTGGAAGCTAAAATGTTCTATTCAATAAAGTTAATTAAAGGTTTGAGATATTTTTAAAGGTGAGAATATAGTTTTACACGCGAGTGAGTATTTGTGTATACTTAACATTTTTAATGTTTTCCAACCTTTCTCGTTTTTTTTTTTTTGTTTTTTTTAGTAAATATTGAGAAATTAACTCCTACTATGAGAGAAAAATGTTTTCATCCATCTCAGTTTAGTTGGATTTTCATGTTGATTGGTAATTTTACTAAAGTTTTATTTTACACGGAAGGTGCAAACATTAAAGAAAGGAATATAATAGTCTTTACAACTAAAATAAGGACACAGTTAACACTTGACACTGCCGCTAATGGACAAAGAGGTGGTGTCTATTTCTTCGAAATATAGGTCGACTTAGGTTTAGTTCTACTGGTAGGTAATCTTCAGGAGGGAATGAGTAGAGTGCAACATAAATTCTTAAAAATTGGCAACCAAAAACTAAAGTAAAAAAAGAAAATGATCAAAGAATAGTTTGATTCATAAATTAGAATAGGCCTGTATAAAAATTACTATTATTATGAGAACACACAGGAAATGTTATGGAAAGCATAGTGAAAATATTGTGAATGGAAAGCAGTCAAGTGCCCGCTGACCCATTTACCACAAGCATTATCGCTGGTCGCGGGTAGGGCGCACTGGACCTAGCGCTTCTAAAGAATTGTTGTGCAAGTAACTTTATCTAATATAATTTTTAGAGGAATTAAAATTGTTTCTAACATCTTTCAGTTAGGATAGGTAGGCTATCTATAGTAAAGTAGCCCCATGGCTTCTTTGGTGCTGACTGACAGCTGACAGCTTTGAAAAGTTACTAGGCCAAATTATGTATCCCAACGCCGAGCCATATGATCTTCAAAAAACATGTGTTTAGCAGATGTCACTTCTGACGGTCAAAATTTAGGTACATACCTAAATGTTGACTGTCAGAAGTCAGCTGTGAGCTGTCAGTCAGCACCAAAGAAGCCATGGTGCTACTGTAGTTTCAGATATATTGGTGGTATGTATATTATATTTAATCTCCGATGTTATTTTATTGTTTTAATATAAATTAAACTTAATATTTGTCTTAACTTTTCAATTTTAAGAATATGGTTGAAACCTTTTACGTCTGTTATGAAAGTACTGTTAATCAGTGATGTTACACTTTTAAGAATAGAGTAACTACAAAAGCACTAATGGAAAAACCAAACAAATACTTCAACTGAACTAATTTTGTTCAAATGAATGCGCTAAACCCGGTACAGCCTCATAAAACAACATGTTCTTACATGGGACACAGGATTGACAAATACACAAAATGTTAAACCAATATTTTGGCTCCAAGCTTATTTTTTATCCTATTTCATATTAGATGGTTAAGAACACTGATGCATGGCCATCATGTTTAGTGTGATGTTTCATCCTTGATGTATTTTGAGCTTTTTAGACGAATATCGACCAACACGTCCATACATAACTCACTTCACTGGAAACCTATCCTGTCAAGTCTGTTATCTGCTTCCGGGTCCCCACTCTGGATTCAGAGATGCGCAAACTTTACAAAAAACTACCATTTTAGTTATGTAAGAACTAAGAAGGTTTAAAAAATATGATGAATTTACTTACGATTACCAACAATTCTATACGCCAACCATGGCGTAAAAGTAAATAATTCTGATAAATATATTTTTTAAAAATTTCAAAATTAATTGACAAGAGCAATCAATTAATTGTCAATTGTTGTTAGTGAATTCTTACCTAATTTTAAATACAAAGTACTTCCTACAGATTAATTGCTTGGGAAAAATAGTTGAGTTTTTTGTCTCCGAAGTTGAGTAATTGCCTTTCAGAGTATCTGATTTGAGTCCAAGTTAAGATAATTTTTGTCTTTCTCTGTATTGAAACTAAACCAAAAGTGAGTTCTGTGCAGTTCTCTAGAAACGCGCGGTCTAAGCTGCTAACGCAGTCCTACGTGCGTCAATGCACGGCAAAACTTACTATTGGTTGATCTAACTCAATTTATGTGACCCTGTACCAAGTATGGCTTGCTATTAATAATCTCATGTTAAAACATCCAAACACCCATAATTGTTTAATAATCTATTCCATAATTTTTAGTACAGAATAGTTAAAAAATGTTCTATTATAACAAATTTCCTCTTGTTAGTCGATTATAATGTAATGTTACACGAGAAAAAGAAACGAACCTAAGTGTCCCATAGCTTACAACTATCAAAATACCTGTTACACTTAGATAATACTTATTTTACATTTATCCTAACAAATAATGTGGCTAGCGTAAATAATGAAGATTCATTCTTATTATTGGATATTTCACGTTCACATAAAACTTATATTCAAGCATTTAATATTAAAATTAGTGTGGGCTTGAAAAAAATCACTTGTGTACGAATTACTTTCGTGTTTTATCATAAACAAATTATTTCATGTTGACAATATAAAATATACTTACAAGTGTAATTAAAACAATACCTTATAATTATGTTTATTTTAAATGCAGCTTAAAACTAAGACATTCAATCAAGAAATGCCTTAAAGACTGTAATTGTAATGCTCATGACTGTGTAAGATGTATACTTGTAATTAGTCTATTATGAAGTTACACCAGTGTTGCACCCTAAGCGGGGTAAAAGGGGTCCCCCCCCCCCAACAAACTCAATATAATCTTAATAATAGCTTAAATCAGATGTATTAGAACTAAACATAGAGCACGAAAGACGAGTAGAATTCATAGACTAGATTTTAAAACCAGTCCTAAGATTTAATATTTAAAAGTTGTACTGTTATGCACATTAAAATTGCACTTAAAATTCCAAGTTGGAGAAAACCCCAAACATAATAGCTTCGATACATTGTGTTTAAGGTAAAACTCAGATAAAATTTTAACTAAGATTGACTAATTTAGGCTAATTAAAAAAATTAATGTGATTGCAAAAATGGCCAATAGTCACCATTTTCAATAAATTATTGTTTTTATGCCTCTCAACGACAATTAAGGTTTATTAGCACCTGGTATCGCGCTTGTACAGACTTCAGAATCTCTTAGAACACGTTCAATTTTTAATAAAGTTAAGAATAAATAATTTCGTAATTGGGATTTTAAACAGTAAGGCTCCAAGGACCAGTTAGTCACTCATTTATTGCCTAAGTGTTTCAACCCAGGCATGGTGAATTGGAATATATTTCAAACAATAGTTATTGATATGTACTTTTAAACTTAGAAAACATTCTAAAAATAAAGTGAACATCCGACTTGAATATAAGAAAGGATTGGATTTAATGGTTAATAAATTAACAAGCAGTATGAATCAATTTATAATATAAAAATTTGAAATAAATTCAAAAAATATCAAACAGAAAATGTAGACAAGGCTAAAATCACATGAAACAATTTAAAAGATTTTAATTACAAAAACAATGTAATTAATTGTTTAAATCTAATTAAAGAACATTTTTGTAAAAATATTTGGATAAATTAAACATAGCAATGTTAGAAAAAAAAATTAAATAAAAAATTATTTGGCTGGGTCATGTAACCTTATATGAAACAATAAAACTTGTCAAATAGTTTTTTCTAAGATTGTTTGTGATATAATATTTAAAGTATTTTATAAAAATAAGTAATGAAACATATAGCTAAATTTTTATTAAAGTAGTTAGGAGTGATATTGATGGCAAAGATTACTTGAAAATTCAAAATTAGGCAAAATTAAAAAAAAAGTTTATCAAGCAGTGAAAAGAGAAAATATTTTATCATTATAAATGGAAACTATTTAGAAAACATTCTTAAATCTTGAGTATATAATATTCCAATGTCCTATCTAGGGAAGATCTGTTCATTGCTCCTTGTGACATAGTGGCTTGTAACCAACTTGTAGATTTGTATCGACATGTTTTGTCATCTATAATCCCATACACAGGAAGAGTTTTATAAATGAAACGATGAATATTTCGTATCGGTTGACGTTAAGGACGCTTAAATGTTGACTTCATCCCTTTTTCTCAAAATGTTTTGATCCAAATCCCGCTTGGGTCTGATCTTCGTCTACACGTAGGCTGCGGGTAGCACCGTCACTCATGATTTCAATATGTTTAAAAGAATACAAGGGTTCTAAGTTCGATTCCCCTGACCTGGTGTAATTTTTCAACAAGCTGATATTTTTTCAAAGTGTTTCAAAATCAAAGGAACTATGCTTGAATAGTTAAAAAAATCTTCACCTTAAAACCCTTTTTAAACCAAAATATCTAATTTGGTGGTCAAATGGTCTGAGGAATCAACATCCCTATAGAAATAAAATCGACTTCTTATTAATGGGAGATCGGGTAAGAATGCCGATCGTGTGTACTGAAGGTCTTCTAAATGTTCTACTCATCTTACACGCAAATTTGGCTACACTTTCTCTGAAATAAACCTTTTTCATCCATAAAATACTAGCGTAAATAGAAAATATGCCTTCAACCCAAATAGGTAATGAGACGTGGTGAAAAAAAAAGGATATTAATGATTGATATTTTCCAAACACAATCAAAAAGAGTGAAATAAACTCCATTCATATCATTGTTGATTCTTTCTCTTCGGAGGCTGGAGGTATAAAAAACCGGATGAATATATAAGTATTTTATGCGGCTTAAAGAAATTTTATGTCTTGACAGTTTTGAATTCACTTTTTATATGTTAAAAATGGATACCTAGCGTCGTTTGGAAGTTTTGGTTGCACGTAAACTGCAATAAAGACTGATTTCAACCTTCCACACCTCTGACAAACCTTTGAATGTGTGGAATGCAGGTCCACCGTGGTTCGGATTCCACGTTAAATGTAGTCCTTCATTATCTCAAATCACCTACTTACACATTAGCGTAAGTGCGTATAACCCGACGGGTAGTAAGACGCGGTGCTAATAATAATGCAATAAAGACATTCTCCGTTGAAACAAATCTCATATGCTATGTTTGGGATCAATCTTTTAAAAAAAAATCTTTTATTTTTTACGAAAGTTAAAGCAAAAATAATCTGATTTCAATATAAAAAAACTACAAAATAAATATAACAATTTAGTGTTATTTTCAATTGGTATCAAGGTAAAAGTTTATAATACTGATAGTACCCATAGTAATAATAATAGATTACTATTATTATTGTTATTAATGGTCCAGTGATAATAATAGTGATTTATTATTATTATTATCATTATTATTATTACTACTAATATGTTACTATTCAAATAGTTAAAAATATCCATAACACTGCCTCCATCACAATCTATCCTCTGTATCTAGGATTATTTGTTTGGTGCTTACCTCAAGAGGAAATCATCTGGTCCTCTGGTTTGACTGCAACCCTCACGAAGGACGTTCTAACAACCCCGAGACACGTGACGACGATGAGTGACGCTGAGCGACGCGGCACTGACACGTGGTCCACTAGACGCTTGTCGTCTCCCGCCAACTAGTAGAGCCCCTGGTGGGACTAACACAAACCAACAATGCTAACAGCTGATCTCTGTCGATCAACGCGCAAGCGGAGGATTCTCACATTGATTGCTTTTACAAGATTTTTCTTTCCTCTTAGAGAGGGAGTGGAATAAACCAGTTATTAGATTGCATGTCTTATCTAGTCTACTTTGAGGTCAGGGTTAGATTTTCGAGTGTATATGAGATGTTTATTTTTACTAAAGGATTTTACAATTTCCCTCCAAGTAAATGCAGGTACCCCTAGTTTAGCATGTAAGGTAGCAAGTTTACCTTGCATTATCCAACAACTAGCGTATCTACAAATACCCAGGCATCTAATCCAGCACGTTGAAAAATAATTTGCTCTTCAAGCGCATGGGGTTTGGAATGTTCTACCGTTATAAGTTAAAATCAGTGTAGGCCTATATAAAAATAAGGCAGGATTATTTATTTACTGAGCATCCACAATTTTTAAATTTTATACATAGGGAATTATAAAAATGATTGCAACTCTTAGAATTAAGTTTTAAACACTAAGCGTTGATATTTTATATTTGTACTAAACATCTCATTTAATATCCAGCCTAGCATTACTATAAGTAGCTCTCAAGTTGTGGGACCGGCATGAGCTGAAGTTTGTACAGTGTAAATAATTATTAGAAAAAATGTAATTGAATGCTTTTAGTGTCGTTTCTTGATTCAAACAGGTGAGCTTACTAAATATATCTTTATAATACTCCATTATATTTCTAATTAGTATGTCCAGCACAAAGGTAGTTAACTAGAGACTTAATCTAAAGAAAAGAGAAAATTATAGTAAAAGCAGCCGCATTAGCGGGAGTAAGGAATAGGAAAAGCATATTTATATATTTCTTGCAGTAATCTTCCTTCTCCAGATCATCCGACTGAGTTTCAAACCCTGACCTTCTTGTCAACAGCAATAAATAATATTCCAAATTTGATGTCTTAGCTCATCTGATTCTTTTGAAACGTGTGTGTTGGTCTAGTGGTCAGTGCTCCATAGTTGTCCAAAATACGCTGGCTAGTTAAAAAATAGATATAAAAACAAATCAAAAATACAAGATTAAACCGTTAAACATGATTTTTCTAATTACTCTGAAACAGGGAGAATTGATAATAACCCTCTCATTGTGAGAGAAACAGGGAGAATTTATAGTAACCCTCTCATTGTGAGAGAAACAGGAAGAATTTATAGTAACCCTCTCATTGTGAGAGAAACAGGGAGAATTGATAGTAACCCTCTCATTGTGAGGGAAATAGGGAGAATTTATAGTAACCCTCTCATTGTGAGGGAAACAGGGAGAATTTATAGTAAGTAACCCTCTGATTGTGAGAGAAACAGGGAGAATTTATAGTAACCCTCTGATTGTAAGAGAAACAGGGAGAATTGATAGTAACCCTCTCATTGTGAGAGAAACAGGAAGAGTTGATAGTAGCTCTCTCATTGTGAGAGAAACAGGGAGAATTGATAATAGCCTCTCATTGTGAGAGAAACAGGGATAATTTATAGTAACCCTCTGATTGTGAGAGAAACAGGGATAATTTATAGTAACCCTCTCATTGTGAGGGAAACAGGGAGAATTTATAGTAAGTAACCCTCTGATTGTGAGAGAAACAGGGAGAATTTATAGTAACCCTCTGATTGTAAGAGAAACAGGGAGAATTTATAGTAACCCTCTCATTGTGAGAGAAACAGGGAGAGTTGATAGTACTCTCTCATTGTGAGAGAAACAGGGAGAATTGATAATAACCCTCTCATTGTGAGAGAAACAGCGAGAATTTATAGTAATAATAATAATAATAATTATATAATAATAATCGACTTTAATGGCGAGGTTAAGGATACTGCCTTTTTTACACTTAACCAATACAATTAAACTGAAGTTTAACAAAAAATATATATAAAAACACACAAAAAGTATTAAAAAAACTAGAGCTAATATACACAAGAATTACATACCATGCTCACATACACACACACACACACACACACACACACATACACACACACACACACACACACACCACACACACACAAAGGTGCGATTACGTCTCACCCCTCTCAATCTCACGAATGAGCTTCCACACGCAGATTATTTGTGACTTTTCCCGTGAAACCATTCAATTCTAATTTAGTTAAATCGTTGGTTAAGGTATTCCATGAACGAGAACTTGAAACGGTGAAAGAATTTGAGTAATGATTGGAATTATGGAGAGAATGAATAAAATTGAGTTTTCTTGTGATCGAGTTTTGAAATTATTATTAGGGTTGAGTGAGCGTATAGGTGAAGAAAGGGATTGGGGGAGTTGGAAGTCAATAGTTTATTTAAGATGGTCATCGAGTGTAGAGTTCGTCTTTCTCAAGTCGTAGCCAAGTTAGTCTCTTATAGTATGGGGAAATATGATCACGTGACCGGAGGTTGAATATAAATCTAACACATGTGTTTCGGAGTCTTTGTAGTCTTGCCGCAAGGTCAGCTGTCATCACAATATTCGAAAAGCGGGAGTATAAGAGTGGATTTAATATTGATTGGTGTAAATTTTTTCAGGCGCTTAAGTGAGTGTAAGGCAAATAACACTTTTTTACATATTTGTTTCACATGATTATTCCATGTTAGGTTTTCATTTATATGTAAACCAAGGTTATTAACAACCGGCACAAATGAAATTGGGCTGTTATTTAAATTTATTTGTTGTACAGATGTAAAACTCAATGTGGATAGTAATTGTTTTGACCCTATAACAATATATTGAGATTTTTTAGGATTTACATTAATACTATTTTTTAGTGACCAATTATGTGCTGCATTTAAGTCAGCATTTATATTATCCACCGTACTATCGATATGAGAAAGAGAGGATGATAAATTAAGTTGGAAGTCATCGGCATATAAATGATGTTGAGAATGTTGCAAACAACTTGGGAGATCATTTATAAACATTGAGAAAAGGAGAGGACCAAGGACCGAACCTTGTGGCACTCCAGATGTCACTGAACACCATGCTGACAGAGTGTCACCTATTATGACACATTGTTGGTGGTCAGCTAGATATGACTGCATCCATTGAGCTAGACTTACTGAAAAATGAAAGTTGGTTTGTAATTTAGCAAGAAGAATATCGTGGTTAATGATGTCAAAAGCTTTACTAAAGTCTAACAGTGCCAACAGCGTCCACTGTCTTCTATCAATGGCTAATCTTATATCATCAATTACATTTACGAGTGCTGTGATGTGGTCGAAACCCAGATTGGTATTTGTCTAGCAGATTGTGATGATTTATGATGCTATAGATTTGTCTGTGTACGATATATTCAAAGGCTTTTGATAGCGCTGGAAGTATGTTTTATAGGTCTATAATCGGTTACTGAAGAGGTTGGTAGCGGAGTTTTAGGGATAGGCCTCACTATTGCAGATTTCCACAAAGATAGAAAAATTCATACTTGTAGAGAATGATTAAAAATATCTATTATAGGGTTTAAAACATAAAATGTATTTTTTTTTATAAATGTAATTGGAATTTGGTCATATCCTTGTCCATTTGTTTTGATTCGCTTAGTTGACTGTAAAACATCTGCTAGCGATATTACATGAAAATTGAATTTATTATGATTTGTGAACTGAGACGCTAAGTTAGTTAGAGTCCTATTTTTTTGAACATGATCAATTAAACAAGGAGTATTCACAAAATGAGAATTAAGATCATCAGGCAATATGGGGATTTCATTGTTACCAATACGTTTGAATCCAACACCTAATTGTCTAAGGTCTTTCCATAAACCTCTAGGTGAGGAGCTATGTGATAATAAGTTATGTGTTTACAGAAGTTTAGCTTTGCAGACGTCCTGTGTACATCTATTTCTAAGTAATCTATATTTCTCAAATATTTTAGATGTCATGTCAGGGTTATTTTTACTTGATTGTTTAAACAGTCTAAAGGCAGCATCTTGGTGAGATATTAGTACTCGTATAGTCTGAGTCAACCAAGGGGCGGGTGGTCTATTAAGAAGTTTTGTTTTAATAGGAGCCTGTCTGTCAAACAGTTCTAGTTTCATTTCATTCAAACAGTTCCCTTTTTCATCAACATTATTAAGAGCTAGTACATTTTGCCAAAAAATGGATGAGGCATCTTTATTTAGAGAATCCTCGTCCAAATTTTCGAGGTTTCTAGCTTTAATTATTCTGCGTTGAAATTTAGGAATGTTGAGAGAATAAGATATAAATATTAAATCATGATGTGAGAGGCCAGGTGCAGCTATCTGTCTATGATTCAGTACTTTGTCTGGATTAGAGGTCGCAATAATGTCGAGCCAAGTATGTGACATAGATGTGTGAACTACATGAAGTCATCATGTCAACAAGTTTATATTTATCAGGCGAGTGTGAGAATAGATCCGTGTTGAAATCTCCCATGATCACAACATGTTCATAATTAACGATATAAATCATTATTTCAGTTTAAAATGCTGTCATATCACCAACTAGGTGGTTTATATACTACAGCCAGCAATTTGGTGTGTGTTTGTATAACTATCTCTAAAATAAGAAACACTGTGGAGGCACTATGAGGGCCAGGAGATAAAGAAGGTACATTGTAGTTTACATCACTTCGAACATACATTGCCCCTCCCCCACCTCTCTTCTGTTCACGATCGTTTCTTATAAGATTATAATTGTCCAAATGGACAAGTGCATTAGGAAGAGAGGGTACAAGCCATGTTTCTGAAACTAAAATATCATTAAAGTTAAGAGTAGCAAAGATATCCTGGAATTTATGAACATGAGCAGGTAAAGATTGTGCATTCACGTGTGGGAGCTGTAAAGAAATCCCTTCAACAGTCCCCTCGTTGTAGGGAGACAAACAGCGGGTAAGGAGGGGGGAGGCTCTGTGTCACAGGTGTTGATTGAAAAGAGTTCTTGGAAGTGTACACTAGTTGGAGTTAGTGGTGCCAACGTTTGAACCTTACTCATAATAGAAGAAAATAAAATTCAATAAACGTATGCAAAAACTCACCCAAGAAACCGAGGAAATGCAGAGACACGCACAAACACGCACAACAAACATACAGATTGTTGTGCCTCACTGTTCAGTCGGCCATTGTATCTTTCCTCCGCATTTGCACCTGCCACTCCAACCCCCTTCCTATTGCCTGGACAGCCCACAGTCCATGTTCTCTGGGCCATCCGTGACGGTTTCACCACTGTAGTCAGTGCCAAAGTGTGCCACTCTAAGACAAAACAAGGCCCCCGGACCCAACGGTATCGGTAACGCGGTCCTCATAAAGCTGCCCTTCGAGGCGATTAACTTCCTCATGGAGTTATTCTACGCCGTCCTGTTCCTGAGTCACTTCCCCGAGCTCTGAAAGCATGCCAACGTCCTCTGCTTTTATAAACCGGGTAAGGACCCGGCCCTAGCCTCGTCCTACCGACCGATCAGCTTGCTCGACTGTCTGGGCAAGTTGTTCGAGAGACTACTACTGACGAGACTGACCCGACATGTTCGCGAGGCGGGCATCTTGGTGGACGATCAGTTCGGATTTCTGGCGGGACACGCTACGTCTAATCAACTTGTCCGGCTCGTGGAGAAGGTTACGAGGAACTTCAACATCAACAGGCTGACTGGTGCTGTCTTTCTCGACGTGGCAAAGGCCTTCGACCGTGTTTGGCACGAGGGTCTCCTGTTCAAACTCCTCTCCCTGAACCTGCCCTTCTACCTAGTTAAGGTTGTTCAATCTTATCTTTCCCACCGCACCTTTTCCACTACCTTTGGGAACGCCACCTCCCAAGTCAGAAGCATCCGGGCTGGAGTAACGCAGGGTTCCATGGTGGGCCCGCTGCTCTTCAGTCTCTATGTGAACGACATTCCAAAATCCCCAGACACCGAGTTGGCTCTGTATGCGGACGACACGGCTCTAGTAGCGGAGTCGTGGCGAGGGCAGCTGGTGGAGAGGCGACTCCAGACACACCTGACGCAGTTGGAGGGGTGACTGACCACCTGGAGAACAAGTATTAACGTGGAGAAGAGCACTGCAATGCTCTTCACATGGAAAAGAAAGTACTACAGGCCGGCCCCACTCCGGTTGTTCGGAGAACAGATCAGATGTGTGGACAGTGCTAAGTACCTGGGACTTACGCTGGACACCAAACTGAACTGGATACGATACGGTAACGAAAGACTCAACAAGGCGAGGCAAAGGCTGGGAGTCCTAGGCCCACTGCTTAACAAGCGTAGCGCCCTGTCCACAAGGAACGGTCTGACGCTGTACAAGCAGCTGCTCAGACCGATCCTCGAATATGCGTGTACCGCTTGGGGCCACCTGGTGGACATGTATATGAGGAGGATGCAGGCGTTCCAGAGCGTGTGTATGAGGATCATTGTGGGCGCGTCTTGGTATATCTGTAATGAGACTCTGCATTGTGACCTGGATATGCATACCATCAAGGACCACTTCCGGAAACTGGCGCAGTCCTTCTACGACAGACTTACCGGTGCCACCAATCCTCTTATTCAGGGGATTGGGAACTATGTCATCGACCCTGGTGGGTGCCATCGACGTCCCAAAGCCCTGCTCGGATAAGCGAGATGTGACAACAGTGGTTTGGGAGGCTCTCACCCAGCCCCCCATAGAGAAGTGTCTCCGCACGTAACTCTTAAATACTCATATTCGGTTCCCCAAAACTATTTCCCCGCCACTATAACTAATAATATGTTCTCTTGGTTTCTTCGTTCCAGAACTTCGTGAAACGCGACAACCCGTCTTTAATTTTTGCGGACCACACGGTGTGACCAATTGGTCGGTACGTGTTGGAACTTGCTCTCGTGCTCCCCTTCAGGAAGCATCAGAGCATGCCTTTTGTCTGTCTGTCTGTGTGCCCCTTGTCTGTCTGTCTGAGAACTCCTCTTCCTATTGGCTCGCTGGGCGGCCACTATCACTCACGTTTTCCCGAACCAATGGGAAGCTCCCTTTTCTCTTATTGGACAAGGCCAGGCAGCAGTGGAGGGTATATAACATAGTGAATTCTAGAGCCAATTCAGTCACTTTTGGACTTTTTTTTTTGGTCAGTCAGTGCTCAGTGTTTTATGGCAGTGGAATTCAATTGGTTACTGAATGGAACGCATCGATAAATGTCTTAGGTGCTTCGGTGGCCTTTTTAAGGCTTTAGTGAAGTGTTTAGTGAAGTGAACATCGGCTGGAAAGGTGAGCTTTCTACTAGTGGTCATACCACAAACAACTACATTGATAAGTGACAAATCTAAAACCACGCTAATATCAAAACTGACCAAACCATTGGTGGCTCTTCTTAGGGCCAACAACGACAAAAATGAGATAAAAATTGGACATTACTTCTGACCACGTACTCGTGAAACCGAAAAGACAACAAACCCTGGACTTATCTAGACACCTTGAAAAGGACATTAATGTTGAATTTACAAACGAAGAATCAGAAGATAATGACTTCCTCGACGCAACCATAATAAAAAGGAAGCTACTATTCAAACAAAAAGAAGACAAACCCTCAAAATCAATTAGGGTGACAAACCAATATGAGGCACTGTCCGACCAAGAGGAACCCATGGAAACTGTAGAAATGACAAAGGAAGATGCTAGAGAAAACAGTTCCGAAGATAAAAAAAAATCTCACCCATAGTAGTAACTGGGACTGCAAACTACTCTAAGATAGCTAAGACAATGAAGGAAAACATGACGGGGACTTTCAAGATATTCTACATTAAAGATGGACTAAAAGTACACACATCATCCCTTGAAGTCTTCAAGACTCTCCAAGCAATCCTTAAAAAACAGGTAAAGAATATCACACGTTTACGCTTTCGAGGGACCAACCCTTAAAAATAGTGATCAAAGGACTTCCACCCAATATGCCTACAGTTAAAGATGAGCTTCATGCAATGGGCTACACACCGACAGATATCAGACAATTCACATCAAGGACCCAATCAGAAAATAACTCTCAAGACAGCATCAAACTTTTACCAATCTTTATCTGCACACTCACAAGAACCGATGAAAACTTAAAACTATTCCATGAAATTATATAAACAACACCAGAGTCAAAATAGAACACTACGTGCAATCTCCAAACTTCATATTACAGTTCCATAGATGCCAAAAATTTGGTCATTCCAAAAAACAACTGTTCCAATAACCCAAGGTCACAGAGGAGGAAAGAACAGAGCCACAACCCCTAGGTTAAAAATGTTGCACTCCTTTTCGAGACTTTACTCCTTCAACGTTGGATTCGCTAGGTGCGACCCCCAGTGACTACAGCGCAATCAAGTAAGCATTTTGTAAACGACTCACTTTAAACTCAAATGTACTAGATGGCAGATACAAAATATGAGCTCCTGTCGGCTGGCGGTCACCGGGAAAGCTTCAGGTAGCGCCCTCTTCAGTCTCTAACCCCCCCCCCCCCCCCCTCGTCATAAGTACCCTAATCCTGCCACACAAATAAGTTTACTCTGACTGCACATTACAAAGAAAACTTGAAACCCAATGAACCTTTTTTTTAAACTAAGGGACTGGCTGTCAACTGCAATTATTTATTAAGGAGCGTTGAGAAGAATTGCAAACTTTTAGAAATACCAGTTTATTTAACAAGTGGTTAGATATTTTCTAATATTGTTTTCAACAAAATGAGGCTGAAAGTACTGACTAATTAAATAGTTTAAA
>JBCFYV010000001.1:58156036-58241036 GCA_039000515.1 Timema cristinae
TTTTGGTGAATACCATAAATATTATACAATTATATATATTACAACTATATTTGATGTTCAATATTTAATCATTTTAAATAAATTTGATATTCTATATTCTACAAATATCTTCTTGACATGATTTCTTCCGTAATATAAGAATTTCCACCAAACCCTAGGTATACGAGAGTATATTTAAGTAAGTTTTCTAATATGGTGAACAGGATGAGCAGGATATATCCTTTACCTTCTCTTGAGATGGACTATCCATATATATTACTCTGCGACAGGTGGGAGTTGCGAGATCTGATGTTTTGAATGTTGTCTTTAAACATTAAAAGGACAGAACTCCTTGCTTTCACTCCTGATGTCCCCCCCTTTTTTTGTATGTACCTTTCTTGTAGTTTGAGCCTCCACCCCGTTAGGATGGTTCAAGGCGTTTGATCAAATGAATTAAATTAAGTTTATGTTTTTCAAATATTATGTTTTAAAAGGCTTGATTAATGATGAATTCTCCTAATGAATATAGAATGTATGATATTTTATCTGTCTAACTCGATCGCCAAATCTAAAGCCTAGTTACAGAACATATTTCAATAGTAAATACAAGGACAAATCATATTTTAGTTTGGTTGATTGTTATTAATTCACAGATTCTTATAAAGGATAGTTTCTGTATCTATACGTTAGATTTATTATTATTATTTTATTATTATTATCACCACCGCATCTTACTACCCGTTAGAGTTATACGCACTTACGCTAATGTGTAATGGTAGGATTATTGTGAGATGAAATGGAGGACCTTAACGAGGGATCAGAACCACGGTGGAGGTCTGGCATTCCACACATTCACAAGTTGTGATTAATACACACCTTGTCAGAGGTGGAGGAAGGGTTTGGTAATCAAATAAATCTGTGCCGGGACCGAGGAGATTCTTATGTTAGTAACAATTATTTACTCCTATGATTAACTTAATAACCATTGTTAAAAATTGTAAGACTTGTTGCCTCCGAGAGCCTAATTGACAATTCACTAATAGCTGGGTCACAAATTATTTCAGGACTAAACAAACCACCGTCTATTAACCCGTATTTTGTAACCATCGTAGTTTTTACTATTTTCTTGACCTACTGAAGAGCTCGTAACTAAACCCATCAAACTGTAAAAATTACTGTTGTTAGATGAATTTTCTTATTTAAAAATAAAATTCAGTTCATGATGATCATATCATATACACTAATACTACCCATCTATTTCAATTAGGAAAAAACTTTCACACTGCAATAAACCCCTCATTATAATTCTTTTATTGGAAAACAATTTTTTTCAAAGCAAACAAATTGTAGTATGGGAATTTTAATAATATCTCCATGTGTGTTAAGGTTTTTATAACAATTTATTGACAAACTACTGTGGTTGTCCAAGTAGTTTACGAGAAACGGTGAGTTATGTTTTAGGATTTTCGAGTATTTGATAGTGGTAAACATAATGCCGCTTTGATTTACCCTGCAAGAACTTAACATTTTAGCCGTTTTGCGTGCTTGTGTCGTGAATTCAGAATATAGGTTGCAGTCTGTACTTTGCACGGTGCTTATAGTTAGAACTAAATTAACATAGCTTAATCCTATTAATTTAACCTAAGTTAAATTAAATTAGACTTTACCCAATTTATTCCTTCCCTTCATTACTACACGTTACCTAGTTTGAAATATCTTCGTTAGTTCATAGGCAGTGGCGTGCGGTGACTTTTCTCAAAGAGGACTAGGTTTGAAGACACCTTTCATTATGGGGTTAAAGAGGAATATTCTCCATATAATGTACAATATGTAAACTTAGCAAATACACTTTTACAGGTCATAGGGTAAGCAATTTATCTCCCTCCAACCGATTCACAATATTTTGATATGGAATAAACAAACAAATACATAAATAGATAAATAAAACCAAAACATGGAAAAAAATAAACACATTAATAATTAAATAAAAATTAATAGTTGAATCTTATCTTTATTGGTATATTAGTGCAATCCTTCTGTCATCTTTCTGAATGAATTTGTCGATAACAGCATCGTAGAATGATTTTTGACTCTGCAGTTCATCTAGCAAGCCTTTTCCGACTGACAACAGAGAAAGTGTGGAGAGCCTATTCTCACACTGGGTGTAACATACAGTCGTCTTAATACGTTTCAAACAAGCTTTGTTGTGAGGGAACAGTTTTCAAATCCGAGTCCCCTTCCATAGTTTAAACTTTCAAACACTTTCAAACTAAATTGACAATCGAACACTTTAACACTTCACAAGATCTCTTTTATCAATGGGAACAATTACATAAGCTTTACACCACAACAATACCACTTATAAGAAGCAAACCAAAATTACATTTACCTGTGACAGAACGCCAAGTGTTAGCATATATCTTATTATAGAGACGGACTAGGCTGGCTTCAACTAGTCCTCTCCCCGGTAAAGCCGATAAGACTCGAGCGCTTCCGATGTTAGTTGGGAGAGGGGAAGGGGTCCACGCAAGCAGCTGGAATAGCATTGAGTATTGTGACAGCGCTTCTGATGTTAGTGTGTTGTCATTGTAGAGAGGGAAGGGGTGCGGGGGCATCGCACAAATAGCTAGAATATCGTTGAGTATTGTGACGCAAATTGAGACTCAGATAGATTTTATTTTATGCTTTTATTTCCCGTTAAAATTTAACTCAAAATAAATAAACTAAAAATGTCTGGGGACTAGCCTAGTCCTACTAGTCCATTGACGGCACGCCACTGTTCATAGGATGGGATTCAAATCTCAGAATGATGTACTGAGGGTGATTCAACTAAATTGTTTCCTCTTATCCCTCCACGCAAATGTGGGTACAGTTGCTCTTAACTTTACTCAATCCCAATCTCATTATTATGATTAAATAGATAACTCTGGGAAGGTTAGTAATTCATGGTGTAGGATAAAGGCCTTTGCAAAACATAAAATAATCATGCCTGTTATTTAGGAAAAAAATTTAAATGTAAATATAAATAAAGATAAATCTTCTTCTGTTCGTTCATTTTGGTAGTTTAACATAATTTTATTCTTTTGATCTATTAAATTTTAATATGACTTAGCTATGTCTTCTTACAACTACCATAACCAATACCGATGTAACTCATGAGAGTCTTGCCACCTTACATCTACCATAACCACCACCGATGTAACTCATGAGTGTCTTGCCATCTTACAACGATTGCCCTGATTATAGGGATGAGTGTTGCCCCCGGAGGTGCATTGTGGGAGCGAGCGAATCTTGTGCACTTTATCTGAGAGCCGCGGGCCAGTAGAACCTCTCTGAGAGGCGCTAGAAGCGACAAGCAAGGGTGGCAACACTGCCTAACTGATGTCTAGTCTTTAGAGAACGCGTTACCAAGAGAGTGAAATATCACCACATCACTTTGAGAAAAAGATTGTTAACAACGAGAAGTGAAATGTTCGCCGAGAAATTTATGAAAATATTTTAAAAATGAATTCTTAACACAATGTGTCATTATATTTGTACTTGTTGTTCCAAATGTATCTCTTGAAAAATCCCCGAAATAGGTAATTAACACCTCAGCTATTTATATCATAAATATCAAATACTTGTGATAAATTATATAAATTAATTAATTTTCTGTATCGCTTTTTGTCTGCTAGTAAGACCTTTTATAAGACAAAATTAAAATAGGTTTTATTAATAATTCTTAGTCAGAATATCAGTACGCGTTTTAGCTGTTGTTTTCATAATTTAAGAAATAAGCTAAATTCACAGGTCTGCAATGAAATTTTTTTTGAAATCTAAACACTGATTCTTATAGATTTTTAGGTGCTGATTTCAGTAAAAATAGTTTAAAAAAACTCCATCACGTAACAGTTTTTGACAAACTCAAATTTTAGATTTTAATATTCAACCCTTATTGTGTATTAAGATTCTAAGCAAATTTCCATATCTTAAAAAAAAAGCCTTTCATTTGATCCAGGTGTATTATAAAATTGATGTTTCAAATAGAGGGGGAAGGAGGGATGGAAAGGGGGGGGAGGGTTATTTGGGGACAATGAGTGGCAGTGCCATGAGTCATAAAGAGAATTTTAGAAACATGTTTACTAAGTTTCTTAAGACAGTGATTAAGATAACGCGATGATTAACTTCATTTGGTTTTCCCCTCTTCATATTAAGACTAAGGGATAAAAGTGATGATTCACTTCCTTTTTGTTTTCCCCTCCCCACATTCTTTCATTTCATTTCTTTGAATGTTTGCTCAGTTTCAACTCAATCTTTGAGAGACAAGGTTGTCATATAGAGTATAAAATCACTGCTCAAGTTTTTTTCCATCAGCTATTGAGTTTTATTTGTGGTTTTAATCTGATTTTAAGTGTGCTAAATGGCTTCAAGGGGTTGTATTAATTCAGCTAACAGTTTTTGTTACATTTGTGGGGACTTTGTAGTAAAGAAACAACAAAGAAACATTACAGATTTTGTTGAAAAAGTGTACTATGCATATTTCGGTGTGAAACTTTGTGACCAGGATAAGTCGTGGGCCCCACATAAAGTGTGCTCTATATGTGTAGAAGACTCAGACAATGGTCAAAAGGTAAGAAACAATCTTTTCGTTTTGGGGTCCCAATTATCTGGAGGGAACCCCAAAATCGTGTAACGTTAATGGGGTTCAATTTAAAAAATAAGAAAGACATTTTATATCCAAACCTTCCGTCGGCTATGTGTCCTGTACATCATGGCCCAGGAATACCCATACCTACATCTCTAGATAAATTAGAGGAGATTCCCGATGACTCTGATAAGGAAGCCCATGATTTTGATGAATAATTTCAAGATGTTTCAGAGAGCAGCGAGCCCGAACTTTTTTCACAGATTGAATGGAATGATTTAGTCAGAGACTTGGGTCTTTCTAAAGATTCTTCAGAACTGTTAGGATCAAGGCTAAAGGAAAATAACTTATTGGCTCCAGGTACCTTTCTCATGGTTCAGAAACAGAGAAAAATATTTTATTCCATACTTTTCTCGAGATGGTGACCTGGTTTATTGTAGCAATATCCTTGGATTGATGGTGAGGTTTAACATACAGTATGACGTAAACGAGTGGAGGCTCTTTATTGACTCGTCAAAAAGAAGCCTAAAAGCAGTGCTTCACCACAATGGTAGTAAATATGCTTCCGTACCAGTTGGGCATTCTGTGTACTTGAAAGAATGCTACGAGAATTTAGCCTTAATTCTCACCAAACTGAATTACAATGATCATGGATGGACTATATGTGGTGATCTTAAAGTACTTTCCATGATTCTTGGGCAGCAGGGAGGTTACACTAAGTACCCCTGCTTCTTGTGTGAATGGGATAGCCGGGATAGAAGGCAGCACTGGGTTAAAAAGGACTGGCCATGTAGGACTACATTAGAACCTGTAAGCAAAAATGTAGTAAGGGAAACCTTGGTTGTTCCAAGAAAAGTCCTCCTGCCTCCTCTTCATATCAAGCTTGGTTTAATGAAGCAGTTTGTAAAAGCTCTGTAAAAAGAAGGAGAGTGTTTTAAATACTTGTGTAACAAGTTTTCTGGACTGTCAGAAGCGAAACTGAAAGAAGGTGTTTTTGTCGGTCCAGATATCCGGAAACTTCTGAAACACTAGGTCTTTGAAACAAAAATGGAAGTTTTGAAAAAGATGCCTGGAAAGCTTTCAGAGAAGTTGTAACGAAATTTCTTGGAAAAAATAAGGACCCCAATTTCAAGTTTATAGTGGAAAACATGCTCATCAAATTCAAGGACTTAGGTTGTTCGATGAGCTTGAAAGTGCACTTCCTGAATTCCCATTTGGACTACTTTCCCGAAAATCTTGGTGCTTTGAGTGAAGAGCAAGGGGAAAGATTCCATCAAGACATCAAGGAGATGGAACACAGATACCAAGGCAGATGGAACATCAACATGATGGCAGACTACTGTTGGATGCTGTACAGAGAAGAGCCGAAAGCTGTCCACAAGAGAAAAAGCTCAAATAGGAGCTTTGAGGATAAAATAAAAAAGCAGTATAAGGACTTGTAAGTCTTGGTAAGTGTTGATAATGGCTTAGCTTAATTTCTTTTGTAAATAAGACTGTTATTTAATTTTTTTTTAATAAATAAGTTTTAACCATTATACACAAACTGAGCCCTTTTTCTATATTTTGATATCCAATTTGGGAAAAATCCTTACGTGAAAGAGAAAATCGGAGATAATTTTTGAAATCAGCACACCAAAAAACATAAGAATCACCCATTACATTAAAAAAAAAATTCAACAACCCAAATTTTGCAGGCCTGTGTTATTGGATGGCCACTTGAGAAGGTTTTTGTTTAAACAAGTCAACACATAGCTATAAGAGTACTCTCTTTTACAGTTTGTTAGTACTAAATGAATAAATAATATATACTGAACGGTAATTATAAGTAGCTCTGAGGAATAACAAAATTGTTCATTTGGATTTGTACTCCACTAAAATCAGAAAGTCCACCACTTAAAGTTTATTAGGACGGACTATGTTTATTAGAATAAAACATTAGAGTAAAATGGTGACTTTTAGTTTATTATGATAGCATTCATTATGCTCTTAAAAGTTTAATTTTATTAATAATCATTTTGACAGGATGTATAATACTGTATATCTTGGTTTTAGGTTGAGAAATAATAGTGTATTTAGTATATATTATGTAGGTTCCCTATTTGATCCAAGTGTAATATCACACTGTGTTTAAAAGTACTGTACATGAAAATATGTCACATGGTATTGTGTGTAAGATTCCACAATCTAATTATTTCAAATATACTGTATGTAATGCTGTACTTGAGAAGAAGTTCCAAGCTATTCTGTTTTATACTGTAAACCCAAAGCAGTGTCAAGGTTAATTATGTGAGACTGTACATAGAGGCAGTTCCCAGGTATAGTATGGGAGACTGTACATGTAAGATATCTCCAAGTTATTGTTAGACAGTATATTTAAAATATCTCCACGTTATTGCATGTTAGACTGTACATGTAAGGTATCTCAAAGCTATTGTATGTGAGATTGTACGTGTAAGGTATCTCCAAGTTATTGAACGAGAGACTGTACATGTAAGATATCTCCAAGTTATTGCACGTAAAACTGTACATATAAGATATTTCCAAGCTATTGTATAGGAGGCTGTACATGTAAGTTATCTCCCAGTTATTGAACGTGAGGCTGTACCTGCAAAGCAGTAACAAGGTAGTCCACGGGATATTGATTGGCCGACTCAGCAGAAAAGAATAATTCAGCCGTTGAGTGTCGTTGAGTTTGACGTAGGCCTATCTGAAAGCAGTTGACAGTTTTAGCAATGCTTGCAAAGGGAGGGGGTTCCAGTCAACGCGAAACTCACGAATTCTCACATTTACTAAGGTCACCAAGCCTCACCTAGCTCCCGAATTAACTAGATGGATGGACTACTTTGTTGGGAGTGTTTTAGCGGTTTGACCCTCCCATCCAAACAGCTATTAATACTATGATATTATATGTATTTATTCCACTCGATGAATATATTATTACAGTTCTATTCTAAGCCCTGATTTTATAGGACTCCACTTTCGAACCCCAACATTGTTTGAAGGTTAATAAATCTGGTATTCTAGAAATATATTTTATTTGATTTGTTAATTATAGAGTAAATCTAAAAAATATTGAAAGCTTCCATTAATACTTCTTTGTGGATTACTGTATGGTTTCGTTTTACACCATTAACTAAACGGACTTAAAACGCAGTGGCGGCTCGTAGCTAAAATTAGTGGAGATGCTGCTCCAGAAAATGTTTAGCCTTTGATTTAAAATTGTATAAAAGGAAAAAAAAATTGTATAAAAATGTATTCACGAACTGATAAAATCTTTAAAAAAGAACATTATTTACTTACTTTAACTTAAATTGTTACAGTTCAAGCTTGATCTATTCATTTAAAAATGAAATCCATTCTTTTTGTTTTAATTTTCGCAAAAAGTTCAATAATTTTCTCCTTGATCTCTGTATGACAATTGAGGCAATTTTTCTCCATTGAAAGTGCTGCAAGCACATTTAGTATTTCTGTTAAATAAAAGAACAGAAAAAAAATGAATCAAATAGAATAGCTGGAAGCACAATTATAATCTAATTCTACACTCTTATACACTTTATCACATTCAAGAATATGGTACACAGTTTTAAGCACAACACACGCTGAGTAAAAAAATACTTCCTTCCATAATCACGCCAAAGCCGGCACTGCGAGAGCAACAGTGCTCTCTCTACCTGGCAGTCCCACCTTCCTCCCCACTTCCCTCCTATGTGCGCATGCGCACAACAGTCAAACACCACGTCGCTGGCACTGTGAATCGCACAGTTCCATATAAAGATTCTTGTATAGTTTTCATAAACTGGGGATGGCTACTGAAGTACTGACATCAAGCTTAAGGAATATATATTGTACTACAAAAATAAAGAATGAATTAAAGAAAAAAGTACTCATTATATTAAATGTTATCGATAATATTAAGTGGAAATAGGGGTTGCTGCAGCTCCACAGTGCCTATACACGAGACGCCACTGTTCAAATGGAAATACGATTCCAATTCCCTCTCTCCCCAACAATGTGGCGAAATGAGTTTACAGTTTTCAAATACCAGCTGTTTCATATACTATATTTAAAATGATTTTAATTTACTTTGATAGGTATTTAATATTAAAAAATCTTTGGTTATTTCTCTTTGGGGGCTTCACCACGAGTCACCACGTGGAGACATCTCTTACCCCCTCCCCACCTCATTAATAAAAAAATATCATTTTCTAAGAATAGTTCAAGGTATTTATTGGAAAACTCAATAGGAAGATACCATTAAGAAGACCTAGATACTGATGGAAGGATAACATCAGTATGGAATTGAAAAAGATAGTGTGTAGTGAGGTGGACTGGATAGAACTAGCTCAATATAGGGATAGGGTGTAATGAGGTGTACTGGATAGAACTAGCTCAAGAGAGGGATAGGGTGTAATGAGGTGGACTGGATAGAACTAGAAATAAAACCAATTTCTTTATTAGATCCCTATTTTTTGTTACGAATGAGATCAAAATGTATTAAAATATAATGGCAGCTAGTAAACACTGACAAACACGGCTTAGCGAGTACTGACCTCGCCAATATGACTAACTTTCACTGAAGATGAAGAGGGTTGTCATAGTCACGTCGTTTACCCCTTTATGTAGAGGCTTGACGTATTGCTATTAGCTTGTTAGCTATTCAATAAAACACGCAGTTTAAATATATTACTATAAAATACTATACCATTTTCAGTTTATATTTTGCTTGTATATGTTTATGGTTTATATCCCTTAACGTGTGCTAGGTTTATTTGCGAGTTTTTATTCATCACGTCTTACAGCCCATCCAAGCTATCATCACTTTATAACTTTCTCTACCACCAGATGCTTAAGGTAACTACGTCTTAAAAGATTTATTTTAAATATAATATTGTATTTATTTGAGATATTTAAATTTTACTCTCTAAAAGTTATTTATATCAGCACACAACTTATAAACTAACTTAAATGGGAACAGGCACAACATCCAGTCCCCGGCAGTTAATGTATCACTATGAAAGAGAAAACCCACTTTAAACCAATGGTAGATTTTTTGGACATGCAACGAGTCGAACCTAGGACCTTGTCAGACAATAATATTATAATATTTGCAACAAATGTGTGAAGTGTATGATATTCAAGTTATCATAGCATGTGACCAGATTTTATATATTATTCTAGAAATCCACTACCAGTGCAAACAAGTTCTAAGCAAATTTTCAGAGTTACAATATCGTCTACTATCACTGTCTCTAAATTTATTTTATAAGATGTATTCATGTTTCCTAAAAACTAATGTGTACAAGCTTAGGGTTAATTAAATTATTTAATAAGTAAATATCTTAAATAATTTCATTGAACTCTGATGTTAATATGTATCTATGATTATTAATAGATATTCCCTCTTCCAAAATATTTGTATGCCCAGTGTGTACGTATAAAATATAACGCCTCAAAACTAAATGAAGGTACGGGTTATTGATAATATTTATAACTAATCGAACCAGCGAATAAACAGAGGAATACATTTGTGATGTCATACAATACTGAACCTTCCCCATATAACCACTCATAAAAATGTTAGAAAGCCGAAATACAGTACAAGGAAAACAATCAATCATTAAAAATACACTTTTTAGTCGTCATCTAAAAAAAATATGTTTATAAACTTAATATGTTGTATTTTATCTTAGAGATATAAATATTTAACTATTTAAACGACTTGTTTGAAAAAAAACCTATCTATTGAAAGAAGTGAAGGGTTGTTTATTTTAATATTTTATAAAAGTATAAATTCATTCAACAAAATAAACAGCTAGAATTTGTCATGTAATAAACTAGATATTCCAAATATTTAATTTTACATGTTTAAAAGAATTCTTAACATCAAAAGAACATGTACCACAACTAGAGTTGTTCAAATACCTTATAGAAGTTACAGACCCAACATGTCTACTCTATACAATTCACACGGCTTTATTATTGTACACATATCCATGGAAAAAAAATCTTATAATCTTTTACCAATTTTTTTTATCAAGGTTGGATTTAATTCCTTTTGAAATAGCGAGCCAAAATTGTCCCTTTCCATAACATAATTTTCTATTACCAGATTTGTATCTTTCATGAGGTCTCTAAGCCCCATTATATCATGTGCCACGACAATAGAGAGCAAACCATTGATAAAAGCGATGCACAATGAAATTTTTCCTATTAGGACTCTCATCCAAACGACATTTTGTGGATTCTTGTCCCAAGAACTTACTCATAGACAAGATCAGTATTTTTGGTAGAATAACCCCATTTATCATAATAGAGTGTATTCCAACCAATACGATTTAAATTAACTTTGTATTAGTGCCATATTTTGTAGACATAAAGAAAGGACATTCTAATCATTAAAGGGCTTTTGACATATAAAGTTACCAATAATTTGTAAACATAAAAGAGAGTTTATACAAATGTAATTGTAAATAAAATAAAGTATTGCAATGGTATAATTGACCTTAAAGGCGTTCCGTACATATTAGCATATAAATTCAAATTTATAGCATTTTAATATTGAAAAAAATACTCTCTATATTAATAAAACCCATTTTGATAAGGAACTAAAGATGTTGGGTCAATTTATGTAAAATTATGTAGCTATATATTATTTAACTAATTACAGATTTTTTGGACTTATGGTGACCTGGTGGTCTAGGGGTAAGGTGTCAGACTTCTGTGCTGGCGGCTGGGGTTCAATCCTCGGTCCTGGCACAGATTTATCTGATTACCAAACCCTTCCTTCACCTCTGACAAGACATCTTGTGAATGTGGGGAATGCCAGGCCGCCACCGTGGTTCGGATTCCACGTTAAACTGTAGGTCCTTCATTTCATCTCACAATCACCCTACCATTACACATTAGCGTAAGTGCGTATAACCCGAATGGGTAGTAAGACGCGGTGCTAATAATAATAATAATTTGGACTTATACTAATAGCTTATTGTCTAAAATTAAATATTATAAAATTTATCAAAGTTTAATTTGGTTCATTTATAAATGTTGTGGTTTAGAAATAACCATACCTATTATGGACAAAAAGTTAATAATTTATTGGCCAAAGTTTTGGTAGCCTTGGTGTTGGTACTATAAGTTACATTAATTTGAAAATATATTTTTTTACGGTCTTGAAATTGAAATTTATAATTATGTATGCTTGAGTTATACTTACAAACTTTTTGTGGCAAATTGCTCAAATTGTTTACCATCCTAGCCCCTACTCTATATTTCCACTGATAAATGCTCTAATTTTATAGATATTAGTTAAAATTTTATTATCAATGTTACATCTTTAATTATATTTTGACCATTGTAATTACATTTCAAAATCAACATATAAATTTATTTGAACATATAAACATAATCATATTATTTGGTCTACTTAAATGAGTGAATGTTTTAGATCAGCTGTTCACAACCGGTGGACCGTGGGCTACATGCGACCCTTAACCTAACATTTTCTGATATTGCATCACTCGATTTATAAATGCATCTAAAGATCTTCAATGTTAGTCTAATTTGAAGAACAAAACTTCCAGAGGTTTCTATACTGAATTTTTATAAAAATTACTTGCCTAAATAAATATAAGCATTGAAGAATCATGCTCTAAAAACGGAAATAGTATTTAGAAGCACCTACTTATGTGAACGGCCATTTTGTTTGATGAAACAGACCAAATCAAGAGGTGGTTCCGTCTGACTGATGAACATCCGGGGGAAACTTGTGAATTGCCGAGTCCAACATTGAGCCAAACCACTTTGGTGGCCACATGGTCTAAGGCGCTACTCTCGCAGTAGACTGGACTACGATTCCAGGGAGATCGAGGTTCGAATATAGGTCGAGTGTACGGAGGGTAGTTATCCACTCTCCCTTCACGCATGTGTGGGTACACTTAATATAAATAATAATTATTACTATCATCACCGCGTCTTACTACCCGTTCAGGTTAAACGCACTTAAGCTAATGTGTAATGGTAGGGTGATAGTGAGATGAAATGAAGGACCTACAGTTTAACGTGGAATCCGAACCACGGTGGAGGCCTGGCATTCCCCACATTCACAAGTTGTGATTAATATACGTCTTGTCAGAGGTGAAGGAAGGGTTTAGAAATCAGATAAATCCGTGCCGTGACCGAGGATTTAACCCCCGGAACTCCAGCACAGAAGTTTGAAACCTTACCCCTAGACCACCAGGTCACCCTTAATGTAAATATGATCTTTATTCCTAAAATCATTAGCGTAATTAACACACAATCGTATAACCCTAACGGGTAGTAAGACGCGGTATTACAAATAAACATCGAACCCGATATTGACAGAATAATAAAAATACCCGGTCAAGTCTATCACAAGGTCTATTATTAGTGAACACTACTGGTAGCTTATTTTATGGTTTCTATTTTGTAAAGATGTGCGTTCTTTCGAATAAATCATTTTACTGCAATTTTGTTGTTTTTAATTAAAATCTATATTTTGAATAATAGCTATTTCTTCTCTAAACTCAAATGTTCTTGAGGTATGATTTATTTGTTCTACTCAATAGCCTATCAGAGCTAGTTCAAGAATAACTGGGTGGGTTTTAAATGTTTTTTTTATAAGTTCGTTTAACAAACATCATCTTTGACTAAAATTATTCATAGGTCCATTGGTAAAATTAGGTCAAGTTTACGTTAAGACTGTAAAGTTAGGTGGATGGTGAAGGGGGTGGGGTGGACGATAGAACACCTTGCAGCTCCCCATTGATCAGTTAAAGAGAAAGTGGCCTTCAGGTGTTTAACCTAAACCCACTTATATTTGTTTGAGGTGTACAACACTGGAATAGCTCTTAATGCCGTATTTGCAGTCAGAAATTCAGCATTCCTCAATTTAGCATATTTTTTTATTCGGAGTGCAATTTGTGAACTTACACACAGCAATGAATAATGATCCAAAATGGTTACATTCATCATACCTTGTAATTAATATAAGCTTTCTTTATTAAACCTATACTATGATTGCACAACGGGGGTATTTGACAGTTTATAGAACTGATTTCATCTAGCCATACGTCAAATCATAAAACACTGTGCTGCTGTCACTTTTGATAGAAGGCATCAATGCTGATAAATTAATAAGTGTAGAATTATATTTTGTCAATGAAGACATATTTGTTTTATGTATACTATGTACGTTACCACCATATCAGGATTAGACTACACATCACGGCAATGGTTTGGTTCAGTGGGGAGAAATAAGTCCGGTAAATATGTTCAGGATACCCAATTAAATCACAGGGGGTTGGAGGATTTGGGGGAAATGTGGGCGGGAGATGGGTATATTCACGAGTTGGTAATCCACTTATAATTTAAATCCATACTTTGTCAAACTATAGGATGATTCTGTTGGTAAAGAATTTTAATAAAATACAAACATGTGTTTTGTTGTCAACATTGATAACATTTAAGCGTGTTATATATATATATATTATATATATATATATATATATATAAATGAAATCTGTAGATCATATGACTTGATGCAAAAACGTATGAAACTTGTTTTAGTAACTTTTATAACTGTCATAAAAGTTACCTCTTATCTAAAATAGAACAAGAATAGGAAATGCCACAGTAATAAATATATATTGTCATTTATTTGGTCCATGCACTTGTAAACGAAAAATAAAAGCGTAAAAGTCAAAATATAAAGTAAATAAAACATTGTTTGCAAAGATGTAAATTGGGTGTTGCTAACTTGAAAACTACTTCAACAGGGACTAATGATACCCTCTGATCAGCTGTATACTGTACAAGCAGATACAATAGGGACTAATGATACCCTCTGATCAGCTGTGTACTGTACAAGCAGATACAAAAGGGACTAATGATACCCTCTGATCAGCTGTGTACTGTACAAGCAGATACAACAAGAACTAATGATACCCTCTGATCAGCTGTGTACTGTACAAGCAGATACAACAGAGACTAATGATACCCTCTGATCAGCTGTGTACTGTACAAGCAGATACAACAGGCACTAATGTTTACCCTCTGATCAGCTGTGTGCTGTACAAACAGATACAACAGAGACTAATGATACCCTCTGATCAGCTGTGTACTGTACAAGCAGATACAACAAGAACTAATGATACCCTCTGATCAGCTGTGTAATGTACAAGCAGATACAACAGGCACTAATGATACCCTCTGATCAGCTGTGTAATGTACAAGCAGATACAACAGGCACTAATGATACCCTCTGATCAGCTGTATACTGTACAAGCAGATACAACAGAGACTAATGATTACCCTCTGATCAGCTGTGTACTGTACAAGCAGATACAACAGAGACTAATGATACCCTCTGATCAGCTGTATACTGTACAAGCAGATACAACAGAGACTAATGATACCCTCTAATCAGCTGTGTACTGTACAAGCAGATACAACAGAGACTAATGATACCCTCTGATCAGCTGTGTACTGTACAAGCAGATACAACAAGAACTAATGATACCCTCTGATCAGCTGTATACTGTACAAGCAGATACAACAGAGACTAATGATACCCTCTGATCAGCTGTATACTGTACAAGCAGATACAACAGGTCTAATCTTCCCTCTGATCAGCTGTGTACTGTACAAGCAGATACAACAGGCACTAATGTTACCCTCTGATCAGCTGTGTACTGTACAAACAGATACAACAGGCACTAATGTTACCCTCTGATCAGCTGTGTACTGTACAAGCAGATACAACAGGACTAATGATACCCTCTGATCAGCTGTTACTCTACAAGCAGATACAACAGGGACTAATTATACCCTCTGATCAGCTGTGTACTGTACAAGCAGATACAACAGGGACTAATGATACCCTCTGATCAGCTGTGTACTGTACAAGCAGATACAACAGGCACTAATGTTACCCTCTGATCAGCTGTGTACTGTACAAGCAGATACAACAGGCACTAATGTTACCCTCTGATCAGCTGTGTACTGTACAAGCAGATACAACAGAGACTAATGATACCCTCTGATCAGCTGTGTACTGTACATGCAGATACAACAGAGACTAATGATACCCTCTGATCAGCTGTGTACTGTACAAGCAGATACAACAGAGACTAATGATACCCTCTGATCAGCTGTGTACTGTACATGCAGATACAACAAGAACTAATGTTACCCTCTGATCAGCTGTGTACTGTACAAGCAGATACAACAGAGACTAATGATACCCTCTGATCAGCTGTGTACTGTACAAGCAGATACAACAGGCTTATGTTACCCTCTGATCAGCTGTGTACTGTACAAGCAGATACAACAGGCACTAATGTTACCCTCTGATCAGTTGTGTACTGTACAAACAGATACAACAGGCACTAATGTTACCCTCTGATCAGCTGTGTACTGTACAAGCAGATACAACAGGCACTAATGTTACCCTCTGATCAGCTGTGTACTGTACAAGCAGATACAACAGGCACTAATGTTACCCTCTGATCAGCTGTGTACTGTACAAGCAGATACAACAGGCACTAATGTTACCCTCTGATCAGTTGTGTACTGTACAAACAGATACAACAGGCACTAATGTTACCCTCTGATCAGCTGTGTACTGTACAAGCAGATACAACAGGCACTAATGTTACCCTCTGATCAGCTGTTACTGTACAAGCAGATACAACAGGCACTAATGTTACCCTCTGATCAGCTGTGTACTGTACAAACAGATACAACAGGTCTAGTTTAAAAGTTACAAATCACACATTTCTTCTTTCCCCTAATTTTCCCAGCTTTCATTTACATTCTCGATTATTTGTTTGCACTGCAAAATTAACTAAAGTTGTCAATAATATTCTTATAATAATAGTACCTATTGAATTATAGCCTTTTCAATCTCAAGAGTTCACCATGTATGTTTCAGGGATGTGAAGGCCACCCTTTAAATGCGAAATGAAGTTGAAGTAAAGATTGTTTAAAGTATATGAAGACATTTTATCAAAGATAAAGTTATTCTTGTTACGTAGCACCTAATTTAAATTTTTAAATATCCGTTAATATGATAGATTAAATATCAAAGCTATTATTTTGGTTAGTTACGGTCATAGCCGCATTTTCCAATTTAAAGAATATATCTAGATGCGGCTATTTTTTAAGTGATGGTGTTAAGTACAGCCTTAATTTGTTTGGAAGAACAGTAGATAAAATCAAACATAATTATTTGTGGCCAACATTGATAACTTTTTACTATATTTTTTGTGTTATTCTATAGGTATTGATAATATATATCAAAAATGACAACTGCTGATAGCATGCCTTTATGTATGAATATATTAAAATTGTTTTAGTAACTTTAGTAACTAACTTCTACTACAAGGAATTTAGAGCTTATAAAACTCAACTTTTACGAGTTTTTAGTGAATGCTTCTAGTTTAATAATTTTTGGAAACATAGTAATTAAATGTATCATATATAATAATGTATATGACTTTCCCTATCCGGCCCACCAAGCATTTTCCATGTCTTAATGTGGTCCCCTGGCTAATAGTTGGAGACCCTGGTTTAGTGGCCCTCTGGATAATAGTTGGAGACCCTGGACTAAGGCCCTACTCTAGTAATAATTTGACTCCCGATGATGGGGAGCTCAGGGTTTGAAACCCAATCAGGTGTACTGAGGATAGTTTCTACAAAGGGGTTTTCACGCTCCCACCATGCCATTGTGGGTATAATTCCTCTGAATTCACCCTTATTCATCTCTAGCACACTAGCATAGTTTGTTCAAATGCGTTGGAGCACGCGGGCTGTAAAAGAAAAAGTAATCCCCTTCATTAATCATCCATAGATTTTGTCAAGCGCCTAGAAAACAGTAACAAAGCTCTATCTTTGTATAGGAGTTAAACACGGTGGAAATGGTAGTTATGACTGCACGGATAAGAAGCCCAGCCATACCTCTCACTTCAAATGTATGTTCAAATATATTTGTCAAAACTTACACATTTAATTGAATCTTTACATTATTTTTAGAGAGACCGCGTCCACCGACCCGCATCGTACGCATCGGATGGATGGCATGAATTAGATTTATTTAGTGTACTGCCTCCACTGCATTCGGAACATTCGTAGTTCTGAAGAAGGTAGTTCCCAACACCCATCCTTCAGTTCTATCGTGTCGCGTGTCCTAACATCTATGAGGATACCAGTGGCATGGGTGGTCGTTAGGATATATACAGACAAATACTCTCAGCTATACCCCACGAAGCTATCATTAATCCAACAGCTGTTGCTGTTGCTGTTGAAACTAATCTAGTTTTACTAGACTATTATTTTTCTGATAAGAATATATATATTTTAATATTATTTAAGTTTTTTCTAGCTTACCACAGTTATGTTGACAAAAATAAGTTTTATGGATCGGATTTTGATCTGTTTCCTGATATTCTTATCGGCATTGCCAACGTCCGATATGGACTAGTGGACACATACCATTACTCTCTCACTAAACCTCTCTCTCTCTCTACTATGGCCAGCGTTATCAATATAGAAGAGTATAGACAACCATTGAACTTAGACCGAGAAGTCAATAAGAGAACAAACTAGTCAAAGGCCGGTACACACAGTGGACGGATATTATCCACTGCTCATGTTTGAATTGCATTGTGGTAGCCATTATTCATGTTTATTACTAACCAATTTTCTTTATTTCAGCCTTAATGACTATAATAATTGTAAGTATTATTGAAAGAAATGGGGAAATATTACAATTTTACTTTGTTATTGAAGGTATCGATTGAAGTAATACTTTAGCGTAGTGTTTTATTACAAACCATTGTGGCCTATTTTGATTATGAATTGTGCACTATGTGCTCAAGGGTGGATTTACGACTCTGCCGCCCATAAGCACTAGATAATTTGCCGCCCTTTTTTCCTACCTTAATTTCTAACCTTCTAAAGCCCAGATTTCCCCCTGCCACTCCTCATACAACCACACGTATATACCAAATACATAAGTGCAATCTGTGCGATGACAGATAAAATGTGCTTACATTATTTTATTATTTATTATAGTGAGGTTTTAAAAGTAGTTAGGATCCAAGGAAATACTTAAAAAATTGAAATAAAGACTCACACGCACAACACACAAATTCAAATATTATATAATTTAAAAATATAAAGTTTGCATTAGTCAACTATTATTAGCCCCGCGTCTTACTAACCATTCGGGTTATACGCACTTACGCTAATGTGTAATGGTTGGGTGATTGTGAGATGAAATGTAGGACCTACAGTTTAACGTGGGATCCGAACCACGGTGGCGGCCTGGCATTCCCCACATTCACAAGATGTCTTGTCAGAGGTGAAGGAAGGGTTTGGTAATCAGATAAATCTGTGCCGGGACCGAGGATTGGACCCCGGCCGCCAGCACAGAAGTCTGACACCTTACCCCTAGACCACCAGGTCACCTCATTAGTCAACTGTAGAACATGTTACTACAGATAAAATATTAGCATGTACACAATAATAAAATAGTCTATAATTTATTTTGACTTGATTTCAGCTGGGTGAACTGGTTGATGATGACAGACAAATCCCTTTTATCCAATAAGAGACCTTCAATTAAGACGGGTGTCAGTGAATTAAGGCGATATTCTGTCATGTTGGTACGCAGATACATCAAAGCAGAGCAATCACACACACGACGAAAACATCAAATTATTTGACTGGCAGAAAAAGGTATGTATTTTTTTCGTCATTAAACATTTGCCGCTCCTAAAATCTGCCCCTGTATGAACGTGCCTATTAGGCCAATGAGTAAATCCACCCTGTATGTGCTACGCATTAATATACATTCAATTTTATGAACTAACAAGTGAATACACGAAGACTAAACTTTTTCCAATATTGTCAGATGTTTTGTCCCCGAACCTATCTAGTAAATAGTATTTGCCCACAACTTCGCTCGCATTTAACAATACATCAACACATTCGACAAGATCAAATGTTAGAAAAGAATGAAACTTCAAGAGCAGTGTTTTATGTCCGTAAGAAGATTAAAGAAGAAACACGGACTCATTCCCATCCCCTCAACCTCCAAAACTGAGCTCATATCTCGTGCCATCTTATGTACTCGCAATACCAGCCGCGACGAATGTTCACTGCTTACGTCCAGTCTTTCGATAGTTCTTGCTCGTCTATGAGCTAGCGTGATGGCGTATAGATACTTACAATGGTTCTATGAAAAATAAGTACAGCAAATCAAGTATCATCTTGATCTGATAAGTACAACAAAACAAGTTCGTCTAGATACGATAAGTACAACAAAACAGTCTCGTCTAGATCCGATAAGTATAAAAACGGGTTTCATCTGACTGAAGTAACAAACAAGTCTCGCTAGATCTGATAAGTACAACAAAACAAGTCTCGTCTAGATCCGATAAGTACAACAAAACAAGTCTCGTCTAGATCCGATAAGTATAATAAATATGTTTCATCTTGATCTGATAAGTACAACAAAACAAGTTTCGTCTCGATCCAATGAGTATTTTTTGAGTTTACTGAACTGAAAACAAACGAATGGATAAAGAAACAACTATTCTAAAGATTGATTTTTTGATGAGTTTTTTTTATTAATACCCAAAGGGAAAGGAAAACACCACATAAATTCTAATTCTCAGAAAATCTACCTATGTACCCATTCTTTACACGTAGAATTTATAAAGTAGATTTATTCTTCTATAGTATTAAAATTAACCACAGGGAAATTTAACCAAATCTTAAATTATGTATAAATCTTTCCTTTATTGTTTAAAATTGTGTTACAAAACATGGAAAGTAGATTTATAACATCAAAATACAGATAATCTAAATAAATGTTAAAAGCTAAACTTTATATCGAAGATCAAGTAATAACTTCTCTAAACACAATATTTGTACGCCCGATTATTAGTGCTAATTAAAAAAAAATAAGATTAACATATCATAAATAATTAGATATAAAAGTTAAAACAAATGAAAGCTACATGTTTTTGACCTATTTAAATCCACTATTTTTAAATCGCCATATTACCTTTTCAATTTTACGACTTTTCTAGAGATCATTATTTTAGGATCAATCGGAATTACTAATTATATAATTTCCAATCCAAAAACAAATATGTCAACCGATTCATTTAAAAACAATCTTTGAAACGAAACATTAGTCAGCCAATAAGCTGAGTTCACAAGCGAATGCATTCTATAGAATGCAATATTTGCCTAAGAGCAATCATATGATATGTGCAAGTAAATTATATACATTGTTACAAAAACATATGGGACATAAGAGCCTCACAGTTTAGCAAAGAATATAACTGGTCAGAAACTGTTGGTTGCTTAAGGTTGTCCCTCTACACGTATTAAATTTTTTCAATATTCAAACATACGGGGACATTTTATTATATTAGTGGGGGGAATTTTTGTGGAGGGCCCCTATATAACCCTTTTCTGGATATTAATTTTATTTATTTTTTGTATGTTTGGGGTAGTTCTTATACCTGCTTGACCGATTTTAATCTTCTACCACAGTTAAAAGTATTTTTAGCACCTATTATTACTACCTGTTCAGGTTATACACTAATGTACTAATTAAGCAGATGAGTTATAGATGAAGAAGGTTGAATTTAGAACAAGTATACCTGCATTTGATTGGAGCTAGACTGGAAAAACTTTTAGAAAAACCACTCTCAGTATACCTGACTAGGATTTGTCCCTGTCATCGGTATTCTAGTCTATTGCGAGAGTGAAGCCATAGACCATGCGTCCACAACGCAGGTTTAGTGAGTAGCTTTTTACAAAAGTATTGGAAATCTCTAATTACCCCATTTCACCAAACTCCACATAGAAATTTCAAAAATCCCAGAATTATTGGAGTATTTGGAGTAATCCGATTACATTCCTGTTTTTTTTAAATATCTATGTCTTCTAAAAGTATAGTACAGTGGTTTAAGCAACAGAGAAACAATATTTCGTGTTTAATATTAGTGGGTTTAAAGCTTTCTAGGTGCGGTTCTTTAGGATTTATATCACCTACCAACATGCCAACAACACAAAAACACATACATACATACATACTAATACATACATACATACATACATACACATACATACATACATACATACATACTAATACATACATACATACATACAATAATACATACATACATATACATACATACATACATACATACATACACATACATACATACATACATACATACATACATACATATACATACATACATACATACATACATACATAATACATACATACATACATACATACATACATACATACATACATACATACATATACATACATACTCATACATACATACAATATCATACATACATACATACATTACATACATACATACATACATACATACATAACATACATACATACATACATACATACATACATACATACATACATACATACATACACATACAATGCATACATACATACATTTTTTTTTTTTAGGAGGAAAAATCTTTCAAAGACACCGCTCATTTGAAAGTGTGATGGTCGGTAGTGTGGGATTTCCACCCACTAAAAAACCTCCTCTGCTCTTTCCCCGCACATAATTGCAGGGAAGACTGGGTCGGAACCGCGTTAGCATTACTTCAACCCAGTCCGTGTTGCGTCATATGACGTCCGCTCCTGTTTCACTGGTCCCATTCTGAGATCTTTTCTTTAAGGAGGCGCTGCGCATACGCAGCGATTTCCTTCCAATTTTCTTCCCGCTGTAGCATATGGATCACTAGGCTCGCAGGATCGAGGGTCTTGCCTATGTTTGTTTCGGTTTTGGCTCTGGAGTTCTTCCAGCGCTCGCACTCAAAAAACGTGTGCTCAGCGTCGTCGATTCTGTCCGGGCAGTACTTGCACCCGGGGTGTGGTGTAAGCCCATTTTATATATATATGCATTAAACGAGCCATGTTCCGTCAGCAGTTGGGTTAGGAAGAAGTCTGTTTCGCCATGGTTTCGAGTGATCCAATCTTTGATGTTCGGGATCAGGCGAGCTGTCCATCTGCCCTTGTTGCAGGCCCTCCATCTATCTTCCCATACCTTCTGCGTTTCCGCTTTCACTCTTGCTCTGGCCTCGGCCGCGTTGACGCCTCTAGTTTTGGAGTCATAGAGTTTTACTCTCTCAAATGATAATAGGTCGATAGGTGGTGCCCCCGCTATAACCAGAACAGCTGCCTCGGAGACCGTGCGGTAGGCACAGGTCACCCTGAGGGCCCCTCGCCTTTGTACTGCCGCAATCTTTCGTCGATAGGTCTTTTGCTTCAGGATATCTCCCCATATTTCCGCACCGTAGAGCAGGATTGAGTGGAGTACTTCCAAAAGAACTCTTCTCTTTTTAGATCGCGGGCCCATTGTGTAGACCATGATTCTCGATAGGCTGGATACCGTCTTACTGGCTTTTATGCATGCCCTTTCTAAGTGTTCACGAAAGGACAGCTTTTCGTCTATCGTCACTCCCAGATAGCGCAGTGTCCTTGTAGACGACAATGTTGTCACGCCAATGTCTACGTTAAAGGGTTTAGGAAACCATCTCTGACGCGTCAGCACAACCATCTCAGTTTTATGTTTGGCTAGTTTTAGCTGATGTTCTTCAAGCCAGGTTTCGACGGCGTCAATGGTCGACCGGACCAGGAGTTCGGCCTCCTCAACGCTGTCCGCCACTACTGTGGCCGCGACGTCATCAGCGAAACCCGTTAGCTGTACTTGCTTCGGCAAAGGAATCTCCAGTAGTTCGTCGTAATTTGCGTTCCATAGGTCGGGGCCCATGACCGAACCCTGTGGTACACCAGCCGTTATCGGGTATTCTTGGGGGCCTTCTGTGGTTTTGACAATTAACGTTCTTGCGTCAAGATAATCCTCAACTATGGCCAAGTTTACATTTTTTGTGTTGAACCGATGCTCCAGTGCCTCCAGGATGTCATCCCATCTCGCGCTGTTGAAAGCGTTTCTTACGTCAAGCGTGAGGAGGATGCAGACTTTGCGCGATTTAAGGTTACCAGACCACGTTTCGGCTATAATCCCCATGATCTTATTAATCGCTCCGATCGTCGATCGGCCCTTTCGAAATCCGTGTTGATTTTCGGCGAAGCCACCGACGTGGTCAATGTCGTTTCGAAGTCTCGTCCGTATCAGCTTTTCGAGCAATTTACCGGCGATGTCTAGCATGCATAGTGACCTATAAGACGAAGGTGTTAAGGGGGGTCCCTTCACTTTATCCAGGAGGACCAGTCTCTGGCGCTTCCAGACGGTAGCAAACGTGCCGGTTGCAAGGCACGCATTATATGCATTCAGCAGTTGATCCGGGAATTCCTGAACTATGATCTTAATCACCGACGTTGGAATGCCGTCAGGGCTGGGTGCCTTCCCTATTTTGAGGGTCCTAGCTGCATCTTGCAGCTCCTTGGCTGTGAAAGATGTAACTTCACCACTGTGTGAATAGTGCCTTTTTACTCGTGTCGGGTGTTTTGGAAACAACTCCGCTACAATGTTGTTCATTATGGACGGGAGTTTTGGCGCTTCTGGTGAACCTTTCCGAGTTTTTTAACTACGATTTGGTAGGCTTTGCCCCAGATATCCCGTTCAAGATCGTTGCAGATTTCTTTCCACAGTGTCACTTTGCTCTCCTTGATGGTATGATTCAGCTCCTTTTTGGCCTCTTTGTACTCGCTAGAATACAAGGCATAGTCAAGAGTGAGTTTTGCGACTCTCGTTGCTCTACGACGAAGTTTAAGACATTTCTTTCGGAGCGCCGCGATTTCTGATGTCCACCAATATACCGGCCTGTGAGAGAACTGGTTTTTCAGACGCGGCATGGAGGCGTCACAAGAGGTGGTAATAGCCTTCATCGTTATCAGCACCAATTTCTCCGTCTCGCTACTAGCATTCGGAGTCGGGTGGAATTTAAGAGTTGACCAGCTTCGCGAAAGGGACGCCCGTAGAGCTTCTAGGTCAATCTTTCTAGCGTTCCACCTCCGTTCTTCAGGGCCTTTTTGCGTTGCTGGAGTGGAAGGCACTTCAACACTGAATGTGATGTGTTGATGATCGCTACCACTGTATTCTTCCGAGACTCTCCAGTTCTTGATTATGCTGGCCATTCTTGGGGTCCCCAGTGAGATGTCGAGAATAGATTCGAGGTACTCCGGTCTTCTGAAGGTCGATGTGTTTCCAGTGTTCAGGACTGTAAGGTCAAGCCTTGCAGCAAAGTCTGCGACTTCGTTTCCTCTGGTGTCTGAGAAATCTGCTCCCCATTCGGCAGATTTAGCGTTGAAGTCGCCAGCTACAATGACTTCGCCATTGAAATCGCTAATAGCGTCTTCGATGCTAGCCAGCTTTTGGCGGAACACACTAATCCCTTCATTAGGTGAAAGGTAGATGCTCATGATGTAAGTCGTGGAGGTCTTTATCCAGACAAAACCTTCCCCGCAACCGCTTTTGCTAGTGATTACCTTGTTTGGATTTACAGTCCAAATCGCCGCAGTGTTGGATTTATCCGTGAACCATGTCCTATCTCGAAGGTTTGAGTGTTGCTCGCAGATGATGCAGACGTCAATCTTGTCTTCGAAGACACGCTGACGTAGTAGGTTCTGCGCAAGCACGCACCTGCTCAAATTTCCTTGGAGTATGCGCGTCATTTCTGCGATCTTATAGCTTCAGCTAGAGCAACACGGAATGCCTTACAGGCCCCCGAGCCAGATATGTGGCACAGGCCGTCTTTAGCATCTTCGCCCGGTGTGCACAAAAAGCATTTGGCTGCTCGACACAGTCAGCGGACTTGTGGCTCTCTCCACCACATTTGTAACATGATTTACTTCTGTTTGGGCCCTTGCAGTCACGCGCATGGTGCCCGTATCCAAGACATTTGAAGCACCGCCTCACACTTACAACTGGGCGGATGCGACAGTTTACCCAGCCGACTTTAATGCGAGCCGTTTCTAAAATTTTATTAGCGCTTGTTTCGTCTATTTCACAAAACGCTGCTCGTTGTCCTCGTGGAGTAATCTTTGTAAGATTGATGCGTCTTATCTCCACACTCTGTTTACATACATACATACATACATACATACATACATACATACATACATACATAATATATAATATAATATATATACATAATCTATATTTTAATTTATATAACGATTGATTATTGGTTCCCATTGTCAGGCTGTCCATAGTTCATGAGATTTAAACAGGCTAAAAACTAATGTTATATAGCCACAATTTTTTTTTCAAGGTGACCGTGATGTCTAATATAATTATGGGCCTATCTATAAACATTAAAAAAAAATTTTAGAACCGCTTTAAAGGTTGACTCAATGAAAATTTAATAAGCATTAGCTCAGAAAACCCCCCCCCCCCAAAAAAAAATGTTTTGCAGCTGCTTTCTTGAAACAAAATGAAAGATATAATTTATAATTAGCTGTATGTTAACCAGGCGCCCAAGTTATAAAATAAAGAGGGGAAGGTAAAGATTTCCCTAACTATTTATTTAAAGTTTAAATTTGTTTGGTTAGTTGAGTTTCAAAATCCACTTTCCATCTGACACGTGGTCTAAGACACTAGACCTGACATATTCGATTTTTTTTAATACACTCAAGGTGCACATCTTTGGGTTGAAAAGTGACACCCTTCTATCTTTCTTAGGTTTGTAATTATAGAGAGCGTCACAGCGTCACAATCTCAATAACAGTCAACTCGATTACAGAGAACCACTTTGGGCAAGGATATTTGGCTTTCAATGTCCAAAGCGCACCGAAATGTGCTTCCACTTAACTTAACTAAAACAAAATATCACAATTAAAATACATTTTTGAAATCGATTTATTAACATTTAAATAGTCAGCTACGTGCTCTTGCTTGCTGTATGCAACTTTAATTAATATTTTAAGCCTTTTTACGGGAGAATTAATCTTCTTATCTGAATATGTATCCATGTAAATGTAATAGAAATCACATCAAGTTGTTAAACGTTATCTATGTGTAAGTTGTATTTGTTAATGACTACCGATTTGCCTAGTAATGTGATACAAAATAATCAACACCAAATATTATTTCTCTTTGGATCTAAGATTAAAATATTATATTCTGTACTTACTCTTTGGTTGGTTTGGCGATCAAGAATGACAGGAAATAAGATGAATTCTACATTAATGGTTTGTTGATTTAAAAAAAACTCTCATTACCAAGAAAACTTACAAAGACAATTTATGTATTAGAAATTATTATTATTATTATTATTATTATGAATTATTTACAAAATAATTTAAAACGAAATAAAACCCTACAAAACAGTCGTTTTTTTCGACACTGTTTAACTCGCTAGTGGGATAATGTGATGGTATTTAGCCTATTCTTTATTCTTAGGGCTAAGGAGTAATCTCTATCCAATGAGTACTTTTCGACTTTACTGGAATCAAAAATATGAAAGTGGAAGCACAGAAAAAGTCCAGTTTTTGTTTATGTATAGCTGAGATACTGGCTAATATTTCAAGAATATCGACGTTTAAAAATACATATTTCTAAAGGAATTAATACTTCAATCATCTATAAAGTTGGAAGAAGCTGCTTTAATTTAAATACATGAGTGAGCCATGGAGACTCTAAAGTAGGCTGCCTGTATTTTATTCAAAAATATGGAAACATTGTCTTAAAAGAAGCTATTTAAAAACTTCCTTCTTCTCTCAAGCCCGCCATCTCATCCGGTTATTAAGCAAGTCCCTCAAAAACCACCCTCAGTTTACCACTCTTTTGTTTCGGTTCGAGTTCTTTGAATCAATAAGAACCCCCTCAAACCACCCTCAAAGAATTTTTATGTTGTTCCTTGCAGAGATTCTCAACTTTGTGGTTGGATGACGGTAATATATTCAAGAGATTGGAAAAGAAAATTCTCGTGTTTTTTCCCTCTTTGAATAAAAGCTTATGTAATGTATTTTATAAACAATTCGATCAACATTGTCCATGTAAAGTGATGATTATACGTCGTATAAAATGAAACAAAAAGTGAAAATGGTGAAAGATGACTTGAGAATTCAGTCTGTTAAAGAGAACCAGCGTGTATTTTGACACGTATTACATTGTAAATGATCAAACACACTTGCGTCAATGAAATATCAGCTGCCGGAATGATGCATACATTGCGTCGCTATGTGGCCCAAGGTCAAGTGTTTATAAATAATTGTAGAGTATTATTATTTAGCACCACGTCTTACTACCCATTTGAGTTATACGCTTAAGTTATATTTACACTAATGGGCTAGATATTGGGAAGGTTGCACTTAGAGTAAGTGAGCCCACATTTGTGTGGAGGAGGAATGGAAAATCATCTAGAAACCCCAGTTCAGCCGATGGTGATTCGAACCTCAATCTCCCGTCCTCGGCGGTCTAGTTCAATACGAAACTAGCGCGTTAGCTTACTAAGCCACCGAGGTGGGTAATTCTAAATCAGAAAATGTTTATCTTTCTATGCCTGATCGTGTTGGTATTGAGATTCCATCTGTGTAAAAATATAATATACCTAATATCTAAAATATTGATCTATAAAAGGGGTGATTTTATACATATTCATTTAAAAAATTAACGAGTATTTAGTTGTATGTATTACATAATTATTAAAACATAAAGTTGTTAGATAGCAATTTATTAAATTTCTAAGAAACACTTATTAAACTGTAATTCTTTATCTCCATAATATAACACCGTTGCGTGTTTATCCTAATGTCCTAATTAATAGACATTTGGGGCACCTTTTAGAAAATACAAACATATTATTTTGCGGTCAACAATGATAAAATTTAATTATTTTATAGGTGCCCAATTAAAAAAAATGATGGAGCCAGACCACATGGCCTGACGTATGGATACATAAAAATAGATAAAGTATATTTGTATAGCTATTAAAAAGGTCCATTGGTAATGAAAGTAGGGTATGTATACCCTCCGTTTACCCTGAAAGCTCGTCTTACCTTGGTTATCATGCTATCTTGTAAGTTACACCATCGTGGGAATAAAGCAAGGTAAGCTTTGCTGCTTTACAGGATAAGCGAAAGGTAGCTTTGTAATTGCTTTAATAGAAAGGATTTATTAAAATAAATATTTTAAATTAACACATCAGTTACAAAAATAACCGACATTGTAATATAATGGTATAGCTGCTGATATACAGGTTCCAGGTTCGATTCCCAGCTGGTTCCAGTCGATTTTCCTCGAAAGGGGAATAATTTGGCCTAAATTAGGTTAAAGACTTCCTTGGCTCCACCCTTATATTCACCATCATCATCCCTTAATCTCATCTGGACATGGGCAGTTCCTTGACGAAAAGGATGTGCTATTCGTACATTCGGTTGTCATCTGGGTAACGCTATCTTACTACTGGCTAATTTTTCCACAAACTGAACTACAGATAGATGTAGCCCAGACAAGCCATTATTTACAAAATTGAAATGTAAATAATCTACATACACGTGTTAAAATATAATAAGAAAATTAAATCAAACCTGGCTCAAAATGTTGTCCAAATAAGAGAAGTTGGGATGTGTTCTAATTGTGTATAAAAATCTAACTATTGATCTCTTAGAATAGTGAACTTTATAAGAAGCTGGAGACATTTACAAGGAGTTCCCTACAAGAGTCCAATAATCGTTCTTCAACTAAACCAATCTAACTTATTAAACGAATGTTTTAAAGGCATACAACAGCACACCAAACAAGAGTTTTTGGTTCTTCTTTCTCGGTTCAATAAACATCATTATTTATAAGTTGTTGAAATATTTCTGAGAGTTTGTTTCCTTAATATTTATGTTTGTAAATGTAATGGTTATAAGTTATCAGTGTAAACCTTTCCCTAGAGCTGTGGCGTCAACTCCCAAACTTTATAAATTAATATATTTCTTTTCATCTTCAAATAAATTTGGAACTTTACAGTAGAGGGCGTTACATAGAGATGCATCGTGAATTTAATTATTCCATGCATATCAATCCTCTGTGGCGAGAAGCATTAGCATAGAATTAGCAAAATGAATGTATCACTTGCAATAACACATAAAGAGTGAGCAAAGACTTATTTCAAAATATCATTACTTTCCTTTAGCGTTGTAACAAACACGTTCGTTCATTTTCACTGCTTTAGAATATATTCAGTGATATAATTATATTGGTGTATTATCTTGTGTGATATCACTATGTGTGCTCACTGATTAACTTAACAACTTTTTGAGCAGGTATAGAGCAAATGTGAGTGTAGGATTGAAGCTTGTTATTAATTAGTACGGTATATAGAATGAACATGATAGATACACGTTTAGATTTTAAAACATACATTTGGTCTAATTTTCAGCTTAATTTTGACTATTTATTCTTCAAACTTTGTCTATTTGACTAATTTAAACAGTACATATATTATCTCCACTTTTAATGAGGATTAGATAAATACTAAATTAATTATATTTTTAATACTCCATCCAGTCATCTGACCTCCTAATAGAATAATGAGCTGTTATGATTGAATTAAATTTATATTTTAAATAACATAATCAATATTATTCCTCAGTGGGATTATTACTGTCCAGTTAAAATGATTTCATTTGAATTGCCTTAACTTTATTGTGAATGTGCTTAGAAATAATTTAAGACCAATTTGTTAATGACACATTTTATTACATTGCATGACATTATATATTCAAACAAATACGATAGTGTTTTTCAAATGAACCCACTTAAACTTCATTTCACACTTTTTTTAAAGTGATTTTCAATAATTTTTTAGTTACTTTTAATTATTCTGTTGAATACAGCATTTAATTAGACAATTTTAGCAATTTTCTTTTCATAATATTGTGTTTATATGTGGACCTTTTAATCCTTCTTCATTATAATTTTATAATGCAGGATGTAATTGAAATTCTTCACAAAATTCATTATTGAGATAGTTTTTAGCATTCATTCGAACAGACTTTGGAGCCAATGACCTTCACTCTTGAACATAATTATTCTAAAGGAACATATAGGATAAGTTCTTCACATGTTTGAACTAGTTCTCAATCATTGTCTCTTTTGAAGTAAGTTTACTGTCGGAATAATTTAACATGAAGGATATGAGATTAATAAAGACGAATGTTTTAAATACTTATCATGACTTTAATAAATAACCAATGTGTGAGAAAATCAACCTCTGTGCGTGTGGTCACCATTTAATCATAACCTACTGATTCATAGTCAGACCCTCTAACAATGTATGAAATTATATGTTGTATTAGCTAATGCCACTGACTAAATAGAATATAATAAAATATTGTTCTTTGGTGTTAAAAAAGTGCCTACTTGGCAATATTCACTGTGCACTGTGTGAAGCCTTCAGCAATTGGATTCGCCAATTATATTCCAAAATCTCATGTGAATTCCCATGAATATAAGCAAAATTAATATATTCCTGTTCAATGTGCAAATATATGCACACATTGTGGATATTCACCGTCCTTATAACTATTCTTGACATGTTCTCTGTTTTGAATACTATTTTTAATTAAGTAACAACAAGTCCTACTATTGAACTCACGGAGCAAAACATTCTGATTACATGTGATGTTACCGCGAGCACATTCCAACTCATAAATGAATGAGAATTTCCCTTGGGAGAACTTTAGAATAAGTTACTTGCATGGTATTTTCAATTTTTTGTTGTTGTAATATGCGTTTTTATAGTAATATACTTTTTACTATCTCTCAATCTCTCGGAGAGAGAAGTATTGTGATCGTCAGAAATATTAAACTCTAGATTTTTATAAATGTTGACGATTCATGACTCCCTGGAACTGAAATATTGTTTTTGCGATGCCGTTTTTCTGTCAATATCTAGTACTAGAGCAGTAATAATTTCACTGATACTTGGTATCAAGGGTTTTCTTAAGGTCCTCTTGGGTAATTTTTAGAATTAAATAACAAACCTTAAAATTAGGGATAATTTACTGAAGGGCGAAAAAAAACCAAAATTTGATTTTCTAAAAATGTACTCTTATGATTTTGATTTTTTTTTTTATCTAGACACCATTTAACATTAAAAACAAAGTGGAAATTTTCAATTTACCATTAAAAGACCTTTGAGGGTAGTATACATATGGAGAAATCTCCAATTTTGATTATACTGTATCCCCATAATTATTTAAAATACGAAATAAACCATTACTGTAAATATGTAGTATCAAATAAAAAAAACTCCTTTGTTTGAAATATAATTTAATAAAGCCAATAGTTTTTGAGCTATTTTGAGCTATTTAAAACATGAAATTGATTATTATGTTCTTTGATGGAATGAATCCCATACAATGTATAATATTTAGTTTCATAAATCTTACCATCGAATATGGTAAATGAATTACTAAAAAAGGGGCTATATTGACTCTATAGAATGCCTTCCTCATATTATAATCTTTGGATCTGTACGATTAAATTTGGATATCCCAGATGCGTAGTAAAACGCGATTCTAACAAAATGCGGACGGGGCTTTGTATCCTCGATACGGTCATGAGATCTATACCCGGGTCAGCTATACCTGTGTGAGATCACCGAGTCCCGTCTCCCCAAAGGGAGCTATACCTGTGTGAGATTACCGAGTCCCATCTCCCCAAAGGGAGCTATACCTGTGTGAGATCACCGAGTCCCATCTCCCCAAAGGGAGCTATACCTGTGTCAGATCACCGAGTCCCGTCTCACCAAAGAGAGCTATACCTGCGTCAGATCACTGAGTCCCGTCTCCCCAAAGAGAAATATACCTGTGTCAGATCACCAAGTCCCATCTCCCCAAAGAGAGCTATACCTGTGTCAGATCACCGAGTCCCATCTCACCAAAGAGAGCTATACCTGCGTCAGATCACTGAGTCCCGTCTCCCCAAAGAGAAATATACCTGTGTCAGATCACCAAGTCCCATCTCCCCAAAGAGAGCTATACCTGTGTCAGATCACCGAGTCCCGTCTCACCAAAGAGAGCTATACCTGCGTCAGATCACTGAGTCCCGTCTCCCCAAAGAGAGCTATACCTGTGTGAGATCACCGAGTCCCATCTCCCCAAAGGGAGCTATACCTGTGTGAGATCACCGAGTCCCATCTCACCAAAGAGAAATATACCTGTGTGAGATTATTGAGTCCCGTCTCCACAAAGAGAGCTATACCTCTGTGAGATCACCGAGTCCCGTCTCCCCAAAGAGAAATAACCTGTGTCAGATCACCAAGTCCCATCTCCCCAAAGAGAGCTATACCTGTGTCAGATCACCGAGTCCCATCTCACCAAAGAGAAATATACCTGTGTCAGATCACCAAGTCCCATCTCCCCAAAGAGAGCTATACCTGTGTCAGATCACCAAGTCCCATCTCCCCAAAGAGAGCTATACCTGCGTCAGATCACTGAGTCCCGTCTCCCCAAAGAGAAATATACCTGTGTGAGATCACCGAGTCCCATCTCCCCAAAGGGAGCTATACCTGTGTGAGATCACCGAGTCCCATCTCACCAAAGAGAAATATACCTGTGTGAGATTATTGAGTCCCGTCTCCACAAAGAGAGCTATACCTCTGTGAGATCACCGAATCCCGTCTCACCAAATAGAGCTACACCTGTGTGAGAGCAATGAGTCCCGTCTCACCAAAGCGAAGCCGCATGGTGAGGACACGACAATGAGCTAAAAACTGTCGCGGGACCAGAATACACGAATGATTGAAATTATAGAGCACATAATGATAATAACGGTGCGAGAATCAGATCTGTTGAAGTCTGGTCTCAATCGTGGCTGCGATGGTCCTTCTCTCCAGCCCTGATCGTGCCAAGGACATGGTACAAGTGTGGACCCTAGTGTAAGGACTAGAGTATGCTTAACTAGCGTTTGTAATAGTTTCTGTCCTTCGTCCTCCAATTATATTAGTCCCTTGTTTTGATACTCTAACACCTGAATAAGTTGATGATCCAGTAAGTTTGTGACGAGTCTTGTCATTGTAACAATGGCTAATTGGATGATCCAGTAAGTATGTGACGAGTTTTGTCATTGTAACAATGGCTAATTGGATGAGCCAGTAAGTATGTTACGAGTCATGTCATTGTAACAATGGCTAATTGGATGATCCAGTAAGTATATGACGAGTTTTGTCATTGTAACAATGGCTAATTGGATGATCCAGTAAGTATGTTACGAGTCATGTCATTGTAACAATGGCTAATTGGATGATCCAGTAAGTATATGACGAGTTTTGTCATTGTAACAATGGCTAATTGGATGATCCAGTAAGTATGTGACGAGTTTTGTCATTGTAACAATTGCTAATTGGATGATCCAGTAAGTATGTGACGAGTCTTGTCATTGTAACAATGGCTAATTGGATGATCCACTAAGTATGTGACGAGTCTTGTCATTGTAACAATGGTTAATTGAATGATCCAGTAAGTATGTGACAAGTATTATCATTGTAACAATGGTTAATTGGATGATGCAGTAAGTATATGACGAGTATTGTCATTGTAACAATGGCTAATTGGATGATCCAGTAAGTATGTGATGAGTTTTGTCATTGTAACAATTGCTAATTGGATGATGCTGTAAGTATGTGACGAGTCTTATCATTGTAACAATGGCTAATTGGATGATGCAGTAAGTATGTGACGAGTCTTGTCATTGTAACAATGACTAATTGGATGATCCAGTAAGTATGTGACGAATCTTGTCATTGTAACAATGGCTAATTGGATGATCCAGTAATTATGTAACGAGTCTTATCATTGTAACAATGGCTAATTGGATGATGCAGTAAGTATGTGACGAGTCTTGTCATTGTAACAATGACTAATTGGATGATCCAGTAATTATATGACGAGTCTTGTCATTGTAACAATGGCTAATTGGATGAACCAGTAAGTATGTGACGAGTCTTGTCATTGTAACAATGGCTAATTGGATGATCCAGTAAGTATGTTACGAGTCTTGTCATTGTAACAATGGCTAATTGGATGATCCAGTAAGTATGTGACGAGTCTTGTCATTGTAACAATGGCTAATTGGATGATCCAGTAAGTATGTGACGAGTCTTGTCATTGTAACAATGGTTAATTGAATGATCCAGTAAGTATGTGACAAGTATTGTCATTGTAACAATGGCTAATTGGATGATGCAGTAAGTATATGACGAGTCTTGTCATTGTAACAATGGCTAATTGGATGATCCAGTAAGTTTGTGACGAGTCTTATCATTGTAACAATGGCTAATTGGATGATACAGTAAGTTTGTGACGAGTCTTATCATTGTAACAATGGCTAATTGGATGATACAGTAAGTTTGTGACGAGTCTTATCATTGTAACAATGGCTAATTGGATGATCCAGTAAGTTTGTGACGAGTTTTATCATTGTAACAATGGCTAATTGGATGATCCAGTAAGTTTGTGACGAGTCTTATCATTGTAACAATGGCTAATTGGATGATACAGTAAGTTTGTGACGAGTCTTATCATTGTAACAATGGCTAATTGGATGATACAGTAAGTATGTGACGAGTCTTATCATTGTAACAATGGCTAATTGGATGATCCAGTAAGTATGTGACGAGTTTTGTCATTGTAACAATGGCTAATTGGATGATCCAGTAAGTTTGTGACGAGTCTTGTCATTGTAACAGTGGCTAATTGGATTATACAGTAAGTATGTGACGAGTCTTATCATTGAAACAATGGCTAATTGAAAACAAGCGTCTGTTAGGTTTTGTAAGATGGAAAGCTATCTATCATCATCTCCTTGACACTTCAATCATGTATCTTTCCGCCGTGGATCTAAGTGGTTTTACTGATGAATAGATGAACAATGTGTCCTACATTTAGAATCGTCTGCTTATCATTTGCTTACTTGTGTCCTGCTAGGTCAAGGGAAATTTCGATATCATAGGCTGAGAACCCAAGCACGAAATGAATGAGCTCGGATCTAAAGCCGATATTAAACTCTTATTTTTTATTTGTTTAAGCCTAATTCGAATATGAACGAACATAAATAAATCCTTTTTCCAATACCTTAGCTCAGTGATTGTGTTTCTCTCTACTAAGTTAAGGGTACAAGGTTCGATTCGAGCCATTGCCGTAAAATACATCATTGGTTCTATCCTACGATTTTCCTATAACTTATCTTGTTTGGTTGGGTCTCTGACTTCTCAAATGATAACACAGACCTCAACTTTCAGCAGGACCCCTAAAATGTAGCGTTTAAGAATTGTTTTTAAATTTTTTTAAATAACCCAAAATATGGAATCATGTTTGGCTGTTATATATAGCTTGAATTCAAGAATTAATAATATGCATTGGTGTCTATGCGGAATAAACGTTAGACTCATTTAGTTCGGTTTGTCGTTGATGGAGAGGTAAGAGTTTGAATTCTGGATTAGTGTACTGAGTATGTTATTTATTAAATTGTATCACAGTCTCCCTCAACGATAATGCTGGTACATTTATTCCAAAATATACCCTATTCTCTACCATCTCTAGCTTAATTAAATGTGAATAGTGTCGATGGCTATTAAGATTTGATGCAAACACTTTATATAGTAGTAATATTACTATACAGTTATTCCATTTATTTAAATGTATTCAAGTAAATGTATAACATTTCACAATGTTTTTGTGATGCCTAAGAGTTAGAGGTGGGGTGGTTATGGGGTGTGAATGTGTGATGGCGAGTATGCCCACAACACTCTAGTTGGGAGACTTGAAGAAACAAGACTTTGATGGGAGGATAATGTGAGAACATGAGATAATAGCAGTATCTTAGGATATGATGGAATGGCGAGCTTACGATCTGGCGACCATGTACATGATAAGTCACGAGTTTAACTGGTTCTGTTGACCGCCGATCCAACTCTCCATACTGTGCCACATGGCACGGTTCTCGAGTATTGTTCGGCATCACTGATTTAGTATCGGCGATATTTCTTGGATGGGCAGCTATGCGTGAGTAAAATATGTTTCTCTCTGTTATTTGAAAAGTGGCACGGGGGTAGGGAGAGAGGGTGTCTTTGTCCTCTTCTATAAAATAATATCAATACTAGGGCCTAAGCCATTTTTAGCTCAGATAAGATCAGTTAGATGGAAGAATGCGTGATTTTGGAAGCTCTCAAGTAAAACTCAGCAGTTTTTTTATCTGAAAAAAATATGTAAAACACATATTACAAACATTTTCTAGTACTATCAGGAGCGTATTCAGTATTTTTTTATTTGGAGGGGATATCAAATCAAATTTGGACAAAGAGACATAAGCAACTATGTTGTGACTGTACATAACAGGGAGTCAAAATGGAACCAGAACCTATAACAGAAATTAACAATTATTTTTAAGGAACCAGAAACAGACCAGGAACCCCAAGAGTGAATTGCTTAAGAACCAGAACCGGAACCGATAAATTAACGAAGGTTCTTACAATATCATATAAATACTGAAAGCTTGTGGAAATTTTAAATAAAGTGACCAATTACCGAGCTTCAGAATTATTTGTATTTCACTCAAATAACTAGTTTTGTAGTAAATTATGTTTTAATATGATGTTTTATTTACAAATAATTTAATGTTCCGATAACCGTATCAGGAATCAGACCCGGTAAGTATTTCGGTTCGACTCCCGGTACATAAGAATCAGGGGAGAGTGTTGATCCCGCAACTGCAGACGCTGACATCACTGACATCACTGACATCAGACATCACTGACATCATGAATCATGCTGATGGACGGTTTTAGGTGACCCGGTAGTCTAGAGGTAAGGTGTCGGACTTCTGTGCGGGCGGCTGGGGTTCAATCCTCGGTCCAGGCACAGATATATTGATGGCCAAACCTTTTCCTCACCTCTGACAAGACGTGTATTAATCACAACTTGTGAATGTGTGGAATGCCAGGCCTTCCACCGTGGTTCGTATTCTACGTTAAACTGTAGGTCTTCCATTTCATCTCACAATCACCCTACCATTCATATTAGCGTAAGTGCGTATAACCCGAACGGGTAGTAAGACGCGGTGGTGATAAAAATAATAATATATTATAATAATAAAATATTTTAAATAATAATAATGGATGGTTTTAACAATATAATTTACATTATTAACAATTTTATATTTAATTTACATTTATATCAAAGTTGATAATATGGGGAGATACATCCCGCTATTGACACCCCCTACTTTTTCAAGTTCTTCACATATTTACTCTAGTGAGATAGAGAGAACAGCAGTATAACTGAGATAAAATGTACCAGCATTTTGGGGGTGTAGAATGGGCAACAATTGATTGAAAACCACTGGAATTTGAGCTCTCAGCTTCACCCCACCATCAGACCAGAGCAGATGAGACTAGAATCCACATCTGCGTGCCAACAGGGATGGTTCTAATATTTATGTTACTGTATTTGTTGAACAAGATGGAGTAACTTCAATATTTAAATAATCATTCATTTGTAACATAGCTTGGGGGGGGGGGGTGGGGGTCGTGATCCATTCACCCTACACCGGATAGGCCTAAACTGTGAGTTATTTCAAGGATATAGGAATGTGCTGTACCTTCCTAAACAGTTTAAGTTCTGCTTAAGGCGGCCGCCCTGGTCAGTGAGAAGGTCAGATCGCACAGCTTAAAACTTTGGTTTGTATCACTCTCTGAAACTACTTATCTATTCTGTCTAAGCTTACACTCCATTTCGCCCTTCCCCTACAATCGCCCTTTGTCATGTCAATAATAAGGAAAGGAAATAAAACTACCAAACTTCTTATCCCAAGGTAAAGAGGGAAGCTCGCTGGTATTTCTAAAATAATTTAACATTTTCTGTGACGAGCCTAAACAAAATTATTGCATTTGTTAGATAAAGGATTAATATAGGGCCTTTTTTATCAAGTCTAATAAAATACTCCACAAATATGCTTTAATAGTCGATTCAAATGAGCTAATATCATATTTTCACACATTTTCCCTTTTAATAAAACTCCAAATAAGGAGCTCTTAAGAAAAAAGAGCCCCTTTGTGAACATTCGATTTTATTTTGGCATGAACCATATTTTGAAATTAGGCATCGTATATTGAATATTGAGTTAGAGCTGAACGTTTGAGTGACAATTTCTTGCTTATCGAGTTGCACACTCTAAATAAATGAATACCTTGTGAAGTTTTTGAGGTGCTTCAGGAATAATTTTTCTAAAATTCTCCTTTTACTGACGATAACAAAATCAGCTGCCTTCCAAAAACAAAACGACACAGAAATATATTGCATGGCCAACTATATTATTATGTCATTTTTATTAGAGACGCTTTATACTGTAAGTATATTAAAAAATATCACACAATATAAAGTAAATCGATATAAGTAGCCATTTATCAAGTATGGCTGTGCTATTAATAATCTCATGTTAAAACATCCAAACACCCATAATTGTTTAATAATCTATTCCATAATTTTTAGTACAGAATAGTTAAAAAATGTTCTATTATAACAAATTTCCTCTTGTTAGTCGATTATAATGTAATGTTACACGAGAAAAAGAAACGAACCTAAGTGTCCCATAGCTTACAACTATCAAAATACCTGTTACACTTAGATAATACTTATTTTACATTTATCCTAACAAATAATGTGGCTAGCGTAAATAATGAAGATTCATTCTTATTATTGGATATTTCACGTTCACATAAAACTTATATTCAAGCATTTAATATTATAAATTAGTGTGGGCTTGAAAAAAATCACTTGTGTACGAATTACTTTCGTGTTTTATCATAAACAAATTATTTCATGTTGACAATATAAAATATACTTACAAGTGTAATTAAAACAATACCTTATAATTATGTTTATTTTAAATGCAGCTTAAAACTAAGACATTCAATCAAGAAATGCCTTAAAGACTGTAATTGTAATGCTCATGACTGTGTAAGATGTATACTTGTAATTAGTCTATTATGAAGTTACACCAGTGTTGCACCCTAAGCGGGGTAAAAGGGGTCCCCCCCCCCAACAAACTCAATATAATCTTAATAATAGCTTAAATCAGATGTATTAGAACTAAAACATAGAGCACGAAAGACGAGTAGAATTCATAGACTAGATTTTAAAACCAGTCCTAAGATTTAATATTTAAAAGTTGTACTGTTATGCACATTAAAATTGCACTTAAAATTCCAAGTTGGAGAAAACCCCAAACATAATAGCTTCGATACATTGTGTTTAAGGTAAAACTCAGATACAATTTTAACTAAGATTGACTAATTTAGGCTAATTAAAAAAATTAATGTGATTGCAAAAATGGCCAATAGTCACCATTTTCAATAAATTATTGTTTTTATGCCTCTCAACGACAATTAAGGTTTATTAGCACCTGGTATCGCGCTTGTACAGACTTCAGAATCTCTTAGAACACGTTCAATTTTTAATAAAGTTAAGAATAAATAATTTCGTAATTGGGATTTTAAACAGTAAGGCTCCAAGGACCAGTTAGTCACTCATTTATTGCCTAAGCTGTTTCAACCCAGGCATGGTGAATTGGAATATATTTCAAACAATAGTTATTGATATGTACTTTTAAACTTAGAAAACATTCTAAAAATAAAGTGAACATCCGACTTGAATATAAGAAAGGATTGGATTTAATGGTTAATAAATTAACAAGCAGTATGAATCAATTTATAATATAAAAATTTGAAATAAATTCAAAAAATATCAAACAGAAAATGTAGACAAGGCTAAAATCACATGAAACAATTTAAAAGATTTTAATTACAAAAACAATGTAATTAATTGTTTAAATCTAATTAAAGAACATTTTTGTAAAAATATTTGGATAAATTAAACATAGCAATGTTAGAAAAAAAAATTAAATAAAAAATTATTTGGCTGGGTCATGTAACCTTATATGAAACAATAAAACTTGTCAAATAGTTTTTTCTAAGATTGTTTGTGATATAATATTTAAAGTATTTTATAAAAATAAGTAATGAAACATATAGCTAAATTTTTATTAAAGTAGTTAGGAGTGATATTGATGGCAAAGATTACTTGAAATTTTCAAAATTAGGCAAAATTAAAAAAAAAGTTTATCAAGCAGTGAAAAGAGAAAATATTTTATCATTATAAATGGAAACTATTTAGAAAACATTCTTAAATCTTGAGTATATAATATTCCAATGTCCTATCTAGGGAAGATCTGTTCATTGCTCCTTGTGACATAGTGGCTTGTAACCAACTTGTAGATTTGTATCGACATGTTTTGTCATCTATAATCCCATACACAGGAAGAGTTTTATAAATGAAACGATGAATATTTCGTATCGGTTGACGTTAAGGACGCTTAAATGTTGACTTCATCCCTTTTTCTCAAAATGTTTTGATCCAAATCCCGCTTGGGTCTGATCTTCGTCTACACGTAGGCTGCGGGTAGCACCGTCACTCATGATTTCAATATGTTTAAAAGAATACAAGGGTTCTAAGTTCGATTCCCCTGACCTGGTGTAATTTTTCAACAAGCTGATATTTTTTCAAAGTGTTTCAAAATCAAAGGAACTATGCTTGAATAGTTAAAAAAATCTTCACCTTAAAACCCTTTTTAAACCAAAATATCTAATTTGGTGGTCAAATGGTCTGAGGAATCAACATCCCTATAGAAATAAAATCGACTTCTTATTAATGGGAGATCGGGGTAAGAATGCCGATCGTGTGTACTGAAGGTCTTCTAAATGTTCTACTCATCTTACACGCAAATTTGGCTACACTTTCTCTGAAATAAACCTTTTTCATCCATAAAATACTAGCGTAAATAGAAAATATGCCTTCAACCCAAATAGGTAATGAGACGTGGTGAAAAAAAAGGATATTAATGATTGATATTTTCCAAACACAATCAAAAAGAGTGAAATAAACTCCATTCATATCATTGTTGATTCTTTCTCTTCGGAGGCTGGAGGTATAAAAAACCGGATGAATATATAAGTATTTTATGCGGCTTAAAGAAATTTTATGTCTTGACAGTTTTGAATTCACTTTTTATATGTTAAAAATGGATACCTAGCGTCGTTTGGAAGTTTTGGTTGCACGTAAACTGCAATAAAGACTGATTTCCAAGCCCTTCCTACACCTCTGACAAGACATCTTGTGAATGTGTGGAATGCCAGGTCGCCACCGTGGTTCGGATTCCACGTTAAACTGTAGGTCCTTCATTTCATCTCACAATCACCCTACCATTACACATTAGCGTAAGTGCGTATAACCCGAACGGGTAGTAAGACGCGGTGCTAATAATAATGCAATAAAGACATTCTCCCGTTGAAAACAAATCTCATATGCTATGTTTGGGATCAATCTTTTAAAAAAAAATCTTTATTTTTTTACGAAAGTTAAAGCAAAAATAATCTTGATTTCAATATAAAAAAACTACAAAATAAATATAACAATTTAGTGTTATTTTCAATTGGTATCAAGGTAAAAGTTTATAATACTGATAGTACCCATAGTAATAATAATAGATTACTATTATTATTGTTATTAATGGTCCAGTGATAATAATAGTGATTTATTATTATTATTATCATTATTATTATTACTACTAATATGTTACTATTCAAATAGTTAAAAATATCCATAACACTGCCTCCATCACAATCTATCCTCTGTATCTAGGATTATTTGTTTGGTGCTTACCTCAAGAGGAAATCATCTGGTCCTCTGGTTTGACTGCAACCCTCACGAAGGACGTTCTAACAACCCCGAGACACGTGACGACGATGAGTGACGCTGAGCGACGCGGCACTGACACGTGGTCCACTAGACGCTTGTCGTCTCCCGCCAACTAGTAGAGCCCCTGGTGGAACTAACACATAACCAACAATGCTAACAGCTGATCTCTGTCGATCAACGCGCAAGCGGAGGATTCTCACATTGATTGCTTTTACAAGATTTTTCTTTCCTCTTAGAGAGGGAGTGGAATAAACCAGTTATTAGATTGCATGTCTTATCTAGTCTACTTTGAGGTCAGGGTTAGATTTTCGAGTGTATATGAGATGTTTATTTTTACTAAAGGATTTTACAATTTCCCTCCAAGTAAATGCAGGTACCCCTAGTTTAGCATGTAAGGTAGCAAGTTTACCTTGCATTATCCAACAACTAGCGTATCTACAAATACCCAGGCATCTAATCGAGCACGTTGAAAAATAATTTGCTCTTCAAGCGCATGGGGTTTGGAATGTTATACCGTTATAAGTTAAAATCAGTGTAGGCCTATATGAAAATAAGGCAGGATTATTTATTTACTGAGCATCCACAATTTTTAAATTTTATACATAGGGAATTATAAAAATGATTGCAACTCTTAGAACTAAGTTTTAAACACTAAGCGTTGATATTTTATATTTGTACTAAACATCTCATTTAATATCCAGCCTAACATTACTATAAGTAGCTCTCAAGTTGTGGGACCGGCATGAGCTGAAGTTTGTACAGTGTAAATAATTATTAGAAAAAATGTAGTTGAATGCTTTTAGTGCCGTTTCTTGATTCAAACAGGTGAGCTTACTAAATATATCTTTATAATACTCCATTATATTTCTAATCAGTATGTCCAGCACAAAGGTAGTTAACTAGAGACTTAATCTAAAGAAAAGAGAAAATTATAGTAAAAGCAGCCGCATTAGCTGGAGTAAGGAATAGGAAAAGCATATTTATACATTTCTTGCAGTAATCTTCCTTCTCCAGATCATCCGATTGAGTTTCAAACCCTGACCTTCTTGTCAACAGCAATAAATAATATTCCAAGTTTGATGTGTTAGCTCATCTGATTCTTTTGAAACGTGTGTGTTGGTCTAGTGGTCAGTGCTCCATAGTTGTCCAAAATACGCTGGCTAGTTAAAAAATAGATATAAAAACAAATCAAAAACACAAGATTAAACCGTTAAACATGATTGTTCTAATTACTCTGAAACAGGGAGAATTGATAATAACCCTCTCATTGTGAGAGAAACAGGGAGAGTTTATAGTAACCCTCTCATTGTGAGAGAAACAGGGAGAATTTATAGTAGCCCTCTCATTGTGAGAGAAACAGGGAGAATTGATAGTAACCCTCTCATTGTGAGGGAAATAGGGAGAATTTATAGTAACCCTCTCATTGTGAGGGAAACAGGGAAAATTTATAGTAAGTAACCCTCTGATTGTGAGAGAAACAGGGAGAATTTATAGTAACCCTCTGATTGTAAGAGAAACAGGGAGAATTGATAGTAACCCTCTCATTGTGAGAGAAACAGGGAGAGTCGATAGTAGCTCTCTCATTGTGAGAGAAACAGGGAGAATTGATAATAACCCTCTCATTGTGAGAGAAACAGGGATAATTTATAGTAACCCTCTCATTGTGAAGGAAACAGGGAGAATTTATAGTAAGTAACCCTCTGATTGTGAGAGAAACAGGGAGAATTTATAGTAACCCTCTGATTGTAAGAGAAACAGGGAGAATTTATAGTAACCCTCTCATTGTGAGAGAAACAGAGAGAGTTGATAATAACCCTCTCATTGTGAGAGAAACAGCGAGAATTTATAGTAATAATAATAATAATCGACTTTAATGGCGAGGTTAAGAATACTGCCTTTTCTTACACTTAACCAATACAATTAAACTGAAGTTTAACAAAAATTATATATAAAAACACACAAAAAGTATTTAAAATAAACTAGAGTAATATACACAAGAATTACATACCACGCTCACATACACACACACACACACACACACACACAAAGGTGTGATTACGTCTCACCCCTCTCAATCTCACGAATGAGCTTCCACACGCAGATTATTTGTGACTTTTCCCGTGAAACCATTCAATTCTAATTTAGTTAAATCGTTGGTTAAGGTATTCCATGAACGAGAAGTTGAAACGGTGAAATAATTTGAGTAATGATTGGAATTATGGAGAGAATGAATAAAATTGAGTTTTCTTGTGATCGAGTTTTGAAATTATTATTAGGGTTGAGTGAGCGTATACGTGAAGAAAGGTATTGGGGGAGTTGGAAGTCAATTGTTTCTTTATGATGGTCATCGAGTGTAGAGTTCGTCTTTCTCAAGTCGTAGCCAAGTCAGTCTCTTATAGTATGGGGAAATATGATCACGTGACCGGAGGTTGAATATAAATCTATCACATGTGTTTTGGAGTCTTTGTAGTCTTGCCGCAAGGTCAGCTGTCAGGTCATCATTATACACTACATCACAATATTCGAAAAGCGGGAGCATAAGAGTGGATTTAATATTGATTGGTGTAAATTTTTTCAGGCGCTTAAGTGAGTGTAAGGCAAAGAACACTTTTTTACATATTTGTTTCACATGATTATTCCATGTTAGGTTTTCATTTATATGTAAACCAAGGTTATTAACAACCGGCACAAATGGAATTGGGCTGTTATTTAAATTTATTTGTTGTACAGATGTAAAACTCAATGTGGATAGTAATTTTTTTGACCCTATAACAATATATTGAGATTTTTTAGGATTTACATTAATACTATTTTTTAGTGACCAATTATGTGCTGCACTTAAGTCAGCATTTATATTATCCACCGTACTATCGATATGAGAAAGAGAGGATGATAAATTAAGTTGGAAATCATCGGCATATAAATGATGTTGAGAATGTTGCAAACAACTTGGGAGATCATTTATAAACATTGAGAAAAGGAGAGGACCAAGGACCGAACCTTGTGGCACTCCAGATGTCACTGAACACCATGCTGACAGAGTGTCACCTATTATGACACATTGTTGGTGGTCAGCTAGATATGACTGCATCCATTGAGCTAGACTTACTGAAAAATGAAAGTTGGTTTGTAATTTAGCAAGAAGAATATCGTGGTTAATGATGTCAAAAGCTTTACTAAAGTCTAACAGTGCCAACAGCGTCCACTGTCTTCTATCCATGGCTAATCTTATATCATCAATTACATTTACGAGTGCTGTGATGTGGTCGAAACCCAGATTGGTATTTGTCTAGCAGCTTGTGATGATTTATGATTCTATAGATTTGTCTGTGTACGATATATTCAAAGGCTTTTGATAGCGCTGGAAGTATGTTTTATAGGTCTATAATCGGTTACTGAAGAGGTTGGTAGTGGAGTTTTAGGGATAGGCCTCACTATTGCAGATTTCCACAAAGATAGAAAAATTCATACTTGTAGAGAATGATTAAAAATATCTATTATAGGGTTTAAAACATAAAATGTATTTCTTTTATAAATGTAATTGGAATTTGGTCATATCCTTGTCCATTTGTTTTGATTCGCTTAATTGACTGTAAAACATCTGCTAGCGATATTACATGAAAATTGAATTTATTATGATTTGTGAACTGAGACGCTAAGTTAGTTAGAGTCCTATTTTTTTGAACATGATCAATTAAACAAGGAGTATTCACAAAATGAGAATTGAGATCATCAGGCAATATGGGGATTTCATTGTTACCAATACGTTTGAATCCAACACCTAATTGTCTAAGGTCTTTCCATAAACCTCTAGGTGAGGAGCTATGTGATAATAAGTTATGTGTTTACAGAAGTTTAGCTTTGCAGACGTCCTGTGTACATCTATTTCTAAGTAATCTATATTTCTCAAATATTTTAGATGTCGTGTCAGGGTTATTTTTACTTGATTGTTTAAACAGTCTAAAGGCAGCATCTTGGTGAGATATTAGTACTCGTATAGTCTGAGTCAACCAAGGGGCAGGTGGTCTATTAAGACGTTTTGTTTTAATAGGAGCCTGTCTGTCAAACAGTTCAAGTTTCATTTCATTCAAACAGTTCCCTTTTTCATCAACATTATTAAGAGCTAGTACATTTTGCCAAGAAATGGATGAGGCATCTTTATTTAGAGAATCCTCGTCCAAATTTTCGAGGTTTCTAGCTTTAATTATTCTGCGTTGAAATTTAGGAATGTTGAGAGAATAAGATATAAATATTAAATCATGATGTGAGAGGCCAGGTGCAGCTATCTGTCCATGATTCAGTACTTTGTCTGGATTAGAGGTCACAATAATGTCGAGCCAAGTATGTGACATAGATGTGTGAACTACATGAAGTCATCATGTCAACAAGTTTATATTTATCAGGCGAGTGTGAGAATAGATCCGTGTTGAAATCTCCCATGATCACAACATGTTCATAATTAACGATATAAATCATTATTTCAGTTTAAAATGCTGTCATATCACCAACTAGGTGGTTTATATACTACAGCCAGCAATTTGGTGTGTGTTTGTATAACTATCTCTAAAATAAGAAACACTGTGGAGGCACTATAAGGGCCAGGAGATAAAGAAAGTACATTGTAGTTTACATCACTTCGAACATACATTGCCACTCCCCCACCTCTCTTCTGTTCACGATCGTTTCTTATAAGATTATAATTGTCCAAATGGACAAGTGAATTAGGAAGAGAGGGTAGAAGCCATGTTTCTGAAACTAAAATATCATTAAAGTTAAGAGTAGCAAAGATATCCTGGAATTTATGAACATGAGCAGGTAAAGATTGTGCATTCACGTGTGGGAGCTGTAAAGAAATCCCTTCAACAGTCCCCTCGTTGTAGGGAGACAAACAGCGGGTAAGGAGGGGGGAGGCTCTGTGTCACAGGTGTTGATTGAAAAGAGTTCTTGGAAGTGTACACTAGTTGGAGTTAGTGGTGCCAACGTTTGAACCTTACTCATAATAGAAGAAAATAAAATTCAATAAACGTATGCAAAAACTCACCCAAGAAACCGAGGAAATGCAGAGACACGCACAAACACGCACAACAAACATACAGATTGTTGTGCCTCACTGTTCAGTCGGCCATTGTATCTTTCCTCCGCATTTGCACCTGCCACTCCAAACCCCCTTCCTATTGCCTGGACAGCCCACAGTCCATGTTCTCTGGGCCATCCGTGACGGTTTCACCACTGTAGTGAGTGCCAAAGTGTGCCACTCTAAGACAAAACAAGGCCCCCGGACCCAACGGTATCGGTAACGCGGTCCTCAGAAAGCTGCCCTTCGAGGCGATTAACTTCCTCATGGAGTTATTCTACGCCGTCCTGTTCCTGAGTCACTTCCCCGAGCTCTGGAAGCATGCCAACGTCCTCTGCTTTTATAAACCGGGTAAGGACCCGGCCCTAGCCTCGTCCTACCGACCGATCAGCTTGCTCGACTGTCTGGGCAAGTTGTTCGAGAGACTACTACTGACGAGACTGACCCGACATGTTCGCGAGGCGGGCATCTTGGTGGACGATCAGTTCGGATTTCTGGCGGGACACGCTACGTCTAATCAACTTGTCCGGCTCGTGGAGAAGGTTACGAGGAACTTCAACATCAACAGGCTGTCTTTCTCGACGTGGCAAAGGCCTTCGGCCGTGTTTGGCACGAGGGTATCCTGTTCAAACTCCTCTCCCTGAACCTGCCCTTCTACCTAGTTAAGGTTGTTCAATCTTATCTTTCCCACCGCACCTTTTCCACTACCTTTGGGAACGCCACCTCCCAAGTCAGAAGCATCCGGGCTGGAGTAACGCAGGGTTCCATGGTGGGCCCGCTGCTCTTCAGTCTCTATGTGAACGACATTCCAAAATCCCCAGACAACGAGTTGGCTCTGTATGCGGACGACACGACTCTAGTAGCGGAGTCCAGGCGAGGGCAGCTGGTGGAGAGGCGACTCCAGACGCACCTGACGCAGTTGGAGGGGTGACTGACCACCTGGAGAACACGTATTATCGTGGAGAAGAACACTGCAATGCTCTTCACATGGAAAAGAAAGTACTACAGGCCGGCCCCACTCCGGTTGTTCGGAGAACAGATCAGATGTGTGGACAGTGCTAAGTACCTGGGACTTACGCTGGACACCAAACTGAACTGGATACGATACTGTAACGAAAGACTCAACAAGGCGAGGCAAAGGCTGGGAGTCCTAGGCCCACTGCTTAACAAGCGTAGCGCCCTGTCCACAAAGAACGGTCTGACGCTGTACAAGCAGCTGCTCAGACCGATCCTCGAATATGCGTGTACCGCTTGGGGCCACCTGGCGGACACGTATATGAGGAGGATGCAGGCGTTCCAGAGCGTGTGTATGAGGATCATTGTGGGCGCACCTTGGTATGTCCAGAATGAGACTCTGCATCACGACCTGGATATGCATACCATCAAGGACCACTTCCGGAAACTGGCGCAGTCCTTCTACGACAGACTTACCGGTGCCACCAATCCTCTTATCCAGGGGCTTGGGAACTACGTCATCGACCCTGGGGGGTGCCATCGACGTCCCAAAGCCCTGCTCGGATAAGCGAGATGTGACAACAGTGGTTTGGGAGGCTCTCACCCAGCCCCCCATAGAGAAGTGTCTCCGCACGTAACTCTTAAAAACTCATATTCGGTTCCCCAAAACTATTTCCCCGCCACTATAACTAATAATATGTTCTCTTGGTTTCTTCGTTCCAGAACTTCGTGAAACGCGACAACCCGTCTTTAATTTTTGCGGACCACACGGTGTGACCAATTGGTCGGTACGTGTTGGAACTTGCTCTCGTGCTCCCCTTCAGGAAGCATCAGAGCATGCCTTTTGTCTGTCTGTCTGTGTGCCCCTTGTCTGTCTGTCTGAGAACTCCTCTTCCTATTGGCTCGCTGGGCGGCCACTATCACTCACGTTGTCCCGAACCAATGGGAAGCTCCCTTTTCTCTTATTGGACAAGGCCAGGCAGCAGTGGAGGGTATATAACATAGTGAATTCTAGAGCCAATTCAGTCACTTTTGGACTTTTTTTTGGTCAGTCAGTGCTCAGTGTTTTATGGCAGTGGAATTCAATTGGTTACTGAATGGAACGCATCGATAAATGTCTTAGGTGCTTCGGTGGCATTTTTAAGGCTTTAGTGAAGTGTTTAGTGAAGTGAACATCGGCTGGAAAGGTGAGCTTTCTACTAGTGGTCATACCACAAACAACTATATTGATAAGTGACAAATCTAAAACCACGCTAATATCAAAACTGACCAAACAATTGGTGGCTCTTCTTAGGGCCAACAACGACAAAAATGAGATAAAAAATGGACATTAATTCTGACCACGTACTCGTGAAACCGAAAAGACAACAAACCCTGGACTTATCTAGACACATTGAAAAGGACATTAATGTTGAATTTACAGACGATAAATCAGAAGATAATGACTTCCTCGACGCAACCATAATAAAAAGGAAGCTACTATTCAAACAAAAAGAAGACAAACCCTCAAAATCAATTAGGGTGACAAACTAATATGAGGCACTGTCCGACCAAGAGGAACCCATGGAAACTGTAGAAATGACAAATGAAGATGCTAGAGAAAACAGTTCCGAAGATAAAAAAAAATCTCACCCATAGTGGTAACCGGGACTGCAGACTACTCTAAGATAGCTAAGACATTGAAGGAAAACATGACGGGGACTTTCAAGATATTCTACATTAAAGATGGACTAAAAGTACACACATCATCCCTTGAAGTCTTCAAGACTCTCCAAGCAATCCTTAAAAAACAGGTCAAGAATATCACACGTTTACGCTTTCGAGGGACAAACCCTTAAAAATAGTGATCAAAGGACTTCCACCCAATATGCCTACAGTTAAACATGAGCTTCATGCAATGGGCTACACACCGACAGATATCAGACAATTCATATCAAGGACCCAATCAGAAAATAACTCTCAAGACAGCACCAAACTTTTACCAATCTTTATCTGCACACTCACAAGAACCGATGAAAATTTAAAACTATTCCATGAAAATTATATAAACAACACCAGAGTCAAAATAGAACACTACGTGCAATCTCCAAACTTCATATTACAGTGCCATAGATGCCAAAAATTTGGTCATTCCAAAAAACAACTGTTTTTCAATAACCCAAGGTGCATCAAAAGCCTTGCTCCCCATTTGACTTCAGACTGCCTAAAGAAAGACGCCACAACCCCAGCCAAATGTGCCAACTGCCGAGGAAATCACACCGCGGATTACTCCAAATGCCCCGAGTATCAAATAATAATAGAAAAAATAGAGCAGAGACAGCAAAAATAAACCAAAACATTCACCTCCACAGCAAAAAATGACTTCCCTCCACTATCAAGCAAGACTACGCCAACAACAAACACTATTAATTCATCACGCTCATATAGAGACATCTTACTATGCAAACGAGACGGCCCACAAAAACAGAAAGAACAGAATACTCCATTCGACTTTAAAGAAATACTTACGATCTTCAAAGAACTGAATATATGCGCATTCTAAAGCATCTTAAAACTTATTTAACAAAAATTAATCAGACACAAGATAAAATGACCAAACTCATGGTTATCATAGAAGCGGTGACCTACAACCGCTACCTACGGCCTATGGCCGCTTACAACCTCCCATACAAGATTCTTCTTAAAACCGATCTCGATAACATAACGACAAACAACTACTTCCTAATAGGGGGAGACCTTAATAGGACAAACACTATATGGAACAGCCGGACAACCAGCAGAAATGGACGAATTTTAGAGGAACATTCATCTGAGACAGATTACAAAGTGTTAGCTCCGGAATCACCGACCTTCTATCCCGGAAATCACCTTCACAGACCAGACGTCCTAGACCTAATACTAACAAACCTGAAAATAACACCTGAATCCTTAACAGTACTTCTAGAACTAGACTCTGACCACAACCCAGTACTCTGTGAATGGGACGTTAACACAGAACACCAAACCAGCTGGCACAAACCAACAACAAAGACAACGGACTGGACGAAATTCAAATCCGACCTTCAAGAAGCCATTCCAAGAAATTTAGAAATCGAAAAAAAAGAAGACATAGATGCGGCCATAGACGTATTCATGATGATAGTTCAAGAAGCTTATAAACTAAACACCATGACCTCCCGGAAACAGCAAGACATAAGGAATGACCAGCCCGAACTTAACTTCCTGATAGCACAAAAAAGGGAAGCACGCAGGGACTGGCAGAGATTACGAACGCCGCAAGAAATAAGTAAATACAACCGACTCAAAGCACAGGTGTAAAGAACTGTCAATAACATCAGGAGACCTAACTGGAACAATTTTTTCACGGACACAGAAACTAACTTACAAAAAACATGGACCTTAACGAAAATTCTAAAAGGGACTGCAAAAAAAGTGGACACTCCAGTTATCCATGGGCAACAAGGGATGGCCTATACCAGCATAGACAAGGCCAATGCAATAGCGTTAACTCTAGAAAAACAATTTTAACCTAACCAAGTGCAGGACGTAGTGTCGTAGACCAATAACTGAGACACCAGCCCCAATCACGAAAGAGGAACTCCAAGACGCTATTAAAGCTCTCCGACCAAATAAGGCTCCAGGAATAGATGGTATCAAAAACAAGACACTAAAAAAATACCACAAAACGCAATAGCTCTACTCACTCAAATACTAAACGCAACTCTTAAACTAGTTTACTTTCCAAAATCTTGGAAAAAGGCCAAAGTAATAAGCATACCAAAACCAGGTAAAAATGGCATATTTCCACAAGACGACCAATCAGTCTACTCAACACAAATGGCTAACTTTTTAAACATCTAATAATAAAGAGACTAGAACAGCACACAGAAACAAACAAAATAATCCCCGATCTGCAATTTGCCTTTAAAAAACAACACTCCACAATTCATCCGGTACTCAACTTCATTGAGGATGCCACGGAAAGTTTCAACCGAAGAGAATACCTGCTAGCAATATTCCTCAATGTAGAAAAGGCTTTTGAAAAAGTGTGGCACTATGGTCTACTACACAAAATGATCCAGTACAACTTCCCACCAGGAGACATCAGACATATAAGCAGTTATCTAGAAGACAGAGACTTTCAAGTCTCTACTGAGGGCTCACTTTCTGAAAGGGTGCGCGTAAAATCAGGAGTACCACAAGGATCGGTTCTGGTACCTTATCTATTCAATATATACGTTGCAAATATACTTACACAACCAAAAATGACAATAAGAATGTTTGCAGATGACACGCTGATTTATACCAGAGAGAGAAACATATATTACGCATCATTATAACTTCAAAGATTCCTCAAAACACTTGAAACTTGGCTCGCAAAATGGAGAGTAAAAGTTAATACCGCAAAGTTCATGGCTCTGGTAGTAACCAGGAGAAGACTATTACCACCTGAAAACTTCACCCTCTTCCAAGAGGAAATACCATTTCAAAACGACTACAAGTACCTGGGAATAACCATAGATAGAAAACCTACCTGAACAAAACACATTGACAAAACTAAGAAAAATGTGACTGCAATAACCATTCAACTCTACACACTTCTCAAAGGACATCAACTCAGCCAACAAGCAAAGTTAACCATCTACAATTGTATAATTCAGCCCATAATCCTCTACGGCTGCGTAGGATGGGGCTACGCAGCAAAGACCCACATCAACAAGCTACAAACAGTACAGAACAAAATTCTCAGACTCATAACTGGAACGGACCTAAGAACAAGAACTGATCACCTTCACGCAATGACCAACAGTAAAACACTTTCTGAAATATTTAAGTAAAAAGGAAAATAATTCTATACATAGAGTGAAGTACACGAGAATTCTATCATACACGCACTGGAAAACTACGATCCACACGAACAAAGACCTTACAAACGCCCAAGGCTGGAGTAGAGAGAGAGAGGAGAAAGAAAAAAAAATCACTCACAACTTCATAATCAATTCCATCATTCATAAAAGGTTTTGTAGACTAATCAAACATGTATTCTTTTTCAGACAATCATTCACAACCTCACAATCAATTCCATCATTCATTAAGTGTATTGTGAAATAAATTATAGTTTCGCCCATTCACTGTTTCCCCTCATTCCACGAGGATAAGGGCTAGCGAATGCTGCCTGTAACTCACAAAACAAATCAGCCCTTTCGCAGGTGACCTAGCTTGGCGCTTCTGTCGAGGTGGAAATCCTGAGTCGGGCCACAGCCAACATAAACCATGTATTTTGTACAACTAAATAAAAGGTACCAAGTCATGCAATATTAAGTTCATGCAACGAGGATAAGAGTCTGTGAAAACAACCTGTAACTCGCATAACAAATCAGCCAAAGCTTCCTCTAGTTGTCAATAGCTCTATTGGAAAGTGGGGAAGTATAGGCAGCAGGGGAAAACAGAAAAAAACCTATTAAGTGGTGAACCACCTTTACGAAAGAGCAAAATAAAGTGTCATTTTTTTAAAAGAGCAAAATAAAGTGTTATTTTTTAAAAGAGCAATTTTTTGGGCCTCCTTTCACCGTTCCTACCTCCCACCGCGACTCACGTTGACAGGACTACTTCCTACCTCCCACCACGACTCACGTTGCTGGGACTACTTCCTACCTCCCACCGCGACTCACGTTGCCGGGATTACTTCTTACCACCCACCACGACACACGTGTTGCCGGGATTCCCTCCTTATACCCCTCGACTCTCAACATCGGCTTGTCCTCGTCATCAGCAGTTCCACGAGATGGTATACACCCGCCGCTCCGGCAAAGCCCATCGAAGCAATACCCTGAAGTGCACACCCCCGGTCAAACAGTACTCCACCCGAGGGCCCCTCTCTTACCACCCCGACGGTCACACCCAAACCCCCATACGCCCCCACTCCACCCCAACACCTTCAAAATTCCCTAACCCTGAGGTAGCTATTTCATCTCCTCATCTTCTCCTCTCACAAACCACCCGACCTCCACCTACTCCAATTTCCCTTTTAAGCCCTGAGGGCTGTCATTTGCAAGTCTTAACCCCCCCACAACCAGCATACGTTTTCTCCCCCATCTCCCTTTCTTACCCCACCCACTAGACCCACGGGACCGGTGCCTAACCACAAACGTCACCAGGAGACTTCACATAGAATGATGCAAGCCGTTACCCCCGAAGACGCAGTTGGGGATGGCAAGATTAAATTTAACATGATAAGTAATAATAATAATTATAATAAACAATATTATTGAAAATAATATGAATAGTTAAAATAAAAATAAAATAATAAGATAAGAGTGAAATAAAGTGTTTTAAACACGCGCACGCCATGGCAACATGATGATTACACACTTATTAGTTGGATTGTTAATTAATTATTCATGTACAGGCCTATGCTGTTTAGCCCCCAAAATGTTTAAGTTGTCCATCTGTCGAAGTGTATTGATGTACACTCGACGACCTTGATCCCCCAGGATAACTATTCTCCCGTCCTGTGTCCAGCATTTCCGAATTCCATATTTACCCCTCGCTGCCTTGAGGATTTGCTGTCTCGTGGACGTGAGTGACTCCGTTATGAGAATGGAGGTGCTCTTAAGGGCTTTCTTAGCGCTTAAAACAAGCGAACGTTTTTGGTAGCTTGTGATTTTAATTCTAATAGGCCTTCTACCCTACACCAGAGCCTCTGCGGATGTTCTCTTCGGTTTGCCTATTTGGTGAAATCTGTCAACATCACGAGCCTATATCTTGACATTAAGTCGTGTCTCAAACATCCTTAAAACTTTAGTCCTCACCTCCTCGCCTGGTTTTTCTGGCATTCCATTGACGAGGAAACAGTTTCTTCGGCTGTATTTTTCAAGATCCTCGAATTTATCCTCTTGAAGCGTGACTTTCTTGTTTAGCTCTGAGAAATCATTTCTCAAATGATCAATTTCCTTTTTAAAACCATTTTTAAATTTATCAATCTCAGTTAGGATTGATCCACTAGCTTCCTGAGTCGACCCACTAGTTTCAGTCACTCCACTATTTACCCGGGACTCAAGGCTGTGAATAGTAGCATTGACACTTGCTTCGAACTTCTCAAATCTTTCAAGTACACTTTTAATAGTTGGCGACATTTGCACTTGAAACAGAGGATATACATGAACAATAAAACAAAGTCGTTAGTACTTTACTATAACTGTGATTATATGAAATAAACAATACTTGGCAGACGTAATTACTTAAGGTGGTATGAGATATAACTACGATAGGTAGTTATGACTAATAATGAATGCAGTTGTGATATTTTTGCCGGAGCCGCTACAGACACGTTCTACTCACTTTCCGCCATCTTCATCCACTAGTAGCCCTCTCATTGTGAGAGAAACAGGGAAAGTTGATAGTAGCCCTCTCATTGTGAGGGAAACAGGGAGAGTTGATAGTAGCCCTCTCATTGTGAGGGAAACAGGGAGAATTGATAGTAACCCTCTGATTGTGAGAGAAACAGGGAGAATTGATAGTAGCCCTCTCATTGTGAGGGAAACAGGGAGAGTTGATAGTAGCCCTCTCATTGTGAGGGATTCAGGGAAAATTGATAATAACCCTCTCATTGCAAGAGAAACAGGGAGAATTGATAGTAATCCTCTCATTGTGAGAGAAACAGGGAGAATTGATAGTAGCCCTCTCATTGTAAGGGAAACACATTCTAGAGAATGTTCAAGATCAGTGATAATTTATGTCAGAATTTGTTTTATTTTTTATCATTCATATCAAATCAGATATTTACGAACATAAAACGAAGCCGTCCGTCCATTCTCTCGCGGGTAAACAAAGTGTTCCGGCGAGTATAAGTCAAGTGACGATTGTGATGTTAATGAGCACTGTTAATTGGTGTCGGTGGAGCCAATAACACACGCGCTTGTATTTGTCAGGAGAGCGCGTTCCCAATTATTCTGGGGCCCTCACTTCACTCCTCACTTGTTTAGAGTACAGACCACTTCACTCGGTCCGTCGTGTACAAACGCTCCTCCACCCTCGACGACCGTTGAGTGAGGTTCCGGATTGTAGGGAGAGTAATTGAAAATCCATTCAGGTCAAGACAGACGGAAGTCCGTCAGCGATAACTTCTTCATCTCAGCGACAAAAACGACCACTAGTCTATTTACGATGAAGACAAAGCTTGTAACCTCTAAACGTCTATACGTTTCTTATTTATACCGTTTTCACTTTAAGGATTGGTTTAAACTATCTTTAATAGCTAATTATTATCATAGATATCATCAAATATTAATAAGATCCACGCTATTCTTTAATATAAAATGATTATAAAGTAAATATATCTCTAAATATAATTTCGTTTTCCCGGGAGTGTCTGACCATAAAGTGGTAACACAACTATACATTAAAACGGCTACTATTGAGTTCCAGTGATCATATTATAGTAGAATGGCGGACTAGATTGGTCTATGTGTGTCTCAACTAGTGTTTATTCTATTTCCAGTGATCATATTATAGTAGAATGGCCAACTAGTTTGGTCTATGTGTATCTCAACTAGTGTTCATTTGAGTAAGTGTGTTAAATGCTTGTTTAAGAGTGTTCTTATGTAACACAACTTCAGTAATATTGTTTGATTATATTATTAATTTTATCTTCACAGTTTTTATGCTATTTTTACGCCTGTGCTAACCTTCGAAATTTCGAATCCATATCTGAATCTTAATAAGATTCGTATTAGATTGTATATTTCATATCTAACTAAATTATAGTTTCGGATTCGATGGGTTTAGCTCAGAATTGGAATATATTATTCAGACTAAATAAATTTAATATATTCATGTCGGGAACCAGTAGCGGGGTAGAGTGGATAGAAAAAACTAACTTGAGTGCCAGGTCGTAAATGAATGACGTGTGTGAATATTGTTTGTGAAGGTGAATATCTTGTAATATGTTTAAAAAAGTGGTGTGGTATTAATTTAATTTTTCACTTTTAGAGATTAGTGCTATTTATTAATTATATCTTTTAATAAACATAAAAATTTGTCCATAATGTTTTTCGACATTTTTGAAATATTTTAACATTGGGTTTGATTTGGAAATTTAGCATAGTAAGATATTCAACAAAAAATAGATTTTAATCATTATAATAATAAGCCAAAAATAAATTATTAAATTCAGATCTGAACTGATTTTCCGAATTAAATATTTGATTCATAATCTTTTTAAACATGGGATTCCCCTAAGACTCCAGTCGAGATGCATGAGAGGCGTGAGATTCGATTCAGATTAGATTCAGTCAAGATTCCGATTCGATTTGAAACTGAAAATTATTTATTTGCACAGGCTTAGTTAATTTCAATTAATATCAAATTGAAGAATTGAATTGAGTGGATCAGTGTATCGTGGCAGACAAGTCGGCCGTTGACAATAATGTGGACTTGCAAGACTAGATGCTATAGTGGGTTAGGGAGGTCTTGCAAAGTAAAGATATTATTTTTATTCTTCTCCCCAGCATCATGGAGAACGTGGCACTCTTCAATTTTATATTGAATCAAACAAGAATTTCACCCGTGTTCTATAGATGCGTGATAAGGATATTTATAACTTGAAACTGCAGATGGCTGCAGCTAAAGATGATCTGGAACAATACCAAAGGCGAAATCCTGTTCATGTTTTTGGAATCTCTGAGAGCGCAGGTGAAACCACTGATGTTTTAATGATGGACATAATTCACACCAAACTGAATATCTATACTTATAAAATAACATGTCCTGATTGACTGACTGACTGACTGATTCATCATCGCCGAGCGCAAACTATCAAGGCTACAAGCATGAAATTCGGACTGTATATTAATTTTTTTATGTAGGCACCCACTAAGAAAGGATTTTAGAAAATTCCACCCCAAAGGGGTCAAAATAGGGGATGATAGTATGTATGATAATATGTATGAAAGTCCGTCATTTTAAAAGTTACATAAACAAAATTTTGTATTTTGGTTATTGACGTAAAACAAATAAATACGTGTTTCAGAAATTTTGGAAATTTTATTTAATAAGGGATGGAAAAGGGGGTGAAAGTTTGTATCGGACTTGCATTATTTTTGATCTGAGGTCAAGTTATGGTCATCAACGTAACGTAATATTTTTAATTAATCTGTAAATACATATGTATATTTTCGTATTTGTATATAATCAACTTCCACGCGAGCAAAGCCGCGGGCAACAGCTATATAGTTACTTATATAGGTTTGAGAGTCATTGATGGAAGTCATCGAGTAGGCCCAAAGAACTCGACCCAATCTCATTCTGTTAAATTTGTGTCCTAGAGAAAGCCCAATAAGATGTTTCAAAGGTGTGTCCTTTTATGTGTTTGAAGATACAGAAAAGTTGTTCTCAATTTAAGTATATATAGATCTGTTTGTATAGTTTTCTATTGTTTGACGAATATTACTAATCCTATACTTCATTTTCATTCCTCTATGTTATATCTTTGAATAGTGCTCCTTTTATCTAGATTCTCTATGCCTCGAAATTGAACTGTTTTGTTTTGTTTTGTGAGTTTTTTGATTGTTATTGTTGAGGTTTAGTTCTGTTTGTTTGGTTTTTTTCATATCTTACATTTACCTTCCCCACTCTTGGAGGCAACAAGACCATACCTGGACCACTATATGTTTATTGTTTTCCCGCCAAGTGTCGCTGGCGTGGAGTTTTTAGTGTGTTGATTAATTTGTGCCGTGCACGGAGACTCGATCAAGACAAAAGTGATAAGGTTCCGTAAACCCTTCCCCCGGAAGTGGTCTAGATTTTTATTCGTGTGTGTTGTTGAAGAAGACTGCGCCAGGACACTGCCAGTTATACCACATAAAGTGAAGGTGAGTTGCCTCTATCAATTTCCTTTCCACCATACAGTTCATTTATCCGTGTTCGTAACACTGGTCCTCCAGAGGCTTCTTTAGTTTTCATTCAATTGTAAATTATACTAAACATTTTTGGTCCATCCGGGCCGAGGATACGTGTTTCAGTGTTCCTTGGCGTTTCTTTGTTTTAGGGTGGATAGAGCAACTTATTTGTTTATTTGGTTTATTTCTTGTATCATTTGTTCACGTCATATTTCGGCCATGCTGGGTCAGTTGGATTAGGGGCGTCATCAGTTCGATATATCGTTTGAGAGTTAGCGATTAATCGCTAGCCATATCTATTGTGCATCGTATGTAATAGTGATCGAGTGATGTCGACCATGTGTTATTGGTCGAGAGTCGGGATGTAATCGATGGCTGTGTTTTGACTGTTTTGTTTATGTTTATAGTTAGTTTCTTGTTTGCTTACGTTTGTATTTAGTTCCCGTTTGTTTACATTAATTTGTGTTAAGTTTCTATCATCATGTCTTATGCACACCTTGAAGCTAGGTTTAAGGTGATAACTGGCCGGGTTAATAGACTTTACAAGCTGTCGGAACAGGTTCAAGGTGACATTACCAAACTAGAGCTATTTAAGGCACATTGTTCAGACTTAGAACATTTAAGGAGGGATTTTGAAGAAACTCACGTTGAGTTAGGAGTCGCGGCAAGAAAATCTAAGAGGGACTTTGATGTTGAAGCACATGACAAGTTGATTGAGGACTTTGACATGACCTACTACCAGGTTAAGGAGATTTATGCACGGATTACTAAGCCTTCATCCACGTCGGGAAATGATAATGGGCCTCCGGTAAAGGCATTGTCAGCAAAATTGCCTAAGTTGCAACTGCCCACATTTAGTGGTATAAACACTGACTGGACAACATTTCATGACTTGTACGTCTCTCTCATTCATACAAACAAAACCTTAACACCAGTGGAAGGGTTTCAATATCTTTTGACGACATTATCTGGTGAGCCCCTGACTTTATTAAAGTCACTACCGGTGTCAGATGAGAACTACCCGTTAGCCTGGGCGACTCTTACAGAACGTTACCAAGATGTGAGGTCAATAGCTACTACACATTTAGAGAAGATAATGCAATTCCCGGGTCTAACCTCAAGGTCACCACAGAACTTAAGGGCGCTAGTGGACACATTTAAGGAGAACTTGGGTGCACTTAATGTGTTAAAGTTTCCAGTTTGTGAGTGGAGTTTTATCTTACTAAACTTGACACTGAACAAGTTAGATAGAGAAACACGGCTGATGTTTGAACTTGCGCACACGGCTACCAAACTACCAAGCTTTGATCAACTTTTGGAATTCCTTGAAAATCAATGCAAAGCACTGTCATCTGCAAATCAAGGTATATCACTGCAAACTAGCGCGAGTACTAGACATATAGCAACCAACAGGAGGATGGAAGGAAAACTAAATTCACCTGTTGGAGTGAGAAGATCATTTTATGTTGACTCAAATCAAGGTCACTGCTCTGTGTGTCAAGCTAACCATAGAATCTATAAGTGTCCAGTGTTCACGAGCAAGACACTGACACAACGCCGGGATTGGGTAAAGTCAAATAATTTGTGTTTTAATTGTTTAAAGGGATCGCACCAAGTAAAGGAGTGTTCCTCAAAATTCAAGTGTCCACACTGCAATCAAACTCATCACACATTGTTGCACATAGGGTCAATTAATCAAGGCACTGACACTTGCGGTCAAGGATCGTTTAGCTCAAACCAACGTTTTACCAGCTCTCCACACTGATCCCACCCATAGAGACAGTAGATATATGCAAGGTGATGCTACCCATCAGGCTCATTCACCAGGCCATGAAGGCACTGTTACATGGGGTGAACACATCAACTCACTTACCACCAGTTCTGTGAGCCTTACTACAGTCTTGTTGGGAACCGCTGTAGTACAGGTTAAGGATGGGCACGGTGCTTATCAGAAGGTTAGAGTGTTGATAGATTGTGCGTCACAATCATCATTTATTACTGAAGACTGTGCTCACCGGCTGTGCCTGCCACGTCGCAAGTTGAAAATTCCGATTAAAGGGATCTCTCAGTCAACTGTGCAAACCAACAAGGGGGTTGTGATATGTGAGGTGAAACCCTGTGGTGTTTATGGTCCTCAGTTGATCACCGAGGCTATCATTCTAAGTAAAATCACATCGGGAATGTCATCAACCATGCTTTCTAAAGATATGGTTCAGGAGTTTGCTCATCTTCAGCTGGCTGACCCTCATTTTCATGTACCAGGGCCGATTGACATTCTCTTAGGTGCAGATGTATACCCGAGATCTTTGATGGTGGGCGGTATTCAACTTCATCTAATTGTCCCTCAGGATTGCATAGCATTTTTGGCTGGATCATAATTGGTCGAATAGGACCTCAACCACTTATAACTTCTAGTGTCTCATCTTTTTTTGTTGCTACTGAACCATCACTTGACAATGTTTTGCGACGCTTCTGGGAGGTGGAAGAATTACCCGTGACTAAACACATTGACCCTAATGAAGCTATGTGTGAGGCACACTATGTGACAACACACACTCGTGACAATGAGGGTAGATACATTGTTCGGCTACCTTTCAAGGATGCACAACCAGAGCTGGGAGAATCACATCAACAAGCAGTCAAGAGACTCATTCAGCTGGAACGTCGCCTAGCTCGTTACCCACAACTAAAGGAACAGTATGTGACCTTTCTAAAGGAATATGAAGAACTCGGTCACATGCAGCGCATTGAACCATCAATGATCCAAGACATTAAATACTATATTCCACATCATTGCGTATCCAAAGAATCTAGTTCAACCACCAAACTGAGAGTTGTATTTGACGCTTCTGCAGCAACATCATCGGGTCAGTCACTGAATGATACATTATTGAAGGGTCCCAAACTGCAAAGGGAAATTGTGGAAATTGTTATGAATTTTCGATTTCATCCCATTGTGCTCACCACTGATATATGCAAGATGTATCGACAAATACTTGTCACTCCGGATGACCGACATTACCAGGTAATACTGTGGCGCGAATCCCCTGATCAACAAATTCAAGAATATCAATTGAATACTGTGACTTATGGTGTATCTTCAGCTCCGTACTTAGCGATGCGATCCCTGCGTCAACTCGCTTCTGATGAAAAACTTCGTTACCCTCGTGCTGCCCAGGTCCTATGTAAGGACATTTTTGTTGATGACATAGTCACTGGTGCTGATTCAGTGGAATCTGCTCTCAGTTTACAAACCGAGCTGATTGAATTGCTAAGCTTAGGAGGCTTCCAACTTAGAAAATGGTCTAGCAACCACCCTGAAGTATTAAAGAGGATACCAAATGAACACCGTGAAGTTCCCCTCATGTTTGAAGAAGATGGAGATCAAATAATTAAGATATTAGGACTGGAATGGGACCCCACATCAGATTCATTCTCTTATCATGTACATCCCTCTGAGATTACAGTAACGAAGAGGGCAGTTCTCTCAAATATTGCTAGGATATTTGATCCTGTGGGGTGGCTATCTCCAGTGGTGTTCTGGGCTAAGGCGTTCATGCAGATTTTGTGGACCATAAGACTTGATTGGGATGAACCACTTCCACCAGAGCTCGGACAAGGGTGGCAAAGGTTTTGTTCAAACTTTCATGTTCTTACACATGTCAAGATCAACAGATTTCTACCAACCAGTGATGCTATTAATTGCCAGCTTCATGGATTTTGTGATGCATCTATCAAAGGATATGCAGCAGTCGTCTATCTTCGAACTACCACGGGCAATGGAGAAATTCAAGTCAACAACCTTATTGCCAAGTCAAGAGTAGCTCCGGTTAAGAGTTTATCTCTTCCTAGGCTTGAGCTTTGTGGGGCTCAGCTCCTAGCCACACTTATGGAGTGGGTGCAGCAGAACCTTAAACAACGATTACAGGTGTCAACTGTGTATACTTGGTCAGATTCTACCATCGTTTTGGCATGGATTCAAACGTCACCACATCTTTTGAAAACATTCGTTGCCAACAGAGTAGCCCAAATTCAAGCAGCAATACCAGCACAACATTGGAGACATGTCCCATCTAATTCAAATCCGGCTGATTGTGCATCTAGAGGCTTACATCCTGAAGAGTTGACAAATTTCCACATCTGGTGGACAGGACCAGAGTGGCTGAAACAACCCATTAGTAGTTGGCCCAAGCTGCCTGAGGTGACTTGCCAGGTAGAGTTACCTGAATTAAAGATTGTAAGGGTTACCAGTCTAGTAGCAGAAGTGAATACTTGGTGGGCAGACCTTCTCAAACGTTTCTCATCATGGGTAAAGCTGCAACGAGTCATCGCATTTTTAGCACGGTTTATTCAGAACTCCAAAGTAAAGAATCAAGATCGTTGTAAAGGCCCATTGTTGTCCAAGGAGCTCAAGACGGCCCGCATGTTATGTATCAAACAAGTTCAACAACAGGCGTTTGAGTCAGAACTTGAAGAAATAAAGAAGGGCCGGGAATGTTCACCCCGCGTGAGGGGCCTAAACCCGTTTCTCGACCAGGAGGGCCTATTGAGGGTAGGAGGTCGCTTGAGACACTCTTCACTGCGGTATGACACAAAACATCCTCTTCTGTTGCCTAAAAATAGTCATATCACCGATATCATTGTTGATCACTACCATGTATCTCATTTTCATGCTGGACTTCGAACAACCCACTCACTCATTCAAGACCAGTACTGGATTCTCTCAGCACGCACTGTTATAAAAACCCGGATCTTCAAGTGTATGAGATGTTTTCGATTTAAGGCACCTGCTCTCCAACCATTCATGGGGGACCTCCCAGCAATGCGTGTGCAGCAATCAAGACCATTTGTGCGAGTTGGAGTGGATTATGGAGGACCCTTCCAGATAAAATCATCTGAATTGAGGAATTCTAAGGTGCTCAAGGCTTATTTATGTTTGTTTGTGTGCTTGGCAACTAAGGCAGTGCACCTTGAGGTGGTATCAGACTTAAGCACAAGGGCCTTTCTTGATGCCGTTCTTCGGTTTATTTCCCGTCGGGGTATGTGCTCAGACATTTATAGCGACTGTGGCACAAACTTTGTAGGTGCCAAGCGCCATTTTACAGAAATACAAAGGCATCTAGAATCCCATACCGAAACCAAAGTGGTAACAGATAAACTTTCGGTCCAAGGCATAAATTGGCATTTCAACCCACCTTCAGCTCCACATTTTGGTGGACTATGGGAGGCTGGTATCAAGTCGGCAAAAACTCACCTAAAGCGAGTGGTGGGTGATCAGACACTTACCTTTGAAAGCCTCTCCACGCTCTTCATTCAAATTGAAGCCGTGCTAAATTCAAGGCCTCTTTGTGCTCTCTCTGCGGATCCGAATGACCTTGATCCATTGACACCAGGACATTTCATAGTGGGTCATTCTCTCACCAGACCACCTGAGGAGATCGTAACTGAGCTACCTACCAACAGGTTGAAACGCTGGCAGTTGATACAACAAGCCTATCAGCACTTTTGGCAAAGATGGTCAAGGGAATATATCCATACTCTCCAACAGCGACAAAAATGGACTACAAACAAGGTCAATTTACAAGAAGGACAGTTAGTCTTGATAAAGGAAGACAATCTTCCCCCACTCAGGCGGCTGCTCGGAAGAGTAGCAGAGGTGTACCCTGGAAGGGATGGGATAACGAGAGTCGTAAGTGTCCGCACCGAGCACGGGACCCTCAAACGACCGGTTGTAAAATTATGTCCACTTCCTAATCAATAGGAAGGATACATTCTCCTATAATATTATTCTGTTCATATCTTTGTTGCTGGTTTGTTGTTCTTAAAAAACTCATTTTAGTTTTTGGTGGGCGGTATGTTTGTATAGTTTTCTATTGTTTGACGAATATTACTAATCCTATACTTCATTTTCATTCCTCTATGTTATATCTTTGAATAGTGCTCCTTTTATCTAGATTCTCTATGCCTCGAAATTGAACTGTTTTGTTTTGTTTTGTGAGTTTTTTGATTGTTATTGTTGAGGTTTAGTTCTGTTTGTTTGGTTTTTTCATATCTTACATTTACCTTCCCCACTCTTGGAGGCAACAAGACCATACCTGGACCACTATATGTTTATTGTTTTCCCGCCAAGTGTCGCTGGCGTGGAGGTTTTAGTGTGTTGATTAATTTGTGCCGTGCACGGAGACTCGATCAAGACAAAAGTGATAAGGTTCCGTAAACCCTTCCCCCGGAAGTGGTCTAGATTTTTATTCGTGTGTGTTGTTGAAGAAGACTGCGCCAGGACACTGCCAGTTATACCACATAAAGTGAAGGTGAGTTGCCTCTATCAATTTCCTTTCCACCATACAGTTCATTTATCCGTGTTCGTAACACTGGTCCTCCAGAGGCTTCTTTAGTTTTCATTCAATTGTAAATTATACTAAACAAGATCTATTATTTTAATGATACCAGGGAGAATCCGTAGATGCGTCACAAATATAATATGTGGGATTGCTGTAAATGGAGTGTAATAGGTTCTAACTGTGTCATTTGATGCTGTTGACACAGTTCAGTGTCAAAATGGTAACCGTGCATGAATAGTGTGGTTGTTTGAATTTTGTGGGCGAAAGGACTTCCTGCAAAGGATATTCATAAATAACTGTCCTTTTTTGTGAGGAGAAGTGTTTGTCGTGTAAAACGGTACATAACTGTGAACCCATGAACGCTCAAAAGTTGCAGATGAAGGCCTGGTTGCCCTGTTGATATTGTAAAAGAAGCAACTGTGTGGTGGGTGGAAGATATGATTCGAGCCGACAGGAGATTAATGATGGACGGAGTATCAACTGCAACAGGGTGTTATCATGGTCATCACAATGCATGATCGTTTGCATTTTCTGTTAGTGTGAGCATGGTGGCTGCCCAGAAATATTACTCAGGAACCAAAAATTAACAAAAAATTGGTGTGCCTTTGCAACATCTATGTCTGTATGAAGACGAGTATGTACTTAACAGGATTGTTGCTGGGAAAGAATCATGTGTTCATCACTATCAACCCAAGCTTCACTGCAATGAAAGCATCCCAGTTTATCTTCAAACAAATATATGGTACGGAACTCGAAACGGACTTTCTCGCTTTATTGTTTAAAATTGAGATAATTAGTCAAAACTCGTAATATATGTGAAACGAAATAATATAAACTAGCAAACCTAAGCATAAATTGCACTATATTTATTTAAAACATTTTTTGAGTCCTGGTTTAAAATTTTATAATTTTGTTTTTAAAGAATTAATGTCCTCATTTGTATGTTAGGACCGATAAAAATATCAATATTGGGTCCACAAGGGTCAACACTTCATATTAAAATTCCAACTTCCGGTTTAAATTTTTGACATTTTATTAGGTGTTGCAAATCTTCATGCCATCGTATTGCTATTAAATTCCTTATTTATAAATTTTGACCAATAAAAAATGTAAATATTGAATATTGAGTCCAACATGGAGATAGATTATTGTTGCACAAACATTTCTCCTGAGAGGTTTAAGGAAAAACAACTTAAACTTTTAGAGACTTACTTATATTTAATTACTCTATGGCATTGGATAATTATTGCGTTTAAACTTAAGTAGTATCTCTTTACAATTAAAGCTCACAAAATTGTATTAATATATTTGTCAATATCTCAGAAGCTATTAGTTTTATAAAAATATATTTTATATATTATTATTATTATTATTATTATTATTATTATTATTATTATTATTATTATTATTATTAGCACCGCGTCTTACTACCCGTTCGGGTTATACGCACTTACGCTAATGTGTAATGGTAGGGTGATTGTGAGATGAAATGAAGGACCTACAGTTTAACGTGGAATCCGAACCACGGTGGAGGCCTGGCATTCCCCACATATTTTATATAAATTTTATTTTTATTTTTAATAGTACTACAATTTTGCGATAGTAAGTTACTTAGTATCTCAAATAGTTGCGGGGATACGGAAGTTTCTGCTTCTGTAAAGTACCCTAAGATTCAATTTAATGGTAAAATGAAAATAGCCAGCTTATTTATAATCTTAATCAACACCTAGATACGAATTTTAATCAAAATCGTTAGAGTCGATTTTTAGAAAATGGATTTTATCTCTTTTCGCCCTTTCTTAAACTACTCTTAGGTGACCTGGTGGTCTAGGGGTAAGGTGTCAGACTTCTGTGCTGGCGGCCGGGGTTCAATCCTCGGTCCCGACACAGATTTATCTGATTGCCAAACCCTTCCGTCACCTCTGACAAGACATCTTGTGAATGTGGGGAATGCCAGGCCTCCACCGTGGTTCGGATTCCACGTTAAACTGTAGGTCCTTCATTTCATCTCACAATCACCCTACCATTACACATTAGCGTAAGTGCGTATAACCCGAACGGGTAGTAAGACGTGGTGCTAATAATAATAATAATAATAATAATAATAATAATAATAATAATAATAATAATAATAATAAACTACTCTTAATTTTAAGTTTAAACAGACACACAGAAATACGTCATTGCAAAGACAACTTTTTAGGGTTGACATCCAACAACATTTCAGGTTAGATTTATTTTTACGGTCACAATATTTTATTTTTTGTGTTGGAAAATTTAATATATATTATATATATATATATATATATATATATATAGGCATATAGCTTGAAAGTTATTGGTTTTATAAAAATATACTTCAAATAAAATATTTGTTTTATAAATAGATCTACATATTTGTAATGATATGCAAATTCATATCTCAAATAGTTTAGGAGATATTAAATAAAGATAATTTACGCTTCTTACCGGAGCCCTTAAAGTCATTTTGCCAAAATATTGATAGTAGCCATTTTGTTTAGAATATTTATAAATGCTTAGTAATAAAATTTAATCAAAATCGTTATCAAATCAAAATCATATTTTGATAAAATCGACTTTTTCTCTTTTTGGCCTTAAGTAAACTACCCTTAATTTTAGGGTTGGATATCCAATTCCAGAAACACCTCGGGGCGGCCCTACGCAAACCCTAAATACAAAATTTAAGCCCGATCAGTGAAGTAGTTTAGGCTCTAGTTGGAGGTACAGATAGATAGACAGACAGGTAGAAATTCAAAAATCATTTTTTTGGATTCAGGGGGTCATGAAACGTCGAGATTCATCAAAATCTCGAGTTCGATTTTTCTTACGATCATAATACTTTCTCTACTTGTAAGATAGCGATAAAGTAAAAACTAAGGTTACACCATCAGCTTGGAAGGTTGTTTACAGTATTTTCGGATTATCACAATACGATTAGCCCATTTTCTATAAGCGAGATGGAAATGTGAATGTTTCATCGTACTTTAAAGTTATGTCAAAGATTTGGGTTGCAATCCACACAAAAAAAAGTCCAGGCCTTCCGACAAAAGGAGTACTACTTTATCATGACAATGCCATTCCTCATTCAGCTCAAGTAAACAAGGAGAGAGTTTACTAGAAACTTCTTGAATATTCACTTTACAGCCCCGACATAGCCCCTAACGATTCTCACCTGCTTGGTCCGGTAAAAAAACCACCCTAGCCGTAAACGTTTCACTGGTGAAGAGGTTGAAGATGAAGTGCGATTGTGGCTCTTTCAACAGACACAAGACTCTATGCTGCAGGTTTCGAGAGACTGGTCTGCTGCAGGTTTTGAGGCACGTGTCTGCTGCAAGTTTTAAGACACAGGTCTGCTGCAGGTTTTGAGACACTGGTCTGCTGCAGGTTTCAAGGCACAGGTCTGCTGCAGGTTTAGAGATACTGGTCTGCTGCAGGTTTAGAGATACTGGTCTGATGCAGGTTTCGAGGCACAGGTCTGCTGCAGGTTTTGAGGCACAGGTCTGCTGCAGGTTTCAAGACACGGTCTGCTGCAGGTTTCAGACACTGGTCTGCTTCAGGTTTTGAGGCACAGGTCTGCTGCAGGTTTCGAGACACTGGTCTGCTACAGGTTTTGAGGCACAGGTCTGCTGCAGGTTTCGAGACACTGGTCTGCTGCAGGTTTCAAGGCACAGGTCTGCTGCAGGTTTTAAGGCACAGGTCTGCTGCAGGTTTCGAGGCACAGGTCTGCTGCAGGTTTCGAGACACTGGTTTGGAGATGGGATAAGTGTATCAATATTGGTGGAGATTATGTCGAGACTTTAGATAAATGTTTTTCAAGTTTAAATCACACGTCCTTTGTTTATAATACTTTGTGGCCTATCTACCGACTTTCCCTCTTAGTTACCAATATCTTACTACCCACTTTATTTTACCTTTAGTAACTAAACATTTACCTGTGAGTAACAATAACATATTTAATGGATTAAATAGCCAAGCTATTATATTTGTTAGTTACGATTGTAACCGCATCTAAATATCACATTATTTAAGATGAAAAATTACACATGGACGTGGGAATAAAACCACGAATCTTTCGTTTAGTACGTCAATGCTATAACCGCTGAGCTATCCAGGAATATTTACGGCTCAATTTTCCCAGGAAAACCATTTTTAAAAGCCACACATAATTTTTTGTGGTCAATATTGATAACGTTTACATATTATTAGTGTTGTTATATAGCTACAAATAATATCTATCAAAAGTGTCAAATGCAGATCGTATTATTTGAAATATGAATACATCAAACTTTTATAGATGTCTTCCTATGAAAATTAGACTTTAGTCGGGTACACAATATGAAGGGGATCTTAAAGTATTATTCTGCTTATTAATAATACAAAAAAAATGTTAATTGTAAATTAGTTACTTTTTCTTTTCAGACTCGTAATGTTCTACAGAATGTGCATATTATGTGCTATTGTTGTGGAGCTTGAGGGCTTGTGGTCATTCAATGACTTTTGAACTAACTATGGCAATTACAAAACAATTAATTAGTTGTATTTAATCTACAAGGTGACATTCTGGTAATGAAGCACATTTACATGCATATAATTTGAAAAAGGTCTTTTTTATTCACTCTATCAATAAAACATAGTTATATCTACCAAAAAAACATTAGACATGGAAAAGGGTTTTACAAGTACACTTGCAATTTATACGGCTTGCATCATTATGTGTGACACTGTCCACAACACTATAGGTATCACTTTTATCACTTATTTCAATTTCTGAATTCCATATTTAATAATAGGCCTGGATCTAATAAATCGTTTGAAGTCAGTATGGATCATACTATAAATAATTCTGGTGGCATTAAATATTTTTCCATAAAGAAATTATCTTCACATTGTTGCAATGTTAATCATTCATTTAATCTGTGTTAGAGAATGTTGGACATAATTAGATTGAATTTAGTAAAGTCATTGTGAGTGAAATATGAAGTAAGTTCCCTTCAGGAATAATTTCAGTTAGTTGATTCTTGAAATAATATCTTTTGGAGTATTTTGTGTTTACTTATTTTGGAACAGAATTTAATTGCTGAATATTGTCAAGTTAGATTTGTCGAAGAGGTTATTATTTGCCATGAATGTTTTTGTTTGATTTGAGTTTAATATATATTGCAATTTTAATAGTTTTACGAGAAATTAGATATCAAGAAAGTTGCATCTTCCTTGTATTGAGACTACCTTGTAGTTCATATAAGAAAATGTCTTTATTGTAATATGTTTTATTTAATTAAGGAAGCGATTGTTTCCTTTGTGAATCTCATTCGCCTATCAAAAGTTGTTTATTTTATTGTTATACTTGTTCCACTTCTGGGTTTCTAAATTATATCTCTGTCTATTTATTTATATTCTTATTTAATTTACCAAAACAAGTATTATTTCTTTTAAAACTATCTTGACTTATGGTTCATTCTTAGCAAATTATCAGTTAGACTCAACCATTCTTTTGTGTTCATTTGTTAAGTTCGCCTTTCCTTTGACGGTTCTAGTAAAAGGGGAGCGTTTCACAATGTAAGGCTTAATAGGAAGGAGACCCGCATCGGTGGTCGCATAGTCTAGCACGTCACTCTACTGTTTTTTTTGTTAGCACCACGTCTTACTGCCCGTGAGGTATATACGCCTATTTATTAATCACACTAATGTGTTATGGATTAGGAAGGTTGAATTTTTTAGAGGATGTGTACACACATTTGCGTGAAGAGAGAGTGGAAAATCATTGAAGGGAAAATCCCTTCAGTAGGCCCAACCGGGATCGAACCCCGATCTCCCTGTATTTGGTAGGATTCTATTCTATTGCGATATAGCGCCTTAGATCATGTGGCCACCGAAGTGGGTACTTTCGGGTTAGACTGGATCGACATAGTGGTTTGAATCCTGACAAGCTGGTTTTCCTAAATAGTTTCCCACTTTCCAAAAAGAACATTCAGGTAGGCTACACATCTTCCAAAATGTCAACCTTTCTCATTCTTATTTTAGTATCGTAATTAAAATAAATACGCGTGTAGCCTGAACGTAGTACAGCGAGGCGGGAAAAAAACTCCAAGTAGGAATATAATATCAAGATCTGATATTTATTTTGCGAAGGAGGAGCGTGGCTTGGCGTATGAATACATGCAAGTATATTTAATTACCCTGAAAGCAACCATAAAAGTGTTAATAAATGCTGTGTTGACAAAAGTTTTTTTTATTAAAACATTCAACATCAAGTTTATTAATGACTTAATCTACCGATAAGGGAGGGTTTGAGAGGACAACTTAAAGGAAATGCACCCGCAATTAGCTGTGGAAAACCACGGTGATAGATTACATCCCTACTAAGATCCGAACCTCAGCCTCCCGTCACCGGAAGACAAATCACTGCTAACTTGACGTTTTAGATAGTGTGTCTAGATTAAGCTGGTTTGTAAGTTGTATACTGATATAACATATATTCAGAAGTGCATCTGTGAACGCATGTGACGCACACAAACACAAACACTCGGTCATTCCCTTGAGTTTGAGTTTGACGATGGATGGACCGATCTAAATGACGTCATTCGGTCTAAACACGCGCACTCTTAGAACACGTCTTTAGATTGAGTGAATTGTGAGCTTCCTTGTTTGTTTGTGAAGGGAAGGAGGATATGAGGCAATGAGGATGTGGTGAGGTGAGGAGTGAAGTAAGACAGATGTGTGTGGAGGTTGAGAGCAGTCATCATGCAGAGTGTCCTCAAGACTGCTCGGGTCATCTCTATCCTCATCATCCTCGTGATACCAACAACACAGGTAGAATGTCTTTATTTAATAACCCTTCGCCCGTTCTAGTAGCGTCAGTGACTGGCAGAGGACTGAAACGTCTTGCACACGTTTAGTAAAACGCCATTATTTAACAAGTCGTTCAAATTTTTTAATATTGTTTTCAATAAAATTTAGGCTAAAACTATTATCAAGTTGTCTAACAAGCTAAAAAAAAGTTGAAATATTTAGTTTAAGGTTAAAATAAATAATTCAACACTGCTTTACCGAAAATAAGTACTTCTGAGATTAAAGCAAAAGGCTAAAAATCTAGATCTAACCTTTATCTATCAATTAAGCCATGATAGGGTCACAGAAGAGCACTTTAAGACAATTTTAAGATAAATTAATTTAAAAAAATTATACAATTTAAATTTTAATTCAAACTTTCTAGTTGGTCGGAGATTTCACTTACAATTTGGTGAATTAATATTTAAAGGAATATTAAACCACTTGATATATAATCTGGGGTCTCTAAGCGTCTTTAACACTTATCACTGGTATCCCATGCAGCACCCTTAAGGTGGAATGCAGGGGACGCGAGAAAAGGTAAATGTTTTTATCAATTTTTAAATTAAAACATTTTTTGTTCAAAATAAATAAAATGTTTCTTCATTACAAACATAAGAGTTTAATTTTCTTCACGTGGCGATATCAACAAATGTTGAATATCTTTCAAGAGTGTCCTGGAATTTCATGACAAAGTTTTCTCTTAATTTATAAAGTTTGTCATTCTGATGGCAGATATTCAACAACTGTTGATATTAACATGTGAATAAACCTAACTCTTATGTTTGTACTGAAGAAATATTTTATTTATTTTGGACAAAAACATGTTTTGATATAAAAATTTCAAAAACGCTGGTCTTTTCTCGCGTCCTCCAAAATTCCCACTTTAACATGTGGTATCATCAGAGATTGAACCCTATTTGACAGTTAAAAAAAGTACCAAACGCATTTCTATGTAAACTGCACCGGTGGTTACGTGGACTAAGGTGTCAGTCATGACTAGTCTAGTTTACCAGTGATAGGTAGGCGGGATTGGTTTCCTACTCTACCTTCACGCGAATTCTGATACTTTGTTATTGTGCCGTGCCTACTCCTAGTAAGTTGACAACATGGCGGACGGTTACATCTCTTATGTGTGAATGGTTGTAAGATTTGTTGGAGTGTAAGCCCTGAACAAATAGGTTTTCAACTATGTATAAACAAAAATAAATATAATTTGTAAACAATCCTATATATTATTTCTGTTGTCAACATCCCTTTTTATCAACTAATATAAAGCCTACAGCGATCAATAAAGTATTGATAGATAGGATTTTTTACTGATTTTTGACATAGGATACTCAGTTTACGTTAAGACACATAGTTTGTTTAAAATCTAAGTTAAAGAAAATCTAACAAATTTTTGTATTAATTACCAAAATAAACGCTCTTTGCTTTTTTGTGCATACACATCGCTGAGTATTTAATTTCAACAACCCAAAAAAAGACAAAATTATTTATTTATTTGGAGAGGGAGGGGGGGGGAGGTTGAATGTCGAAAGTTTGGCAAGAGTTTTCTGGTATTTAATTAATATTGATAGTCCTTAGGGATGATTAGGAAAGTATTAATCGTAAATACAATTTTTTTAAATTAAATATTCAATAAATAACTAACCATAAAAAGGAGGAGACGCCATTGTATTTTTTTTTAAATAGTCTGCTATCATATGGTATGTGCCGTATAAATATTATCTGGTTAAACATGTGTGTGATCAATGTGGCCAAGATCATGGACAGTTTATTGTACAAAATGGTGTCGTGTGTAGGCCTACTCGACTCGAGATAAATAAGTATGTCATTTTCCCTCAATATTAACTTCTCTACATTTATTCGATATATTTATCTTCAAAAACTCGTTTGGAGACCCAAAGGTACAGATTATGAATTGAGTTTTAGGTAAATGTAAGAACCATGTTCTCTGGAGAGATTTTGACATACTATAACCAAATCTCCCTCTTAGCTAAAATAGCTCACGTGTATTTGTTAATACTAGAGATTCGTTCTTCCTAGTCACAGGTAACGTGCTAGTTGCTAATCTAATCATGTCGTTCTTATGTTGTTTTGTTTAAACAACTAATTTAAATGACGAGTGTTTATTTAATTTATTTGATACAAGTATTAGTATTATTATTATTATGCACCGCGTCTTACTACCCGTTCGGGTTATACTCACTTACGCTAATGTGTAATGAGAGGGTGATTGTGAGATGAAATGAAGGACCTACAGTTTAACGTGGAATCCGAACCACGGTGGCGGCCTGGCATTCCCCACATTCACAATTTGTGATTATGATACAAGTAAAAGTTATATTTATTTTATTTGTTATTTAATTTAATTTAAAAAAATAAATGGTTCCATTTATAATAATATAGAAAGATTTAAATCGATTTTAAAGGGAATCGATATAATTATAATGGAAAGCGTATAATACAAACACATCTAAAGTGTCATAAAATAGATTAAAATTATTATCACAGGAACAATGTAATACGTTGTTGAAACATTAATTAAATTATTGGTGAAAAATATAAATAACTCAAACTTAATAATATTAGTATTCTTTTGAATAAAATTCACATTTAACAAATCTGTCAACATAAAATTTTTAAATCTAGTTTATACCACTTAAAAAAAAAGTGATTAAATTGAATCCTTACTTAGTGTTTGTTAATTGTCTATTCTTCTTATATTCTTATTTTTTCTTATATTATTTTTATATACGTGATTTAAACAATTTATCATGAACATATGATTCGAAATTATTTAATTTTAGATTTAAAAATAGCTTCCCTCGCTGGTAATCAAACATCCATCCGATTTCTTATTCACCTCAGAACTTCCACACAAGCCAATTGTGTGTTCCTCTTTACCTTGGAGTGGATGATACAACTTTTGTAATTTTAAATACATTTCTACCCGCATTTGTGGTGACCGTATAGTCTAAGGAGTCACCCTTTCAATAGACTAGACCACTAATAACCGGGAAATTGGGGTTCGAATCTTGGTCGGGTGTATTGAGGAAGTTTTTTCCCTAAATGGTTTTCCACTCTCCCTTCATGCAAACTTGAGTACATGTCATCTAAATTCAACCTTCCTCAACACTAAACTATACACAATTATTGCACTTGCGTACAACCTGAACAGGTCGTAATATTTGGTGCTAGTAACAGAAACACTCTTTTTTTTTATCGTTTTGCTTAGAATGTTGTAGATGTGAAGACAGCGCTCCGTAACGCCCGTTCCGTGACCCAACTGTTCAGTCTACTAGCGCCGCACGACGCGCGACTATGTGATGTGGGCTTGTTAGAGCAGCTAGAGACATCTACTGGCAGCAACGTAAACCAAGTATGAAACTATCGCGGCGTCATATAGTACCACACACTCAACATAACTCAGTCAATTTATACATTCTAAAGGAAAAAAAAAAAAACTCTTGCTTACTGCATCACATGACACTTTTGATTTTAATGACGTCACAGTGAGAAATGACTATTGGTCGAGTACAGGTTAAGTAGGATATCCATATTCTTAATAGTAAGAACACGTTGGAAAATTTGCTATTTATCATGCTTACAATATACTAAAACTATTTAAAATATTCATATGTCAAGTCATGTGATCTGTTTAGTTGGAAAAATTATATCAATATCTTCAAAAATAGATTATCTTATCAATATTAATTATTTTAATTGGGGTGGTTTATATTTTATTGTCACAGTTTGGCTTATAATAATATAATAATAATATATAATAATAATACGTGACTACACGAATTAGTTAAAATAATAAATTCAAATCTTCACTAACTTCCTCCACACCTCCTTATCCTTTTATACTCCCTTCGCTTCAACAACATCCATATACCAAGTCATACAGGCTCTTTTATTCTTAAGACTCTTAATTGTTCTCTTTTTAACATATTCATCTACAATATTTAGCCACGTCTTAAATGGCCTGCCCCTTCTTTTGATCCACACACTTTACCTTTATATATTTGTTTCGTCACTCGATCCATACTCATCCTCTCAACATTCCCAAACCAAAGTAAAACACTTCTTTCCCATTGGCCTATTGTATTCCCTTTCAAACTGCACTCCTTCATCGCCCATTCATTATTGACTCTGTTCATACGAGTTTGTCCAAATATATTTTCTAGATATCCCATTCCAACCACTTTCATCTTGCTCTTTTGTTTCTCCTAACAAACCTATGTAAACATTCATAAAACAATGTTGGGGTTAACACACTTTTATAATACAATGCCATCTTTGTCCCTTTCGATACTACTTCATTCTTTGCAATAGTCCACGTACATCTAACTTCTCTCCAAGATGTATTCACACATCAGTCGATTTATCCATTCATCCTTCCATTTTTACAAAACATTCTGGACTGATATACAAAATCACTAACTTATTCTAACAGATTTTAATTGATACTAAGTTGGCAATCATTTACAAATACGTCTTTATCAAAAACTATCACCTTAGTTTTGGAGACATTGATATGAAGATCTATTTTGCCTGTGGCCATATTCAAACGATTCAATGCGTTCTGCAAATCACTTTTATTCTTAGCCACTAATATATCATCGTCTGCATAGAGCAGCACTCTCACATTCTCATTGTGTATTTGTATATCAACTTAGTCTAACACCTTATTTAATGCTAAGCCATTTTCTCAAAGTTATATCATCCCTAACGCATGCTTTATTTCCATCATTCACAGGATATTGCATTTACTAACCATACTCTCTTGGAGCATTACATAATATACTTATATCTACACGATCGTACCTTTTCTTCAGATCAACAAATGAGCAATAAGCTTTCTTCCATACTGTCGTGCTTATCTAAATCATTTGTTTCAATGCAAATATCTGGCCTATGTAACCTCTACCTGGCATAAAATCGCATGGCACACCCCAAATGTTGTACGAAGTTTTTACGAACCCTCTCAATTACTAATAAAGACCCCCCAAAAAGGTTTGCCTGTAATAGTCAACAAATTAATGGCCCTATAATGTTACATTCACTCTTACTGCCTTTGTCCTTGTACAAAGGAAGAACAACAACGTTTTTCAAGTCATTAGACACACTCAAAGTTCCAGCACACACATTGAATAACGTACTCGGTTTTTCAAGTATTATTACACCCCACACTTAAGCAAATCACATTTGATCCCATCTACACCCACAGCATTGCAATTCTTTTAACATTTTCACAGCTTTAAACACATCAGCCTTGTCAAGTCTTTCACTCCTTATAAAATTTTCCCTATTTTCTACTAATGTATATATGCTCTAGCAATACATTTGCTCAAAATACTTCCTCCCTCGCTCTCTTATACGGTTTCCATCCAATATCGTTTAACTCCGTTCTTTTTAAATGCCATAGGTCTTTCCTTGCACTCCTTGTTTTATTATCTTTATCAACTTCCAGAACAGCTTTTTATTTTCTTTCAAATCACCCTGCATTTTTTCTACTTCTTTCAAACTAATTTGCGCCTTACGCTCCTTTACTACTTTCTTTGCATTCATATTTTTCTCTGTGTGTATGTCCCACAATCTCTAACGTCCTGTTGTACTATTCACAACAATTGTCACTTATCGTATACCCGACGTAAATAAATTCGACGTAATGTTTTAGTAAAGATAAAGAAGCGTTGTACATAAACACTATTTAATTTGTCATTTTAGTGCAGCCACAAAAATGCCGACAATTAACAGAACAAAAGACAAAGAACATACAATATAAAAAAACAACACAGACAAAACATTATTAGAGGCATAGACATATAAGAGGCCATATTATGAAACAATAACTAACAAGTCCATCTATTGAAACAATATGGCATTCTCTCACCTTGAGTTTCTAACTCAAAAACAACAATACATATTAAGGAATTCTCACAGACAATATAACTTTGACGAAGTTCAAAGTATTTGAGTTATTCTTCCTTTTAACACCTAAACTCAAAACGTAATAATTTTACTATGTTAAATATCTTGCTGGAGTAAAAATCTTTCTACCCTTTCTGGTCCGTTTGTCCAAAAAAGTATTTTTTGAAGGTTTTTGATCTCCCTCTTCTAAATACCTATCTGTCAGTACATTCGACAAGCTAGAGCGCATACCTTTAGGTCTTGAGTTTGATTTTGTTACCTCAAGACTATAAAATCGTTGAATAGGCCTCAACACAGTACCTGTACCTGTTCTTAGCCGAACCAGTCGATGCACTCCATCACGTCCAGCATACAACTCTTCTACTACAGCTAAAGACCAGTCCAGCCGTTTGAGGTGTCAATCCCAATGAGAACCACTTCACCAACCTTTAAAGGATATTCCTTCTTGCTCTTTGATTTTTCAGCTAGCTGACCCAGATATTTACTGCGGAACCTCTTCCTCAAAACTTCACGCCGTTTTTGCAAGTACCTTGACCTCTTCTTCAGATCAGTTGTTCCCAATTGGCCACAATCGGCCATTCCTACTTCTTTGAAGACCTGAAGGAATAAGGCCGGTGTCAATGGAGTCAGGCTGTCAGGATCATCTGATATATAGGTCAAAGGTCGTGAATTCATTACATCCTCACAGCCACATAGCACAGTTGTCAGTTCCTCAAAAGTGAGCCGGGCTCTTCCAAGTATTCTCAAAAGCAAGGATTTCACCATACCAATAAGGCACTCCCACCAACCACCCCAACATGGAGCAGCAGGAGGATTGAATTTCCAAACAATTCGTTGTGCTGAGCTGAAAGCATTAATTTTCTCCCAGTACAATTGTGAAAAACCATTATCTGTACCTACAAAGTTAGTCCCGTTATCACTGTATATGACAGACGGTCCTCCACATCGAGCCACGAATCTCCTTAGGGCCTGTATGAAGGCATCCGAAGACAATGCAGATACTAGTTCCAGGTGGACAACACAATACTCTGCACAAGTATAAAGGCATGTCCAGGCTTTTCTTCCATCTCGTAGGTAAAGTGGACTGCCAGATCCACTTCTGTGACTTCAAACATTACGGTGTCACGCGCTCTGTCTTCAGGTAAATGGTGGCACAGACCGATAAAAATGTGTGCCTGCAAATCGCTTGCACACAGTGCATTTCATAACAACAGAACGAATGGTTCTCCTATCCTTTACAATCCAGAATCTCTCTCTAAGTAAGCTCAAAAGACCCTGCACTCCCACATGGCTTGCCTTGACATGTGTCTTATGAATCAATCTGGTGATCACTGGATGATCAGAAGGCAATAAGGCTGGATATCTGAAATCTGACACATCCTCCCGTTACGATATTCGTGTTTTCGGACGTAGTACATCTTTGGCATCCACAAATAAATTCAGTGACTTGACAGGTTCATATTTCGAGTCTTGAAAAGATTCTTTCTAAATAAATCTAATGACAAGGACTTCGGCCTCATCCACTTCAATGGTACTAAGCTCTCCCCTTGTCTTATATTGGTTTATGCAATTACAAATTAATCTGATCACCCATCCTACAAGACGGAGAATTTTGTGGTACTGAGAGAAGAATCGGTAATACCACTCACCATCGGTGTTCACATTTGGTAGAGTCGTAACTGCACCTATTCTTTTTTCCTGGTAGACAACTTCTTCATCAGCAGGAACAACTTCCATAGGCCATTGATCTGGAGGCAGCTTTAGACATTCCTCCCACCATCTAACCTACATCAATTTCTTAGCATAGCATCCTCGACTGGCTAGATCTGCTGGGTTAAGTGGACCTGGAACGTGGCGCCAGTCTTCTTTTGTCGTCAATGGTTTAATCATTTGAACCCTAATTACGTACAAAAGTAGCCACTGCTCCTCTATTTGTATCCACGCTAAAACCGTATTCGAATCACTCCAGAAACAAAATAGTGGTCTTCTTGATAGGCGCTGACCTGGCCTTAGCCTGAACAAGTTGAACTTCAATGCAAAGTTCAGTCTCCGATCTCAAATATACAACAGCACCATATGAATCTTGACTGCCATCGCAGAACGTGTGAAGATTATGCTTCGCGTTCTTCTGGGTGATATATCTGAAATTCTAATTTTGTTCAAACATTGAAGTCCCTTAGTCCATTTTACAAAACTCTCCTTTTCTTTTTTAGGAACTTCTACATCCCAGCCCAACTTAGAGGCCCACATCTGTTGAATCAACAGTTTTGGGATCAATGTTACAGGAGCTGTAAAACCAATTGGGTCATACAATTTATGAGCAACAGATAAATTTTTTTCTCTTAGTTACACTCTGAAAATCAATTAGAGAATAAAGGTTGAATTGATGGCCAACATATCAGTTCCACGCCTGCAATTCAGACCTAAAACAGATGACACTTCATTATTGTCAACTTCAGAGCTAGAAATATACCCGTCCTCTCAGCTTAAATTTTGCTTCAAGCAACAAAGCAGTTGATTCTGTCATAAACTGATCTAGCTTGCTCACCTCATCTAAACTTGAGACACAATTGTCTACATAAAATCCGTTCTGCAATTTTTTTAATCGTTTTCTGGGAATAAATGCTAGTCCCAAAACAGTTCTTTTCACAATTCTCAAGACCGAGTCTATATGGTGTTCAATGACAGCTCCTAACAGAAAAGGACTGAGTTAAACGCCGAAAACCATACGTGCATATCTTAGGACTAAGCTTTCCCCATTTGGTGTTTCCCACAAGAACCGTAGGGAATCTCGATCTCGTTCACAAAGTCCAATTTGCAAGAAAGCTTTCTTTATATCAGCTATAACATCAATAGCTCCCACTCTGAAGTGAAGCATAAGAGACGGAATACTTTCAATCAAGTTCGGCCCTTCCTCTAAGCAATCATTCAGTGAAGGACAGGAATTAATCTTTGCTGAGGCATCAAACACGGGACGAATCTTCATGGTACCCTGTTCCTTGATCACTGATCGGTGGGGAAGATAATGTCCTCATTACACTTGGCATTAACCATTTCTTCTATGATTCCCTCTCTCTTCCATTCTTCAAACACTTCTGTGTAGGCTCATTCTACTTCAAGAGATTTCACTTTCCGAACGTTGTTTCCAGACGCTTCTAAGCTATTGTGATGTTTAAGGGAGAGGGGGTGTCCATCCACCCATGGAAGTTCAACCCTGTAACGACCATCCATATCCCGTTTGACAGGTTGTTTAAAATGTTATAATGTTGCTAATTCTCTTTCAGCCATTGTCCTTCGCTTCTCTGGGTCCTCGATTCCCATAACATCAAGATCCCAGAGTGTGGAAAGGGGCATAACTTTAGCAAACAAAGAAGTTATGGTCATGGTATGAGAAAGTGACTTCTTACATAGAACCCTGCCCAGTAGCGTCCATCCTAAATAGGTGTTCACAGCTACCAAACCACATTTAAGAACGACTCTTTCACCTGTGAGTATTTTCCCCACAATATCAGCCCCTATCAAAACTTTACCGGTCCGACCTCATCATTTATTTCTATGCCCACCAGTTATAGTTCTTTCTGACACAAATATTTCCTTGCGGAAGGCACAGAACAACTTATTTTGTCATAATCAAGAACTTCAAAGTCGCACACATAACGGTTTTTGATGTTTACCAACTGGATTTGAAAACGATTGTGTCAAACTTCACCTTACTGGTTTCCTCCAAACAAAGCATGCTGAATACGTTCTTCTTCTATTGATGTGTATCCCATTTTCCCTACGACTTCCTTCGGAATGTATGATCTTTGGGAACCCGTGTCTATCAGAGCTCGCCCCTTTCGATGACCCCTTTTCCCCTTCAACCGTACAGTAAGAGTTTGAAGAAGTATTTCAGAGCAAGAATTATTTGCTAATGTATTCTCCACAGGAACCCTTGTACTTTCAGGTAAGTCTTTCTTCAAATTGTCCTTATCCTCAGACTTAAGAACACTAGTTTCTAGTTTGGGACAAAGTAGAATACTGTGTTTACCATCACAGATCAAACACGTTAGCTTACATCTCTTTGCAATGTGTCCATCTTTCAGACAAACAAAACAACAGTGACTTTTCCCAATTATTTTAAGCTTCTCATCAATGGTCAATTTTCTGGCTTTAAGACAATCTACAGAAAAATGTGAGGCATTACAAAATATACACATTGAAGTGTTTTAACTAGGCCTATTTCTTGTATCTACTAATGCGGCTGCTGTAGATACCTTTGTTTCTCCATAGCCGGGGATATTACTCCTCTTATCTTTTACAACTTCCTCTCCACCACTGATATTTAAACCTTTTACCGCAAGACAGATGCGCTCTTCTTGTTCGACTTCCCTCAGGAGAAAGTCCATTAGGGTCTGCAACCGCCCCTCACCTTGACCTGAAGAACCACTACGTTGCCAAGCACGCAGTAAATCTTCCGTCAAACAAGATTCAACATAGGGTATAACATTGCCTCATACTTATCAGAGGTGACTCCCAAAGTCTCAAGTGCTCTCAGCTGAGTTTCCAAACAGTCATACATAGTCGATAACAGAATCCCATCTGAAAATTCTGAAGAGTCAGCTTCAATAGTTCCCGCACATAAACTTCAACCAATAAATCATCCGTCCGAAACGAGATCTTAAACTCTGTATAGCCTTAGGATAATTTTCTCGAGTCTGAGGAAAACTTTCGGCCTCTTCTCGAGCCCTTGAATCAGTTAAAGTGGCCTGAATCAAATATTGGAATATATCGGCTGAATCTAAATCCTCATCTTCATCAATTTTAGCGAATTGGTTCCAAAAACTCAACCATTCTGTTATGTCACCCCTATATTTCTTAAATTCGATCTTGGGGAGTTTGCACTTACTTTTTGAACAATGTCTACTTCTATAATCGGTTTGAATACTGGCTGCGGACTCTGCATCGGTATCATGTACCACCTTAAATCTGCCTAAATGAATACAAATATTTGCCCAATTAGCTTTGTATTCATCCGCACTAGCTATTTCGGCACTCAATTCATTTTCCGATGCATCACTTTCAATCAGGCGATTCAATATTTGCTCATCTAGGTTGCAAGCCAGTTAATTTTCCTTGCAACAGCTGGTGGTTTGTTTCAATGGCCACTTAGTCCTTCTCCCCATAAACTGAAAACAGATCTGTTGTAGTTTTCACAATGTTCGTGAAAGAAGCTCTAATGGTGGCTCTTTTCCTTTTAAACAACAGCAACTCTTTATCTCCATCTATACGTCCCGTCACGGTCACCATAATGTCACTTATCGTCTACCCGACGTAATGTTTTAGTAAAGATAAGAAGCGTTGTACATAAACACTACTTAATTTGTCATTTTTAGTGCAGCCACAAAAATGACGACAATTAACAGAACAAAAGACAAAGAAATACAATATAAAAAACAACACAGACAAAACATTATTAGAGGCATAGACATATAAGAGGCCATATTATGAAACAATAACTAACAAGTCCATTTATTGAAACAATATGACAACAATCATTCATTTATGTGTTTCTTTCTTTTCTCTCACAGCTTCTTTCACCCGTTCATTCCACCCTTTATCTCTTTTTACTTTTTCCATCACTGCAGATCCACACACATCTTTCGCACACTAAATTACAGATCTTTTATTCTATTATTATTATTATTATTTCGACATTCCATCCATAATTTTTCTCCCAGCAATCTTTCTCACACTTTTATCCTGAAATTTTTCCACTTTCACTCCTACTTACTTAGTATTCTTGAGTTGCTTCCTTACAGAATTCCTACTAATTCAAACACTGAGATCAGTAGGAATATCCGTTCCACATTTAGTTCCCCGCATAGCTCGTTAAATCCATCATGGCACAATCTACCAAAATAAACCGTTACATAATCCATCACTTTTATATCGATTTCCCCCCCCCCCTTATTTAACATACTTACCAAAACAAATTAAATATGCTGAGAGTAAAATAAATCGTAATTTATAGTGTGACAACTCAATTTGAGTGCTTATAGATTCTTAGAGCCATATTGAAGACTTAAGAGCCCCAGATCCAGATGCATTGTTTAAAATAAATTATTTCTAATTAGGGGCGTGACCTTTCTTGGTGTAATAGTCCAAATTATTTGCTTATAACATTTAAATATATATTGATTGTATCGTGTATAAATGATAATTAACGGGAAACAAGTCTGGATAAATATGTTTTATTGAAAGTCGATGCTAAACAATGGTTAACTGACGAGTCCCATTTAAACAACCTATTACATGTTATTTTCATTATTTTATGGTAAAATGTTATTTATTTATTGTTTAAGTTTTCATTTAACTTAATACGTTACTCACTGGAATCGTGGTACTAGAGTAGGTTTAAATAATATAATATACTAGCAATTGCCCACGTGTTTTCACTATTTTTATAAAATGACTCACGCACCGCCTATTGTAAAATTCGGAAACTGAGAGTAAAATTACTTAGGTTGCGATTCACAGGGGGTTATGACTATTTATTCATAA
>JBCFYV010000001.1:58251036-58286999 GCA_039000515.1 Timema cristinae
GTCCGGGCCTGGTTTAAATAACTCCAGGTGCACCTGGTATATAATGAGCACCGTAAAGGCCTTGTTATTTGTACAGGTAGTAAGATATAGTTAGACAGTTTGTCCTCTCAACTTTCTTAGCGGGGAAATACAACGAAAAAATTGTTTATCCCCCCTAGAAACAATAACAATAATACATATTAAATCTCTAAGGTAAAGTGTAGTGCCAGGCCTCTACCGTGGTTCGGATTCCACGTTAAACTGTAGGTCCTTCATTTCATCTCACAATCACCCTACCATTACACATTAGCGTAAGTGCGTTAATACCGAACGGGTAGTAAGACGCGGTGCAATTAATAATAATAATAATAATAATAATAATAATAATAATAATAAATAATAAATAATAATAATATAATAATAATAGTAATAATAATAATAATAATCTAGGGTAAACTTATTTTCAGACTGATCATAAATATACACTTTTTATGAGAGTTACACACCCATTGTATTAACTACTGTCCAGAAATCTTTAAAATATTAATGGTATATTTTTTTGATAATTTAATAAAACTGTGTATAGAATAAATATTCACTCTCATAGTTTCATCCAAATGAAACGAGTGTAAGTCCAAACAATGGCGGTGGAGCTTGGGAAGCCGGGGGGCACTGCCCCCTTTTAAGACTTGCTCCATCCAAGAATAAGTTCATTCCCCTCCCCCAATTCCACCAGATTTACAAATCTTCTGATATTATACATTATGAAACTGAAAGATGGCCTTAAAACAAACACCAAATGATCTAAGATGTATTCGATTTTCAAAAATCTGCTTAATAAGACCACTTCAAAAAGCTTTTATGGTAATCCACTTTTCAAACATTTATCAGGGGGGGTGGTAGGGGGCATAGGAGGGGGTGAGAGGGGAGGCAAGTCCCTAAAATCCCTTTTTTTTTCCTTGCCCCCTAATACACCGCCGCCATTAACTCAAAAGTTCTAAAATGTTGTGTTATTTCTAGCCCTGAGCACTAAAGATGTAAGCGCGATGAACAAGTTGTTCAAGAACGCAATACCTAAGACCAAGTGCAAGATTCGATCGACCTTGGTGACATTGCCGGACCCTCCAAACGGCTTCTTCTATCTACCCAGTTGTGTGAGCGTGAAGAGATGCGTCGGGTGTTGCAGCGACGAACTAACTGAGTGCTTACCAACAGCCACCAAGTTAGTTAAGAAACAAGTGAGTAGGGCTAATATTCATTATAAGGCATTCACGAGCTAAGTTTATCTGGATGACAGCTCGAAATGTTACTAGAAGTAATCCCTAATATATGACTACGTAAACAGCTGACATCTATCACTTTGGATGACTTTAATGAAAACAGATGGTAATATATTAATGTGATAGTTAACCACAGTAATTTAGGCCAATATTATTTATATATTTATTTGAGGTCAGGCACAAAGTTTATTACAGTTTTATTCCCCTTAAAACAATATTAACACAACTTCCACAAAAACTTCTAACGAACATATCTTTAAAATGGCGACTAACGAATCTAAACCATATGATTGAACATAACGGTAAACAAGTTTTTTACAATGATGCAGACACGCAGTTGATGAAAATATTTTATTCAGTTCAATATTTCAAAATACATAAAATAATCATAACATCATTTATTGTATGTAAAAAAATGAAAACAATTTTCTCTTTTCCAAGTAAATACGATGACTGTATTAAAAGATATTGATATGTGCACTATATTACACAAAATCTGTAACGTTCCAAAACGAAAAATAAGTACGTTTAATTATGATAAAATATTATTTCGAGTTGGATGAAAAGAAATTATTTAAAAAAAATGAAATAGTATGAGAAAACTTAAGTTTACGTTATTTTAAATGTAATATATAACAGTTAATTAAAGATCTTTGCATTTATAACAAAACTGTGATCTTTTACAAGTGTTGGCAACCCAAAACCTAAACATATGATTTTCGAACTGTCATCCAGGTAAAAACCTATCGTGAGCGGAATATACCTCACAGAGGCTCGGGTACAGGGGTGAGGAGTACTCAAGACCACTTGATTTTATCTTGAGGAAGCTTGGACTAATTTAAGCCCGCTCAATATTTCTCAAGTAAATTAAAAGCCCATTTTTAGAAACACACAAGTGTTACCATCAGTTTGGTAATTTTAAAATGATTGTAAAGACATCAATTTATGATTATTTTAGAAAGCTGAAATGCCCTAATTTTGCGGTTTATATTATTCTCACACGAAAAGAAAAACTGTTTCAGAAAAATAGACACACTAGCAATAAGTCTATTTGTGGGGTGGATGGATGACTACACGAGAGAAAAAATTCAGTGTTTTTGCAGTTTTTATAGAAAAACTTTTTTTGGACCAAAATAAATCAATTATTGCTCCAGTACAAACATAGAATGTAATTTTCTTCACGGGGATCTCAAATTTTTTTTAATAACTGTCAAGAGTGTCCTGGTATTTAATGATAACTTCTTTCCTTCATTGAAAACGTTTGTTAGATAACGCCACCATCCTCTTGACAAATGTTCAGGAACTATTTATATCAACATGTGAAGAAAGTTAAAGTCTATGTTAGTACTGGAGGAATATTTAATTCATTGTGACCAAAAATATGTTTTGCCATGAAAAATGCAAAAAACATAGACCTCATCTCGTGTCCCCTCCCACCGACCTAAGCTAAGTCAGTAGCCTGTCTATCTATTGAGCTAAGGGTCCCATGTTCATTTCCCGGTATTGCTGAAAATCTGATCATTGGTGAACTGTGGGTTTACCCTTTCACAGTGATGAATTGACAGCCTGTGGCTGAATGTTGTGTCTGTTGTAAATTTAAATTGATTTCTTAGTCATGTACTTATATAATCAGTAGGTTCAGAAAGTGCACGTTAAATATCACAAAAAATTGATTGCTTTGATTTAACAAAAATAGCAAATAAATAAATCCAAAAGCGTAATACTATCTCATTGGCACTTTTTACACGATAAGAACAGATTGATAAAACCCTATAGTTTAATTTAGACACGTAGCGGTTTTCAGCTACAATTTTACATTTTATTTTTGGCATATTTTTATCCATTCAAATATAATTAAATTGCTGCACATTTGCTAACAACTTTTCTTGTTGTGGTTTATATATAATAATTATATATATATATATATATATATATATATATATAAACAAAAACCTTAAACATTAACATTTAAAACTTTAACATTGTTATGTTTTAATTGTAATATGAAATCCTCGTTTCAAATAGAGTTTATCATATGAATTCTAAAATCATCAAATTTCAAAAATTTGATGGAGGAAAACCACATCAAATAGCTTCGAGAAGCATCTAATTTTATTTTTAAGATCAGGTTCTCATCCCTAGAGATATATTTTATGAGCATCCAAATTTCAATTTTTTTTTTACGGAGGACCACTTTAAATTACCCCAAGGAAATCTAAGATTTATGGAAAAAAAGATAAAATAAATTTTAGAGGCATCCAATTTTCAAAAATTTGCCAAAGGAGGACTACCCCAAATACCCTTTAGGATTATCCACCTTTTTCCACCTCCATTCTTCTCTCAAACAAATAATGCTTCTTCACCACTATTTTAAATAATCTTATTTATCAAAAGACTTAATATCATTTCATAAACTTATAACCTCCTCCTTTCCCCAAATTAAATTCGCCCTACGCCTATGAGACACACAACGTAGTTTGTCGAGGTAGAACTGGTATCCTTCAGGGTAGACATGTAAAAGTCAAGAAATTGGCTGCGACATGGGAAAGCTAGGGAGAAGTCAGAGAAATAATAAAAAGTCACTGAAGTTTTCATATATATATTTTTAAATTTTTTTGCAATAATCTTGAAACATGGAGTAAAGAGCATTCCACGTGTAATCTATTGATTTTATCACCAATTAACTTAATTTTTTTATATCTTGGTGCCAACAATTTAATAGAAAACAATGGACGTTATAGTTTGTAGGTATTTATATATTTTACTATAAAATGCTGGAAAAGTACATAATATTCTTTGGTTTGTATAACCTGGGAAGTAAAGGAATTTAAAATTTTAAAGTGTAGACCCTAGAATTCTTGTTTGAATGTATTAGCAGACATCAGCTGGGTTTAAAATTGTAATCCGCCGTTACCTTTGGTAATACATTTTAAATTGAAAGCACATCGTAATGTAGGGTCAATGTTTAATTAAATTTTAATCTTAAGTTATATTCTACTATGTAAGGTTGTTATTATCTACCTTTAGTCATTGCTAGTATTTTGGTAGCAAGAAATGGGATTAAACGGTTATAAAAGTTACTAAATCCACTTTCATATATTCATACCTCAGGTCCTGAAGACTTTATTTGTTACTTTCACTCTAAAAATAATAATATAATAGTACAATGCCATCATCGTTGTAAAAATAGATGTTTGTTTTTCCTTATTGTACAAAGTTATATTGATTCCGTCATTCTAAGCCTCACACTGAGCAACCGGGAGTGAGAGGGAGTTGGATCCTTGTTGTGTGCACTGACGGTGTTTTTCACACTCTCCCTCCATGCTAATGCTACTACTCCAAGTGTAGGGTTATTTCATTGTCCTACGGCACTTACTCCACGTGTGGGGCTATTTCATTGTCCCACGGCACCTACTCCAAGTGTAGGGTTATTTCATTGTCCTACGGCACTTACTCCACGTGTGGGGCTATTTCATTGTCCCACGGCACCTACTCCCAGTGTAGGGTTATTTCATTGTCCCACGGCACTTACTCCACGTGTGGGGCTATTTCATTGTCACAAATAAATGTGTAGCCCACATGCAAAACACTGAATGAAAACTCAAACAATACAAATGTATTTACAAACCATAGCAAAATTTTGCTCCAAAACCAAATTATAATCATACAGTGTTATTTGGTTATTGGATATCCAAATACATTTTGTAAAAACCCGCCTCAGTGGCGTAGTTGGCTAACGCGCTAGTCGTGTTGAGCCCGACTGCTGAGGACGGGGAGATCGAGTTTCGAATCTCGGTCGGGTGAACTGGGGGTGGTTTTTCCTAAATGGTTTTCCACTCTCCCTCCACGAAAATGCGGGTTCACTTCCTCTAATTCAACCTTCCCAATTCCTAATCCATTAGTGTAAATAGTACATAAAGCGTATAACCCGAACGGGTAGTAAGACGCGGTGCTAATAAATATTATTATTATTATTATTATTATTATTATTATATATTTGTAAAACTTGAAATAATTAGTCCAGCCGTGTAGGTTCTTATAGCATGTCAAAACCCACTTTTTGGAATGAGGGGGACCTAAAATGTTTTCATTTAAGTCTCAATTCTGTGTGATATGTATAAAACACTTTCTCTGATTAACAATAAATAAAATATTTATTAATGGTATAGTAATTGCTTAAAGGCCATTCATGTTTTATCGGTGAAAATATATTGTTATTATTAATATTTCTGAACACGCAAGACTTACCTATTTGAGAAGTAGAGGTTGCTAATAAATACCTGTTTAATACATGTTTAGTTGACGTCATATTGAATTAAAAACTATATAAGTGAAAATTATATTTTAAAAGCTCTTCAATGGGAGAGATAAAATATCTTATAGTGAATTTTGTGAATTTTACAGGCAATAATAATTGATGTCACCTCAACAAACCAACCCAAGTTGATGAAGCTCAAGCCTATCCAAATAGAAGAACACCTCAAGTGTCAATGTTCTTGTAAGGTAGGTAAAATGGAGAGTCTAGTCATGATATTATTGATGTCACAAACATATTCACTCAGAACTTGTTGATATTTGACATGCTCAGGAATAATTTAGTAAATGTTTAAAATGATGACTCGCAGCAGCCGAAATGTCGAGCGAGTTAAAACCCACACTGCGATCGACTGGTCGGTATTAAACTACAATACAAATGTTCTTGGAGGGAAAGGCGGGGGATTTTGGAGGTGGACATATTTGATTTATGTAATTTTGTTCTATTTTCATAATTTATTATATTTGGTTTTTTCTTATCACCACGCCATACTACCTGTTTGGGCTATATATTTTTATAATAATTACCATAAAGCTTTTAGGGATGAAGAAGATTATATTTATAGAAAGTGTACCCGAATTTATTTATAGGGAGGGGGAAGAATATTTTGGAAAAACCACCCTCACTACACCTGACCGAGATTTGAACCTCGATCTTCACGTCATCAACAGTCTAGTTACTGTGAGAGAAGCGCCTTAGACCATGAGGCCACCAAAGTGGGAAATTCTGGTTGTTGATTTGTAATTGAACAATGGTTGGTAGACTACTCAGTGGACCACAATCTTGGAGCATACAAATGTTTAACAGTAGAGAGGGCTTTGTGGAATACATCAAGTTCCGGCTCTTGCTCTCATTTTAGAAGTTGTGACGTCATACGGTTTACGGTGTCACGTGATCTGACCTTGAGTGGTAGATTTGAATAGTCACTTGTCCTAAGGCTATTTTGAACAAGGACTCGTTTTGGGACGATTGGGTGATCAATGGGATAAGAAATTTTAGGTTTAGGTGTTTTGGTTATGAAAGATTGTGATAACTTTTTAAAGCTCTATATTATGGCATTAAAATGTTGTAATATTGTTGTAATAGCCAATGTCTAAGATGTAACCCTGTGGAATATGATATGTGGTGTGTTTAAGAAGACCTTCATTTGAACACTACATATTAAATTAATATTTGAAAATTGGTGTTAAAGGCTTATAAAAACAACCGCTTTAGGGAATATTTGGGAAAATAATAGCATAGAGAATGTAGCGTAAATCACAAGAACTGAAAACTAAAAAACCTCTGGAGGACCAGTGTTACGAACACGGACAAATGGATTGTATGGTGGAATGGGAATGGGTAGAGGAAACTCATCTTCACTTTATGTTGTCTGATTGGTGTTGTCTTGGCGTAGTCAATTTAATTAACACACGCACACGAATAATTGAGATTGGACCGCTTCCAGGTGAAAGTTCACGGAACCTATAACCATCACTTATGGGTCGATCAAGTCTCAGCACACGACTCACTAAATCGGCAGAACGAAAAACCGTGCCAGCGACAATTGGCGGGAAAACAATAGACCTAGAGGGTTCTAGGTATGTTCTTGTTGCCTCCAAGAGTGAGTAAAGGTGAATGAAGGTGGAAGGAGTCAATAAAATATAAGAAAAGACCAAAAAACCGTCTAAACCACAACAAAGGCAATCAGATCACAAGACAAAACAAAAACTAACTAATTTCGAGGCATAGAGAACCTAGATAAAGGAAGCACTATCCAAAGAGATAGCATAGAGGACAGAAACGTGAAGTAGAGACTAATGGTACTGATCTAACAATAACTAACTAATTACGAGGCATAGAGAACCTAGATAAAGGAAGCACTATCCAAAGAGATAGCATAGAGGACAGAAACATGAAGTAGAGACTAATGGTACTGATCTAACAATAAACAATGCACAAACATACCGCCTACCAAAAACTAAAGTGAGTTTTTAAGAACAACAAACCAACAACAAAGATATGTACAGAATAATATTTACAAAAAAATGTATCCTTTCTATTGATTAGGAAGTGGACATAATTTGACAACCGGCCGTTTGAGGGTCCCATGCTTGGTACGGACACTACTGACTCTCGTTATCCCATCCCTTCCAGGGTACACCTCTTCTACTCTTCCAATCAGCCACCTGAGTGGGGGAAGATTGTCTTCCTTTATCAAGACTAACTGTCTCTTTTGTAAGCTGGCCTTGTTTGTAGCCCATTTTTGTCGCTGTTGGAGAGTATGGATATATTCCGTTGACCATCTTTGCCAAAAGTGCTGATAGTATTGCTGTATCAACTGCCAGTGATTCAACTTGTTGGTCGGCAGCTCCGTTATAATCTCCTCGAGTGGTCTGGTGAGAGAATGACCAACTATGAAATGTCCTGGTGTCAACGGATCAAGGTCATTTGGATCCGCAGAGAGAGCACTAAGCGGCCTGGAATTTAGCACTGCTTCAATTTGAATAAAGAGTGTGGATAGCCTTTCAAAGGTAAGTCTGATCACCCACCACTCGTTTTAGGTGAGTTTTTGCCGACTTGATACCAGCCTCCCATAGTCCACCAAAATGTGGAGCTGAGGGTGGGTTGAAATGCCAAGTTATGCCTTGGACTGAAAGTTTATCTTTTATCACTTTGGTTTCAGTATGGGACTCTAGATGCCTTTGTAGTTCTGTAAAATGACGATTGGCACCTACAAAGTTCGTGCCACAATCGCTATAAATATCTGAACACATACCACGACGGGAAATAAACCGAAGAACGGCATCAAGAAAGGCCCTTGTGCTTAGGTCTGATACCACCTCAAGGTGCACTGCCTTAGTTGTCAAGCACACAAACAAACATAAATAAGCCTTGAGAACCTTAGAATTCCTCAATTCAGATGATTTTATCTGGAAGGGTCCTCCATAATCCACTCCAACTCGGACAAATGGTCTTGATTGTTGCACACGCATCGCTGGGAGGTCCCCCATGAATGGTTGGAGAACAGGTGCCTTAAATCGAAAACATCTCATACACTTGAAGATCCGGGTTTTTATAACAGTGCGTGCTGAGAGAATCCAGTACTGGCCTTGAATGAGTGAGTGGGTTGTTCGAAGTCCAGCATGAAAATGAGATTATATGGTAGTGATCAACAATGATATCGGTGATGTGACTATTTTTCGGCAACAGAAGAGGATATTTTGTGCCATAATGCAGTGAAGAGTGTCGCAAGCGACCTCCTACCCTCAGTAGTCCCTCCTGGTCGAGAAATGGGTTTAGGCCCCTCACGCGGGGTGAACATGCCTGGCCCTTCTTTATTTCTTCAAGTTCTGACTCAAACGCTTGTTGTTGAACTTGTTTGATATATAGCATTCGGGCTGTAATGAGCTCCTTGGACAACAATGGGCCTTTACAACGATCTTGCTTCTTCACTTTGGAGTTATGAATAAACCGTGATAAAAATGCGATGACTCGTTGCAACCTTACCCATGATGAGAAGTGTTTGAACAGGTCAGCCCACCAGGTATTCGCTTCTGCTACTAGACTGGTAACCACTACAACCTTTAACTCAGGTACCTCTACCTGGCAAGTCACCTCAGAGAGCTTGGGCCAACTACTAATGGATTGTTTCAGCCAATCTGGTCCTGTCCACCAGATGTGGAAATTGGTCAATTCTTCAGGATGTAAGCCTCTGGAGGCACAATCAGACGGATTTGAATTAGTTGGGACATGTCTCCAATGTTGTGCTGGTACTGCTGCTTGAATTTGGGCTACTCTGTTGGCAACAAATTTTTTCAAAAGATGTGGTGAAGTTTGAATCCATGCCAAAACGATGGTAGAATCTGACCAAGTATACACAGTTGACACCTGTAATCGTTGTTCAAGGTTCTGCGGCACCCACTCCATAAGTGTGGCTAGGAGATGAGCCCCACAAAGCTCAAGTCTAGGAAGAGATAAACTCTTAACCGGAGCTACTCTTGACTTGGCGATAAGGTTGTTGACTTTAATTTCTCCATTACACGTAGTAATTCGATGATAGACGACTGCTGCATATCCTTTGATAGATGTATCACAAAATCCATGAAGCTGACAATTAATAGCATCACTGGTTGATATGAATCTGTTTGATGTACCTCACTGTTCAGTCAGCCTTCTTTCCTTCGCACTTGCACCGGCCGCTTCACCCTCCCTCCCTACTGCCGGTCCGACCCACAGTCCATGTTGTCTGAGCCGTCCGTGACGACTCCACCTCTGCTCACTGCGCCAGCGCTTCCTATTGGCTCGCGTGATGGACTCTGTCTCTAACGGTTCCTCGCGCCAATAGGAAGCCCCCGTTTTCCCCATTGGTCAAGGCCGGGCAGTGGTGGGGGGTATATAACACGGTGATCTCTGGAGCTATTTTTTAGAAATATTCACTTCTTCGGATATGATATATACAGAAACGACCGACCCAACGGAAGGGGAGGGGGAACTGCGGTTTTTATCAAAAACAACCTACAACACTACAGCCACAACTATCAAAATCTACAAAATCTAGATGCAACAGCAGTCCAAGTAAACACAAATAGCGGGAGTATCCTTTTCGCGGCCATATATAAGCCACCGACTAAGACCTTACAGCAACAAGACTTAGACACAATAATCGACGCGGACAAAATATTTTTAGCAGGGGACTTAAATAGCAAACATCCAAACTGGAATAGCAGACTGACCACTAGGGACGGTAGGACACTCAATGACCACGCAGATAGGAACAACTACATAGTAATAGGGCCTGGCGAACCCACTTTTTACCCCTCAAACCCCCTACAAAGACCCGATGTAATAGATGTGGTCTTGACCAACATGGGGGTGTCGTCGGAGGAGCTGTCAGTTCTAAAGTAGCTGGACTCCGACCACAACCCTATGGTGTGCGAGATTACTACAAACACAGAAATTGAAATAAAAGGGCTTAAACAATTAAGATCCACAAGTGACTGGGAGGGTTTTAAAATATCTCTAAATCAATCACTACCTGAACTCATCCACATAACAACAACAGAGGAAGCAGACGCCACACTGCAACTATTTACCAACACTGTACAGGAGGCCTACAGACTCAACACAACCTTAGAAACAGTTAAACATGACCTAAGACCCCAGAACCCGGACCTCGACTTTCTGATAGCTCAGAAAAGAGAGGCGAGGAGAGTGTGGCAAAGGGATAGAACCCCACAAGATAGAACAACTTACAACAGACTCAGGGCACAAGTAAGGCTTAAAGTCAAACAAATCAAAATAAACAGTTGGAACAACTACGTCACAGACGCCGCACTAGATTCCAGCAAAATCTGGAAAATAACTAAACAACTAAAATCAGACAAAAAAAAATCAGTCCCAGCTATACACGGCGAGAACGGCATGGTTTACACAAGCTCTGAGAAAGCAGAAGCCATAGCCGTGACGCTTGAGAAACAATTCACCCCCAATGACAACCCCCAAAACCCCGCTTTTGTTAGGGACGCCAAAAGATCAGTTAGAACATACCTAAATAGACCCATAACATCACAGGCAGACCCAATAACACTAGAAGAATTAAAATTCACAATAAAATACCTCCCAAATAATAAAGCGCCAGGCCACGACCGACTTTTAAACGAAACAATCAAACAGTTTCCCCCCAAAGCCACACTGATACTATTACACATATTCAATGCCCTTCTCACACTCTGTCACTTCCCGGACGCGTGGAAACTGGCGAGAGTAATAACCCTCCCCAAACCTGGAAAGGACCCAATGTTTCCTCAAAACAGACGGCCAATTAGTCTTCTCACCTCCCTTAGCAAATTGTTCGAAAAATTAATCCTAAAAAGACTGAACCACTTTAGCGAAACAAGAAGAATCATACCAAATCACCAATTCGGCTTTAGGGAAAAACACTCCACCATCTATCCAGTCCTAAATCTAATAGAGGACGCAACAGAAGCTTTCACACAGAAAAAGTTCACAATAGCAGTATTCCTAGATGTAGAAAAAGCATTTGACAAAGTTTGGCACATCGGCCTACTACAAAAATTAATAAAACTTGGATACCCCCAATGGCTCATTCACACTGTTGCCAGTTTTCTTGCGCAGAGAAGGTTTCAGGTAGCGATGGAGGGTTCAAAATCTAACACACACGACATAAAGGCCGGGGTGCCCCAGGGATCGACACTATCACCACACTTGTACAACATATACATCTCAGACATGCCCACCCAAGGGCAAACCAAAGTTAGACTATTCGCAGACGATACCATGATCTACATAATCAATAAAAACATTAACTATGCCAGTCTGGCAATGCAAAGATACTTAGTAAATTTACAAAACTGGCTCACAAACTGGCGGATTAAGGTCAACGCTGCCAAATCCGCAGCACTAATCATAAGCCGTAGAAACCAACATCTACCAGCCCCACTCACACTTTTTGACACGGAAATACCCGTAAAAAAAGAAACTAAATATTTAGGTATCACAATAGATTCAAGACTAACCTGGAGGAAACATATTGAAGACACAAATCAGAAAACAACAGGCAGATTCGTAAAATTATATCCACTACTCAAGGGCAGGGAACTAACAATACACACAAAAACAATTCTATACAAATCCGCGATACAGCCAATTATACTATATAACTGCCCAGCATGGAGTTACGGACCCAAGAGCCACACTAAGAAACTTCAAATAACGCAAAACAAGATTCTAAGAACAATCACTGGGGCACCATGGCGCACTAGAATAACAGACATACACACGATGACCAACTGCAGACAGCTACAGGAGATATACAAAGACCGAAACAAGAGACTGTACGAGCACACAGACACACACTCCAACGAGATAGTTAGGGACCTAGGACGATACGACCCTGCTGAACAGAGACACTACAAACGACCCAGGCTGGCGTAGTTGAGCTATTAATTATACTTTAAAACTAAAACTAAATATAGATAATAATAATAATAATTAGAAAAAAAAAAACCAAAAATATAAAAAACAAAAAAATCCCTAGGAGCAATCCTAGTAGAAAAAAAAAACAACCTAGATGTAACATTCCTAGTAGAAAAAAATAATAATATATATTTGTATCCCCAATTCACTTGACAATCAACTACGCCAAGCGACAGCAAAGCCGCCGACCACCTCACCAACCCATCCTTAATCCTAGCCTTACCCCGACCTTCATACACAATTCGCTCATTCCATACAACGAAAACCTTAGTCACGGCCGGACGCCACTGGGATAACCGCCTAGGTTGTCTACTAGCCAGAGAATAACGCTGGCGCCGGGGGCGGCCCCAGATGGGGAATGGAAATGTATCCACCTCAATCCTAATCCCAAGAAAAGAAAATCCTACCCCAACAAGCAACTCCGTATAACCTTTGCCACCGCCGGACTCCACTGGGATAACCGCCTAGGTCAACCTTCTAGCCAGAGAATAACGCTGGCGCCACTGGCGGCCCCAGATGGGGAATGGATATGTAACCATCCGCGTCAAACCTATTCCCTACAGTCAAGTTAAACCTTTCGACCCTTCCCGGAAATCGACTCACTAAATCATCCACAAATCACCATCATACCTTAAACACACCTACCCACATCCCAAGAAAAGAAAATCCCACCCCAATTCCCGCGACCCAGCGCAATCACTCACCATCATACCTTAAACACACCTACCCACATCCCAAGAAAGAAAATCCTCCCCAATTCCCGCGACCCAACGCAAACACTCACAACTCACCACATTCCTTAAACACACCTTCCCACATCCCAAGAAAAGAAAATCCTCCCAATTTCCCACGACCCAGCACAATCACCACAACTCACCATCATACCTTAAGCACACCTCCCCACATCCCAAGAAAAGAAAATCCTCCCCAATTCCCGAGACCCAGCGCAATCACTCACAACTCACCATCATACCTTAAACACACCTTCCCACATCCCAAGAAAAGAAAATCCTCCCAAAGTCCCACGACCCAACACACCACAAATTGCACCTCAAAGGGTAATTTACTAATCCAAGTGTAATTCTCTTACAGCCTCATTTCATCTGTTTCATTTCATAGGTATTAATTTCATTCACGAGGTTAAGAGTCACGACAGTGACTCGGTACTCAAACAACAAATCAGCCCTTTCATAGACAACCTGGCGTGGCATAACTGTCAAGTCAGATGTTCTATGTCGGGCAACAGCCGAAAGGCTATTTTTTAGTACACGACGCGTCTCTGAGATTCGAGCCACCAGGTGTTATATTGAGCTGCCTTTTTCAAGGCAAAACCGCAACTGTCTTTTTTAAGACAAACCTGCCTTTTTTAAGGCAAACGTGAGCAGATTGTACAGGAGACAGGTTTACCCGAACACACACACTAGACTAAACTCGGAAGGGACGTTTCGGTGGTAATTTCTGTGGTGGATACCAAACGGTGCCAACAAAGCCACAGTGGACGTAAATCGAGACCGGCTGCGAAACAATACCTCGCAGTCGGCGCACGTCTTCCGGGACACCAGACAACATCACAGATCCTCCCGCACTGCACAGAGGAGGGTATCTTAACCCTTCCACACTGGCCACTAGCCTGCCCTTTTCAGGGCTGAGCGAAATGGCCGCCCCCGACCACACCAGACCGAGTACCAAACAAAACGACACGGACATGGACTACTCCTCTACGGACAATTCAGACATGGAAGCAGACACTGACGGACAGGGAACTTTCACGATGGCCGACAAACTAGGACGGAAAAGGAAATTCAGACCTCACAAGCTACCCCAGACAAAAAAGACACCAACAGAGTTGACGAACAAGTTCGACGCCCTGAAAAGGGCCGAAAACAATACTCCCTCACCACTCGACCAGAACACTGACAAACAGCTGCCTACAACAACCACCACACGCAAGACACACTACCCACCAATAGTGACGCTAGGAACACAAAACTACTCTCAGATAGCCAAGGTAGCAAAAGAGATAGGAGGGGACATTAAAATCACGTACATCACAAACGGACTTAAAATTCACACCACCAACAAGCAGGACTACGACCTAATACAACACTTACTGAAGGACCTAAAACAGGAGTTTCACACTTACACGCTACCGAGGGACAAACCAGTTAAAGTTATAGTCAAGGGGCTCCCTCCCAACATGGCTACCAGTGACCTAGAGGCAGAACTTAAAGACATGGGATTCCCAGTGACTGACGTGAGGCAATTCTCCAGGAAGTCGGCTGCGGACAACACGACTCAGACCGTGACACTTCTCCCTACTTTCCAAGTGACTCTAGCAAAGAGCACAGACACAAACACCATCTTCCAAGTAAATTCAATTAACCATACCAGAGTTAGGATCGAACCCTACATACCACCAATCAACACAGTCGTACAATGCCACAAGTGCCAAAGATACGGCCATACTAAGAATAACTGCCAGAACAACCCCCGGTGTGTCAAGTGCTTAAAACAGCACATCACCAAAGACTGCCCCAAAAAAGACGCCACCACTCCTGCCCGATGCGTAAACTGTATGGGAAGCCACACGGCGAATTACAGCAAGTGCCCGGTGTACTTAGACTTACTAGAAAAGAAGAAGACGGCACAACTACCAAAGACAAACACACAGAACAAAACTCTGACCCGGTCCATGCCCCCACCCTCCAACACACAGAGCTTCCCACCAATGCGGCAGAGACCCGTGGCAAAACCCCCGTCCCTGAGGCGGCCAAGATCCACCGATCCTACGCCCAGGCAGTACAGGCAAAACAAACACAAGGCCCCCCACAACAAGAAGCCGGTTCAACCGGTTCTGACATAAAAGACTTAATTAGGCTACTCAAAGACTTAAACATAATGAAGATCATTACACATTTCAAACCTTATCTCAATAGGCTCAGACAAACAACAGACTCAACAGAGAAAATGTTTATCATGATAGAGGGAGTGACTGACTACTTTGTAAATCAGGATGACTAGACAAGACAAGACGCGGACCAAGGACATTCTACGCGTTTTTATATGGAACGCGAACGGGATACTGACGCAGGCTCATGAACTAGAAGAACTTTTTAAAACATATGGAATAGATATAAGACTAATCAACGAAACCCATCTAAACCAAAACAAGAGACTTAACTTTTTCGGCTACCATCTATATAGAACAGATAGACCCGGCAGAAGTGGCGGGGGTACAGCAATATTCATCAAAGACAATATTCCCCACTACCAACATATTTTTCAAACATTACAAAACATAGAAGCAACAGCAATAAAAGTAAATACAAAGAACGGAGGTATCCTATTCGCGGCCATATATAAACCACCGACCAAGACAATACTACAAAGCGACCTAGACGAACTTACGAACTTCGATAAGATATTCTTAGCAGGGGACATGAATAGCAAACACTTGAACTGGAATAGCCGACTGACCAATAGGAATGGACGCATACTAAACGACCACGCGGACACTAAGGGATACACGGTAGTCGGGCCTGGCGAACCGACATTTTACCCCTCAAACCCACTACAGAGGCCAGATGTAATAGACGTGGTCTTGAACAATATAGGGGTGACACCGGAAGAGCTCTCAGTTCTTAAAGAACTGGACTCGGACCACAACCCTATAGTGTGCGAGATCACAACAAACACAGAAATACAGATAAACAACATTAAAAAACTACTACTAACTGGGAAGGGTTCAAAAGAACACTAGACGAAACAGTACCCGAAAACATAAACATCACGACCACCGAAGAAGCAGACACTACACTCCAACTCTTTACCAGCACAGTACAGGAAGCATACAAAACTAACACCGCAATAGAACAGGAAAAACATGACTTGAGACGCCAACACCCAGACCTTGACTTTCTGCTCGCCCATAAACGAGAGGCAAGGAGAGACTGGCAAACATACAAAACACCACAACACAGAACAGCCTACAATAGACTCACTGCACAAGTAAGACGTACAGTTAAAACTATTAAATGCAACAACTGGAACACATACATCACTGACGCTGCCATGGACCCCAGTAAAGTCTGGAAAGTCACAAAACAGCTTAAATCATCAGGAAACAAACGGTCGGTACCCGCTATACACGGGGAGCACGGTATGGCCTATATAAGCTCAGAGAAAGCGGAGGCCATAGCCGTGACTCTGGAGAAACAGTTTACACCAAACCAAAACCCGAGAGACGCAGACTTCGTCAGGGACGCACAGAGATCAGTACGGGAATGGGGAGAGTCGTGTAGTACCGGACACTTAAGATTTTTAAATTTAATTTTTAATTTTATTAAATGAAAATGAGACAAATGACATGTAAATATTAAGATTACATGTGTATTCATATACCTGCTGTATTAAAATAGCTTATATAAAATATTCTTCTTTCTAGAGTCATTTAAAAAAATAGGCTTAGTTCACTTTAAAAAATTACTGTCGGGTAGTACCGGACATATTACAATATTACAATTTTTAATCAAATTTTGACACCAAACTTCTCTTATTGTCTTAAGATGCTTTCTCACAAGAGTCACATTTATAAAAAGAGGGATTTAATTCAGTATTGGCACAATTCTCGTGCGCCCACCCTTGGCAAAAGTCACACTTTATCCAATCCTCGTCAAAATTTTCTCCGCATATTATGCAGTCGGTTTTATCTTCAACTTCTTCGCTCATAAGTTGTGCCGAAGTTTTGTTAACTTTTCTGTTATTTTGATGTAATTTTTTTTCTTTTTTTATCGTGACTTCCAACTTATTTTTTGATTTTCCCATTTTCTTTAATTGTTTTTCTTCTAACTGAGCTTTATAAGGACTTGATGTTAGTATTTCGCTCTTAGCACCACGTCGTCTTCTAACATTTAACCTACGTTCTGCAGCGACAGGCACTGGTGACACTTGTGTGATTATGGTGTGGAAAAATCCAGTTGAAGGAGTTGATGACTGTGGAGTCTTGATGTTGAAGTTTGTACGGTTGAAGTTGACTGTTGTGAAGTCATGGAAGTAAATAACTCTGGAAATGGAGGTTGTGGAGATACAGAAGTTGAGGATCTTGGAGATTCAAATGATGGCTGTAAATTTTCGTGTCCATAATTTGATGTGTGTGGAGTATTAGGGGATATTGATTGTAGATTTCCTGGATCATCTTTCAATAGCTCTGAGTCTTCATAGACAGAGTCGGTAATATCTAGTCCTTGCGATGGCAAATAATCCAAATCTGTGAATATGTTTGGATTATATGGATGTATACCTGTACATTCAAATCCTTTTTTAGCTATATCCATTCGGCAAATTTTGGTAAAAGCATAGCTTACTAATCCAACAACATCATAATCTGTTATCCTGGAAAAAGGATTCTGTCGCATCCAAATAGCACAAGCTTCATTATATGACTCTTTAAAAGGCTTCATTATGGTCCTATCAAGTGGTTGCAGTTTGTGCGTTGGGTGGGGGGAGGGGGGGGGGGCAAACTTAATATATGAACATTGTGTTGACGTGCAAACAGAATCATGTCAAGCTCCTTGTGGCTGCAGTGACCATCTAAAATGAGCAGCACAGGTTCATGTTTAGTAGGATGGACACGTTTGACGAACTCTTGAAGCCACTTCAGAAAAATTTCACCACTAGTTTGAGCAGCAAACAAACTTCCAGGGGGTGCACCAATCATGAGGCGGTTGTTCATCCTCTGCCTAGGAAATATAAAGAGAGGCGGGATAAATTGGTCTCCAGAAGCATTTACGCAAAGAAGCACAGTGACCGTACGACCTCTTTCCCCAGACGTTAATTTTCCAACTTGTTTTTTCCCTTTTATGGATATAACTTTAGAGTCATTTGAATGAACGCACGTAACTCCTGATTCATCTGCATTGAAAATTCTACATGCAGAAAAGGAATATTTACTTTGAAGTTGATTAAATTTTTCAAAAAATCTAGAAACCTGAGGTTTGTTGAAACCAACTGCTCGTTGCATGCTAGTAGATTCAGCGGTTCTTAATGTGATTTCAGGGTGTCGTTTCATAAAATCATAGTAGAAGTCCTTACCAGCACACTTCTTTTTCTTGTTGAAGCGGTGATCAAGTTTCAAGGCTTTGGCCACATCGAAAGCCAACTTCCCAAACTTCTTACGACTCAATGGCATCAAACGGTTATCAAGGTCTTTAATGTGTATTACAAGTTCCTCTTCAAAATTTTCTGAGAAAGTAGGTTTGAGTCGCCCCATGTCAGGACCTATTTTTACTTCATATCCTAATTTTAACTTCGCTACTCTGTCTCCTAAGGAGCTTTTATAAACAGCGTATGTATTTGCCGCCTGTCTCACTGTCATAGCGTTACTTAAAACTTTTTCTACAGCTATTTTCATGTTCTCTTCTTGCCACTTCCCACGTAAGCCTACTTTTTCCTTTTTCTTTAATTTAGGCATAGTGTATAATTCCAGAATCGGTTACCTGAAAGAAAAAGTTCTATGAAGACAAAATAAATAAATATATATTATATATATATATATATATATATATATATATAATTTAGTATTAGATATATATACCTAATCTGAGTAATCTTATCTAACCTTAAATTAAGTGTTTTATTTGAGCTTTATTTGTTGTTAATGTTGATAAAAACTTTGTGGCATCCCTTAGTTTGTCCGGTACTGGACGAAAACAACTTGTCCGATACTAGCCGATCTGTATGGCAATAAAATAAAGGTAGTCATTCCAATAATATTTTCTTTGTTGACCAAATCAATATTATAACTTATTCATGAGTTTACCCTTTACCTTATATCCAATAAACAAACTAATTGTAACTACCGTGTGAGAATGAGAAGTCTTGAAAATGTAGTTGTAACAATGAAACAAAGCACATAAACTACACAAACACTCGTGGGAACCGTACTGCTCGAGGACGCGCCTTCAACTAACGGTTGTCTTTGGCTGCAAGCAAGAAGAGTAATATTATATCCGAGAGGATTCTCTAGCTAAAGGTAGTTTACTGAAACATGATCTGTCCGATACTAGCCGCTGTCCGATACTATACGACTCTCCTACCTATTTAGACCAATAGTGTCACGGGTGGACCTAATAACACTAGATGAACTAAACTACACAATGAAACAACTCCCAAAAAATAAAGCGCCAGGCCACGACAGACTATCAAACGAAACACTACAGAAACTACCACCGAGGGCAATACTCACGCAACTGACAATATTCAACGCTCTACTTACACTCTGTCACTTCCCAGACGTATGGAAACTGGCGACAGTAATAACTCTTCCTAAACCAGGAAAGGACCCAATGTTCCCTCAGAACAGAAGGCCTATTAGTCTCCTCCCCACTATGAGCAAACTATTCGAAAAACTAGTTCTAAAAAGGATAGACAAATTTAGCGAAAAAAATGAGATCATCCCAAAAATCCAATTCGGTTTCAGGAAAAATCACTCGACTATTCACCCCGTACTGTATTTAATTGAGGACGCCACAAAAGCATTTGAAGAAAAAAAACACACCGTAGCAATATTTCTAGACGTTGAAAAAGCATTCGACAGAGTTTGGCACATAGGACTAATTCAAAAACTAATTAAATTCAACTACCCACAATGGATCATCCACATTATCGCCAGTTACCTTGCTCGAAGGAAGTTTCAGGTAGTCATGGACGGAACAAAATCACCCATACACGACATAAGGGCTGGGGTGCCCCAGGGATCTGCACTAGCACCACACCTTTATAGCATATATATTTCAGACATTCCTACCAATCCACAAGTAAAAGTACGAATCTTTGCAGACGACACCATGGCCTACACCATATATAAAAACATAAATTTTGCCAGCTTAAAAATGCAGAGGTACCTAGTTGAACTACAAATTTGGTTCACGACTTGGAGGATAAAAGTTAACCCCACAAAATCAGCAGCTTTGATTATTAGCCGAGGACGCAAAAAACTCCCAGCACCACTCACTTTATTCGACACAGAAATACCTGTTAAAAAAGATACAAAATATTTAGGCACTACAATAGACTCGAAACTAACCTGGAGAAGTCACATAGAGGACACAAGAAAAAAAGCCACTGGGAGATATGTACAATTGTACGCTCTATTCAAAGGAAGGGAACTAAACATCCACACAAAAACTGTCTTATACAAATCCATGATACAACCGATTATACTGTACAACTGCGCAGTATGGAGCTACGGAGCCAAACACCTCACAGATAGACTACAAATCACACAAAACAAGATACTCAGAACCATCACTGGAGCACCCTGGCGAACTAGAATAACACACCTACATGAAATGACAAATTGCAGACCCCTCCATGACATATACAGGGAAAGGAACAAAAAACTCTACGAACAGGCAGACACACACACTAATGACATAGTACGGGAACTAGGACGTTACGACCCTACTGAGACCAGACGCTACAAGAGACCACGGCTGGCGTAGGAGAGCATTATTATGACTAACTCAGTGTCTATTATAATCTTGGAAAAAAAAAAAAAAAAAAAAACACAACCCCCGATACCTAGATTTAGGAAAAAAAAAAAAAAAATTAGAGTAGTAATTAACCAAATTGACAATCGACTACGCCAGACCAACGGGATCGACGACAACCCACCACCCAACTATCCCATCCTTGCTCCAACCCCAGACCTGACATTCACAAGTCGCTCATTTCATGCCATCACAACCTTAGTCACGGCCGGACGCCACTGGGATAACCGCCTAGGTCAACCTTCTAGCCAGAGAATAACGCTGGCGCCACTGACGGCCCCAGATGGGGAATGGAAATGTATCCACCTCACACCTAATCCCAAGAAAAGAAAATCCTACCCCAACAAGAAACTCTTTATAACCTTTGCCACCGCCGGACTCCACTGGGATAACCGCCTAGGTCAACCTTCTAGCCAGAGAATAACGCTGGCGCCACTGACGGCCCCAGATGGGGAATGGATATGTAACTATCCGCGCCAAACCTATTCCCTACAGTCAAGTTAAACCTTTCGATCCACCTCCCGGAAATCGACTCATGAAACAATTAACATATATCATCATCATACCTTATACACACCTTCCCACATCCCAACAAAAGAAAATCCTCCCCAAATCCCGAGACCCAGCGCGATCGTTCACTATCACCAACTTCACTCACAGTGTCAATAATTATACAATTGTTTGTACAAGGTATCAATTTATTCAAGAGGCCAGGAGTCACGATAGTGACTCCGTACTCTAACACAAATATAGCCCTTTCACAGGCGGCCTAGCTTGGCATCAGAGTCAAGGTAGAAATGTCCTGCGTCGGGCTACAAAAACCACACACCTGTAGTATTCTGCAGGCTCATTTCATCAGGTAAACAAGTTCATTCGCGAGGTTAAGAGTCATGACAATGACTCGGTACTCAAACAACAAATCAGCCCTTTCATAGACAACCTGGCGTGGCATAACTGTCAAGTCAGATGTTCTATGTCGGGCAACAGCCGTACGGCAATTTTTTAGTGGTGACCCAACCTTGGAGAACCACCATTATGAAAGAGCATAATAAACCATCTTTATTCGTTTGAAAAGAGCATTTCATCGTCACTCCCTATCCTCTCATGACTATCCCCAACCTCCCACCGCGACTCCGTGTTGCCGGGATGGTTATCCTGCCTCCCACCGCGACTCTGTGTTGCCGGGACTGTTCCCCTGCCTCCCACCACGACTCCGTGTTGCCGGGACAGATCCTTACCTCCCACCGCGACTTCGTGTTGCCGGGACTCTGACCTATCTGTTTTCTCCCCATCTCCCTTCCTTACCCCCATCCAATGGACCCACGAGATCGACGCCTGACAACCACCGTCGCCCGGAAACTGGACTTCGACGAGACAAAACCACTCCACGCGAAGCCGCAGTAAAAGGGTTAACATGTTGATCTTGACATGTGTAAGAACATGAAAGTGTGAGCAAAATCTTTGCCACCCTTGTCCGAGCTCTGGTGGAAGTGGTTCATCCCAATCAAGTCTTAGGGTCCACAAAGTCTGCATGAACGCCTTAGCCCAGAACACCACTAGAGATAGCCACCCCACAGGATCAAATATTCTAGCAATATTTGAGAGAACTGCCCTCTTCGTATCTGTAACCTCAAAAGTATGTACATGATAAGAGAATGAATCTGATGTGGGGTCCCATTCCAACCCTAATATCTTAATTACTTGATCTCCATCTTCTTCAAACATGAGGGGAACTTCACGGTGTTCATTTGGTATCCCTTTTAATACTTCAGGGTGGTTGCTAGACCATTTCCTAAGTTGGAAGCCTCCTAGGCTTAGCAATTCAATCAACTCGGTTTGTAAACTGAGAGCAGATTCCACTGAATCAGCACCAGTGACTATGTCATCAACAAAAATGTCCCTACAAAGGACCTGGGCAGCACGAGGGTAACGAAGTTTTTCATCAGAAGCGAGCTGACGCAGGGATCGCATCGCCAAGTAAGGAGCTGAAGTTACACCATAAGTCACAATATTCAATTGATATTCTTGAATTTGTTGATCAGGGGATTCGCACCACAGTATTACCTAGTAATGTTGGTCATCCGGAATTACAAGTATTTGTCGATACATCTTGCATATATCAGGGGTGAGCGCAATGGGATGAAATCGAAAATTCATAACAATTTCCACAATTTCCCTTTGCAGTTTGGGACCCTTCAATAATGTATCATTCAGTGATTGACCTGGTGATGTTGCTGCAGAAGCGTCAAATACCACTCTCAGTTTGGTGGTTGAGCTAGATTCATTGGATACGCAATGATGTGGGATATAGTATTTAATGTCCTGGATCATTGATGGTTCAATGCGCTTCATGTGACCGAGTTCTTCATATTCCTTTAGAAAGGTCACATACTGTTTCTTCACTTGTGGGTAACGAGCTAAGCGGCGTTCCAGCTGAGTGAGTCTCTTGACTGCTTGTTGACGTGACTCTCACAACTCTGGTTGTGCATCCTTGAAAGGTAGCCGTACAATGTATCTACCTTCATTGTCACGAGTGTGTGTGTTGTCACATAGTGTGCCTCACATATAGCTTCATCAGGGTCAGTGTGGCTAGTCACGGGTAACTCTTCCACCTCCCAAAAGCGTCGCAAAACACTATCAAGCGATGGTTCGGTAGCAACAAAAAACGACGAGACACTAGAAGTTATAAGTGGTTGAGGTCCTACCCGCCCAATTATGATCCAGCCAAAGATGCTATACAATCCCGAGGGACAATTAGATGAAGTTGAATACCGCCCACCATCAAAGATCTCGGGATATACATCTGCACCTAAAAGAATGTCAATCAGCCCTGGTACATGAAAATGAGAGTCAGCCAACTGTAGATGAGCAAACTCCTGAACCATATCTTTAGAAAGCATGGTTGATGGCATTCCCGATGTGATTTTACTTAGAATGATGGCCTCGGTGACCAACTGAGGTCCATAAACACCACACGGCTTCACCTCACATATCACAACACCCTTGTTGGTTTTCACAGTTGACTGAGAGATCCCTCTAATAGGAATTTTCAACTTGAGACGTGGTAGAGACAGCCGGTGAGCACAGTCTTCAGTAATAAATGATGATTGTGACGCACAATCTATTAACACTCTAACCTTCTGATAAGCACCATGCCCATCCTTAACTTGCACTACAGCGGTTCCCGACAAGACTTTAGTAAGGCTCACAGAACTGGTGGTAAGTGAGTTGATCTGTTCACCCCGTGTAACAGTGCCTTCATGGCCTGCTGAATGAGCCTGATGGGTAGCATCCCCTTGCATATACCTACTGTCTCTCTGGGTGTGATCAGTGTGAGAGCTGGTAAAACGTTGGTTTGAGCTAGACGATCCTTGACCGCAAGTGTTAATGGTGCCTTGACTACCTGACCCTATGTGCAACAATGTGTGATGATTTTGATTGCAGTGCGGACACTTGAACCTTGAGGAGCACTCTCTTACTTGGTGTGACTCCTTTAAACAATCAAAACACAATTTATTTGACTTTACCCAATCCCGGCGTTGTATCGGTGTCTTGCTCGTTAACACTGGACACTTATAAATACTGTGGCTAGCTTGACACACAGTGCAGTGACCTTGATTTGAGTTAACATAAAATGATCTTCTCACTCCAACAGGTGACTTCAGTGATCCTTCCATCCTCCTGTTGGTTGTTATATGTCTAGTACTCGCGCTAGTTGACAGTGTTAGACCTTCATTTGCAGATGACAGTGCTTTGCATTGATTTTCAAGAAATTCCAAAAGTTTATCAAAACTTGGTAATTTGGTAGCCGTGTGCGCAAGCTCAAACATCAGTCGTGTCTCTCTATCTAACTTGTTCAGTGTCAAGTTTAATAAGATAAAACTCCACTCACAAACTGGAAACTTTAACACATTTAGTGCTCCCAAGTTCTCCTTGAATGTGTCCACTAAGGCCCTTAAGTTCTGTGGTGACCTTGAGGTTAGACCCGGGAAACGCATTATCTTCTCAAAATATGTAGTAGCTATTGATCTCACATCTTGGTAACGTTCTGTAAGAGTCGCCCAGGCTAACGGGTAGTTCTCATCTGACACCGGTAACGATTTTAATAAACTTAGCGGCTCTCCAGATAATGTTGTCAAAAGATATTGAAACCCTTCCACTGGTGTTAAGGTTTTGTTAGTAGGAACGAGAGAGACGTACAAGTCATGAAATGTGGTCCAGTCAGTGTCTATACCACTAAATGTGGGCAGTTGCAACTTAGGCAATTTTGCCGACAATGCCTTTACTGGAGATCCATTATCGTTACCCGAAGTGGATGAAGGCTTAGTAATCCGTGCATAAATCTCCTTAACCTGGTAATAGGTAATGTCAAAGTCTTCAATCAGCTTGTCATGTGCTTCAACATCAAAGTCCCTCTTAGATTTGCTTACCGCAACTCCTAACTCAACGTGAGTTTCTTCAAAATCCCTCCTTAAATGTTCCAAGTCTGAACAATGTGCCTTAAATATCCCTACTTTGGTAATGTCATTTTCAACTTGTTCTTACAGCTTGTAAAGTCTGTTAACCCGGCCATTTATCACCTTAAACCTAGCTTCGAGCTGTGCATAAGACATGATGATAGCAAATTAACACAAATTGAATGTAACAAACGGGAACTAAACATACAAACGTAAGCTAACAAGACTAGCTACAAACATAAACAAAGTCAAAACACGACCATCGATTACATCCCGACTCTCGAACAATATCGAACTGACGATACTCAATCACTATTAGATACGATGCACAATCGATATGGCAGCGACTGAACGATAACTCAAACGATATATCGAGGTTATGACATCACTAATCCAACTGACCCAACATGGCCGAAATATGACGTGAACAAAGGTTACAATAAATAATCAAACAAAACAGATAAGTTGCTCTATCCACCCTAACCACAGAAACACAAGGAACACTGAAACAAGTATCCTTGGCCCGGATGGACCAAAATTATGTAGCGTAAATCACAAGAACTGAAAACTAAAAAACCTCTGGAGGACCAGTGTTACGAACACGGACAAATGGACTGTTTGGTGGAATGGGAATGGGTAGAGGCAACTCACCTTCACTTTATGTTGTCTGATTGGTGTTGTCTTGGAGCAGTCAATTTCATTAACACACGCACAGGAATAATTGAGATTGGACCGCTTCCAGGTGAAAGTTCACGGAACCTATAACCATCACTTATGGGTTGATCAAGTCTCAGCACACGACTCACTAAATCGGCAGAACGAAAAACCGCGCCAGCGACACTTGGTGGGAAAACAATAGACCTAGAGGGTTCTAGGTATGTTCTTGTTGCCTCCAAGAGTGAGTAAAGGTGAATGAAGGTGGAAGGAGTCAATGTAATATAAAAAAAGACCAAAAAACCGTCTAAACCACAACAAAGGCAATCAGATCACAAGACAAAACAAAAACTAACTAATTTCGAGGCATAGAGAACCTAGATAAAGGAGCACTATCCAAAGAGATAGCATAGAGGACAGAAACATGAAGTAGAGACTAATGGTACTGATCTAACAATAAACAATGCACAAACAGAGAATATATTTTTTAAGAACTTAGTGATGGATAAACTTTAAAGGGCAGAGAAGGCTGAATCCTATTAAAAGTACACACTAACGTAACGTGAGATGTATTTTGGTTTACATCCAATTTCATGTTCTATATGGGGCAAAGCTTAATTGAATACAGCTTGTTGTTGAAAATGTTATATATTATTGAAACAGCACACCACCGAGTTTTGTGTTGGCGTATTACAAAAAGTATTATGTTTGAAAAGAGTTAAAACAATAATATTGCACCATGCAATAATTCAAAGCAATAGTTTACCATGATTAGTTGGTGTAGTTTTGGAATTTAGACTAGAAATATATATTATAATATTGATGGGGAGGTAACTATTACATTTATTTACTATTGATTCATTAATAGGAGTACACAGTAGTTAAAAAGTAGTAATTAATACAATATCACAAGCAAGAATGTCATTATGTAAATGTATATCCTTGTGTGACAACATATCTGTGTGCAGCTGTCTCCTAGTGACTGCTCCAAAATACAAATATTCGACCCTGACTCGTGTCTCTGTCGCTGTAACAACAAGACAGTTTGCAACAATGGACTTTCCTGGGATCCCATGAAGTGTGGTTGTCTGTAATGACAACATCCCCTACATATGGATATAGCCACTATACAGGTGAGCACTCGCCCTGTAATAGTATTTGGTGCCTATACAATTATTCCAGTAATGTGTATTTAGTTATTTCTCTTATACACCACATAATTTGTTATGTAATAGTAGGCTATTTCTGTTTCAGGTCCAGGTGTTATACTACCAGGGATTGATGTACTAGAACGTAATATATTTAAAATCAAATAATTAAAATAAATTGTTTCTGTACACATTTGTAAAAGAATGTGTAGTTTATTAGAATATGTATTTGATCTAGGCACATTCACTATTCACTACCATAAAATTCCCATAAATATTATTTAAACATTCAAAATTGAATAAAGTATATTCGATAAAAACTATAATATTTGGTCATATCAAGTTTGTGGTAATATGAATTTTGATTGAAATATTAATACATATTGTATAATTATGTATTTTTAATTGATTTTAAAGCAATCTTATGTATAAAGAATGTTGTAATGGGGTGGGAGTTTCAATATATATATTAATGACAGAGTTGTATTTTTCCTTACATAATAATTAAGAATCGATGATTGTTTCTAATAAGTATTTTATTTTAAAAGCGTGCGAGTTTATTATGGTAATTTTCTATCAATTAAAAACCACAACTATTTTAACTGCACACATATAATTTAAAATTTAATCTTGGAAAAGATCATTATTAAATAGGGTAAGCTTAATATAATTATTTTCATTTAATGGAAAGTGTTATTTATTTTGATAAATATTGTAACTGAGTAGTTTTAATTTTAACAAAGATGCTCAAAGTGCTCTATAATTTTATGTATATTTTGAATCGAGCTACGTTCATTATTTTTGTAATTTTAACAATCTCTTTTTGTTTGATAAATCTTAAAACAAAGTGGAAAATTTTCTATTTGTGTCTTCTGTGTTGCCCAATTCTAATTTGTTCCTGTGATGGTTTTGGAGGCTAACATTGAGAGTTCAGACTCGCCTTGGCGTTGGAGTGTGAATAGTGTTTTAGATTACGATTGAATTTCCAGTCAAACACACTTTACTAAAAATATGTACAGTACGTCCAATGCCAGTGAAGTAACATCAATAGTGAGGGCCCTGATGCTACGTTTCTTAATGGGCATTTAAAGTGAGCAATTTTTACTAAAAGTGAGCTTTACAACAAATATTTATAAGCATATGTGATAATGTGGTTTAAAAATCTATGGCATAAAATCCACGCGGAGTCTATCTGTGATGCAATATTTACTGTTTCGAATGTTTTAAAACTACATATATTGTCCAAGTGAATTGCACATTCCTCGTGTTTTTAATTCTTTCATTAAATATTTTAAAGATTCTTACAGTCTACCGTTGTCCACAACTTCATACCACCAAATAATAAACAATAAAAAAAAAATGGGTGTGTGTACTCATGTACGCGCGTGAGAAGTTATACTTCTTTGGCATCATTAAAAAATAGTTTTTAATTGCATGCAAATAATTAATTACAATAAAATGATAAAAAGACTGGAAAAGGATAGTCAACACAGTCAATAAAGTTCAGCTTAAATTTGAAAAATTAAATAAATATTTATTTATTTTCTTTCATTAAATGTAACATAAATTGAATAAATAATATATATATACATATATATATATATAATTATTAAAAATAAAATTTAGAAAATAATAAATATATATGACATAATTTGTACTAAATATTATAAGATTCTTAATTTTAAATATTTATTATTGATTATTTAATATTTTAAAATTAAATTAATAAATTTAATAATAAATTCAAAATTGAATTTAAGTTTATTCATTTTTTAAATATTTATTATTTTCTTAATTTAATATTCACTTTTCATTTTTATCAAAAAGTTTTCATTAAATTTGATCATTTATTTTTATAAATATTTATTATTTATTCAATTTAATAATATATATTAAAAATAAATATTTTAATTTGATGTTAGATTTAAATTTTTATCACAAACTTTTTATTAAATGTTTTATTAATTTTATTTCTTTATTTTGTAAATATTAAATAACCAATAATAAATATTTAACAATAATAATTTAATAATATTTAGTATTAATTATGTTAAATAATAATATTTTAATTTATATCAATAAATAATACAAACGGATAGTTAACCTCAATTATATTGGAGCACTTGAAAAAGTCTATAAGCACAATTTTTTTCACTAATATTTACGAATAGTAAATAATATTAATCAAAATATTCAATTTAAATCACTACTGAATATAATTTATTAGCACATATATAATTCGCACTTGTATGAAACTAAAACACGTGTTGTGAATGTAGAAACTAGAAAACATGTGGATAAATATTATATATATGAAAACAGTGATCAGGGCCTCTAATTTTGAAAAGTGCGAGTAGCGATTCGCTAGCGTATTTCTCTCATCTCGCACACAATCTCGCAAACCCCTAATTTTGAAACTTCTGCGCTGCGAAAACTGACGTCACACGATCGAATAGCGAGCGGATTCAACTCGCCAGCCTCACACCGTGCGAGACAGGCCTTGTCTATCGAATAGGCAATAACATAACAAAATGGATGCCATCCCCCTCTTCGGTTGCAGCTTTCTGAGAGTGATTTTGTTGAAATAAACCTATCACTGTACAAAATAGGTTTACAGAAGAAAAGAATATGATTGCTTTGTACATTTTATGCAATCCTTCAAAACAAATATTTGTTTGGGTGAAAATAAAACTATAATTTCTAATTTTTTAAGTATCTTCAATCGTCAATTTGGGTGATTCGGTAACGTGACCGTCTCATGATCTAAGGTTCGCATGTTCAAACCCATAAAAAATTTACTTTTTTTAATTTATCAGACTTTAAACTTTAATTTTAAATGAACGTATTAGTAAGCATTTAATGTTTTAAATATATTTTATAGAAATACACAAGGTATTTGAGCCTACGTAGACTAACAAAATAGTCGTTAAAAATAATTTAAAAAGGTAATAAATTAAAAACGCTAGGCCTATATTAATTTTGAAATTTTGTATGTAGGTGATTATTTAAAAATTAAATTAATGGGTTTTATGACATAAAATTGTACACATTTTAAAATAAGGCTTGTACACATTTTAAAATAAGGCTAAGTAAGCTAATTATTATTCACATAGTAAAATTTTTTTTAGGGTATATTTATGTTTTAAAAATAGTTGCGAAAATAAAAAAATATATTACTGAATTTTAATTACGAAAACGTGATTTAAATTCAGACAGAAATTAAAATAATTTACCTAGGGTGGCATTGAACTCGTGAAAGTTCGAATTCGGATCAAGCACGCTACCAAGTGTGCTAAATTGGATTATTCCGTAGAAATAGTTTTTATATTTATTCATATAACTTTAAGAAAATTTTGAGACAACAAGTTTAGATGTATACAATAATTGGAGATGGTTTCCCAATGAAACTAAACTAACCGTTGTAAATGATGTAATCGATACAATAATAATGTTTACTTTCAGTTACGTATCTTGTATAATGACGTGTTGTGGCATACCATCGCCCCCACCCTTTGGCACGTCATGGTTTTACAGTGTTGTCGGATTGAAACTCAGTCGCAAGCGAAACAACACTACACCAACTCGCACGACATTAGAAACCTTTCAAAATTAGCTCTGTTTCAGTACAGCCTGCGATTGCGAGTTCATAAGTTGCGAGTTAGCTCGCAAGCGAGTATTTTCGCAAGTTTCAAAATTAGGGTCCAGAGGCGACGAGCGTACCATAGAGAAAGGAATAACATAGTATACATTTCTCTATGAGCGTACCAACATGCGCGACTAACAGAGGTTCTATTTCTATTTTGTTGATAGTTTTTTTTTTTCGAGACTTAATGAGCGGTTTAGCTTCAACCTGTTACTTTTGTGTTACAGTGATGCGCGCGCATCTTAAAATTTCACTCTCATCTAAAGAAGTATAACTTCAACAAAATAAGCTATAATTTTCTTCACTCATAGAGGAATAGTTAACACAATTATTGTTTACCAAATGAAGCATTAGAAAAAGTTATTTTTTTCTTGCCATCCACGTGCATAATTATAAAGTCATTAGAACGATGTGTTCCTAAACCTTTAATTCAAAGATTTTCTTGCTGTTTTTATTAAAAAAAGCTGAGTTCTTAGTAAATAATCTACTTTATTCATTTTAATTAATCACTTTCACTTGTCACTTTACTCAAAGGGTCTTTAACACATACTAAAACCAAATATAAACCAACTTTATCGAATCACGGGCCCACATAGACTGACACGATGAGTTACTATATATCTCTCAGTGGAATGACCTTGAGAGATAATTCCCACTGGAGGATGAGGCTTATCTGAGAGGGGCTGGCCCATGTCAGCGTCTCTATTTACTCATTGGAGTTTCGAGTGCTGGTACAATCACATGATGGTTGGAGCGTGTAATTAATCCTTGTGGGACTGGAATACTGTATAACGATTCGAATAATTCATTGTGGGTGGAGAATGGTACTCCACTTCATATTATTGTTTTTTTTACAAAGTATGTTACAAAATAAAAATAAATAATTTTTGATGTTCAAAGAGTGTTGGTTGGTTCGGGGCCCTGTAGCCCCTATGGGCAGGGACACCTCTGAGTGTGTCTTAAGACAAACATGCTCCTAATAACGCAGAAAGGTGTTTCACTGTCCAACCATATTATTCGCATGTATGAATCAACACCAAATATTTAAGTCTATACATGTATAATTTAATAAAGATGAGTTATAATCATAAAAGATATACTACTACTTGTATAAATATGAAATTACAAATTGGATTTTTTAATCCATTTTTTCTCCCAGATGTAAGAATTTTCTCGGGAATTTTGTAATACTAGTCAAGATATATCAAGTATTTTTTTGAGAGCATGTAAGTTTGTATGCAATAGTAAACGTTTTACATTTTTTAGTAGGCCTATACTTTAAATACATTTAAAATTGTATTTAGTACGTTTTTATAACAATAAAATATTACGTTAGGAAATTATTGTAACTAAAATAGGATTATGGGTTTCAGATGTTGTGAATAGTGATCGTATACGATTGATCGTTTGATTTTTAAGGAAAATATTAACTATCCTTTGTTTTTGTGATTTTAATGAATTTAATAATTTAGTTTTAACTCAACCTTTTATTTCCAACCATTATTAAATATAGTTTAATTGCTAGCTTTATCATAAATTTAGATACAAACGTTATATTTGGGAGTGATGTTTTCACCAAAATTGTACAGAAATATATTAAGTTAGTTGAAATAATCCAAGGAATAAATAACGAATGTAATACTGTTGGATCTTATATAGTAAGATAAGCTAAATAATACTATAGTAAAGAAAATCAGGACATTATATTATAAATATGACATTACGATTAATTTTTAATTCATCTAAAGTAATTCGTTTTAAGGGGGTGTCTATTCATAAGATATTTTTGTTTCAACAAATGATAGATGTTCTCTGCAGCCAAGATAATAACTGACGCTATGGCACCACTTATCAAGATTTGGAACACACAGTAGACATCCCACAGCTCCAAACCGCTGATATCATCTTCCTTCAGATCTGGTTGTGCCACTGCGATGCCAATAGTCTTGAGTTTGATATTATTCAGCACACCACTCTCTTTCAACTTCTGTATCCTGAGGAGGAAATAATGATATTTCAAATTGGTAATAATAACACTAGTTTTACCGGGATGGTTGTCAAACTTGGTATTTCACCTTATAAGACGGCAAGAAATCATTTAGGATATTCGAAAACCAAGTGATAAGGAGAATATTCGCTCCAAAAAGGAACGAATATAGCGGAGAGTGAAGGGGCCGTAGGCTGTACACATAGACAGACATTGGTAACCAGGATTTTTTTTATTATTATTTTATAAACGTTTAGGATTAACATACATGAAAATTGACTATAATTGGTTGTTCATTTACCCGAATTCATATTGTTAACTTACAAAACCGCAAACAACCAATTATATTTGAGCAATTAAAGTAGTTGTGGTTCGAATTAAGTTTACTAGCTCAACCTACACAAACTGCAAGAGAGCTTGACCTCCAAAAAGCTGTTCTCCTTTAATTATCGCCACTCTCTAACTCCTCTTTCTTTGCAAGCACATTTGTCACGTGATCAAATAGTTTTAATTTGAACCAAACAAAATGTTACTGTTTCCTAATCTTCCAAATCTTTAATACCCTCTTCCGCAGTGGTACCCGCACTCACTATTACTTCCTATTTACTTTTTCGATATTTTGTCATAGTTTGCAAATCTTTGTATTTAACAGAATCAAAAACTGTTTTTTAATGTACTCTACTTAAACATCAGAATGGTTGCGACTAGATTTTTTATTCTTGTAACTTTATTTTGTCATTGTTTTAAGCGTAACTAAAATACTAGTCTTGTTTCCAAAATACTTCTTGGGAAAGTTATGGGAGGATTTGACCTCCCCCTCTCCCTAAAAAGAATCTGAAAATGGCCTTGGGGTAGTTTATCGTAGGCAAACATGTTTTTAACAACTCTCTTAACATATAAATATCTTAAAAAATAAAGAAATACATTTTATTTGTATAGACTAGTAGTACTAACGGAAATTATCTTCTTAAATCTCTTGAAATTAATTGTATATAAATAAAAAAACATGTCAAGATAAGAATCCTCAGTCATGTTTAAGCCCAGGTACATAAAGTCAACCTATAGGGACTTTCTTTCTTTAACTCCTAGAAGAATACTTGCATTTATGAAATTAATTAATTTTTCTTGAATTGTATAAGAAATGTAGATCTTATTTCAAATTAAAAAATAATATTATAGGTGAAGTTAAACGTTCATAAAGTGTTTCTATACTTACACGTTGTTTATTGCCTTGCGATATGGGCTGTTTTTTGTAAGCAGTATAGAATGTCGGACTTTGCTGAATACCTCTGGCAGACACACCAACCGGCAATCTAGCATGTTCAGTAGCCGAAACGAAAGTTCGTAGGTAGTTATGTAGGCGTAGTGTTCCATCGCACATACTTTCCTAAGACCTTCAATTAAACTGCCAGGGTGGTTGTTAGCATCATGATCCATGTTACTATCGTAGATTTCCTTCAGTAAACCACTTTTAGCTGTCTGAAAATAAGTTCATTTGGTCATAGACTAGACTATTAAGGAATATAAACACATTTTCAAATATTTCCTTTGGGCCCAATCTGATAATTTAACATTTAATCAAAATCCTTGGTGGGCGTTATATATTGTTTATTTGGATAGAAAGGTTGAGTGTCTCTTATAGAACGAGACAACAATGCTTATAATAAATTTAAATTTAGTGAAAAATGAAGTTAAATTTCAATATTAGAACTGATTCTGTGGTACACCATCATTAAGAATCAGTTTATAGTGCTTATAATATATGAATTAATTCCTCATAATTATTGTTTCTCACTTAAGATTAATTCAACAAAAACTCGACATTAGCTTACTGGTGCCTACATATTAGAAGTGGTTTCTTGATAAAATTATAAGTTTATATTCATCTTTCCTGTACCTTCATCCAAATATAGTTAACATGTTCCTTAAAAAAAGTAAAATAAATGGTACGAAGCTCCGCACGAACTTTCTCGATCTATTGTTTAATAATGGAGATATTTACTCAAAATTTGTAATAAAATATACACTAGCGAACCCGAGAACAAATTGCGCTATACATACGTGAACCATTTTTTGACTCATGGTTTTAAATTTTATAATTTTATTTTTAATGAATTAACGTCTTCATTGTATATTTGGACCAATAAAAAATATCGATATTGGGTCCCCAAGGGTTACCACTTTGAACCGCCCTCCCCCCCTTTTTAAAAAAAATGTTAGTCGAGGATTTACAAGAGATCAATAGTATTTTTTATTGAGAAACAAACATAAACAATAATAATTCATAAATATATATTGACTAGAGAGCCGCCATCTTACGGCTTCCAAAAGGGACAATCATAATTACCATCAAGATTAGAGAACAAGAAGGTGCGACTCAAAAGTCGGAATATGAACTAACCTCAATTTAAAATATTTAGTCACTAGTTGATAATTATTTGTACTATCATAATGTTTTAAAGAAACATGAATAACTTTCAAAATATAAGAACTCCATCGTCTCGTGGCAACAATATTTGGACTGTACAATAGTTAAAGTCCCCAAGGACGCAATGTCAAAACCTTTTATTAAGGGCCTTACACTCTTGCGCTAATAATACGTACTCTGACGTAATTGAAGTTAAGAGATATAATGGATTATAAACTTGAAGATATCTTACAATCACAAAAATGTTCAAATGCATAACTGTAATAAACAAAAATATATTGTTATATTTTATATATTGTATAAATAATTTATATTCTTTGTGTCTAATATTATTGTCTTCTGCATCTCGTTAACATAACAACAATAGTTAACATCAAGATTTATAAAGATTGTGTTTTTGTTGGGCGCCAACCCTAGTATCTAGGAGAAAAATAATAATTAAATGAAAAAAAGAATTTTTTTTACCTCGGTTAATTCAGTCAGTGGCACTACGACTCTCAATACTCGAGACCACTGGGTAAACTTAAAAACTAAAACATGAACAA
>JBCFYV010000001.1:58287099-58341736 GCA_039000515.1 Timema cristinae
AGTTTGGGCTGAAAGAAGTTTTTACTCACACAAAATAATTTTGTAAGTGGAGTTCCATGTGTGTTTAATAATTCCACAAAAACTTTACGGTTATTGTTTTAGACTTTTTACTTAAGGTGCGGCAGAATAGAAGACCAAATCTCATTTTGGGTCTTATCTTTCTTCTCGAACTGAGTACCTGTATGAGGAGAGGTAATACCCCCACCATTCTATTACCCCAACAACTCGAACCCATAGTGGTAGATCCCCAGCAACCTGTTGCTCCTATCAACTCGAGCCCATATCAATAACTCCTCATCCTGACCCCTATCTCACAACCTACAGCCAGACCCTATAATGATGAATTCCCTCCTTTCTCTTTCGCTTATATCTTCTCACCCCTTTCCCCTATTCCTTCAACTCCCACCCCTTCCTTTCTTCTCCCCCACACTCTACTTCTTGAACCCCAACCACCTTACCCGCCCACCCACAATAGCTAACAATTTAAAGGTGTATAGGTCCCTCCATTCTATCTCCAGGCGAATGATGATGCACCTAACCTATTCCGATTACATCCTCCACACCAACCTGTCTATCCTACACCCAACTACTTGATCCCTCACCCCCTTCCCTGGAACCCTAGCACTCAGAGTCTATAACGGTGACGACTCCCTTCCCCCTCTCCCCAATCTGTGCAGGTTTCTACTGTCTTTCCACCCCCTTCCCCTTTAACCCCTGGCTACATACCCTCCATCCTCTAAACCTCACAGCAATTAGAAATGTGACATGGAATTAAAATAGAATTAAAATCTTTTAAAATTATAATTAAAATAATATTAAACCTTATAGCGGGATGTGGAACATCAAAATGCCCCCCCCCCCCCTTGTAGCCAACCTATGCGGGTCCTGACATGCACCCTCAACCCAAGGTCCTATAGCCCTCAAGGCAAGGTCATTGGTTCTAAAATATAGGGGGTGATGGATTATTTTAATGTTGTTTATTTTATGGTCATGATGGTACCGAATATTTAATAAATGGAAGTTATCATTTATTACACCTAGCTTTATAAGACCTAATGGCACAAGACCTAAACATTATAAAGACTAAACTCCATAAGACCTAACTTCACTGAACCTAATTTTATAAGAACTAAAGTCATAACTCCTAAAGGTGACCTGGTGGTCTAGGGGTAAGGTGTCAGACTTCTTGCTGGCGGCCGGGGTTCAATCTCGGTCCCGGCAAAGATTTATCTGATTACCAAACCCTTCCTTCACCTCTGATAAGACTTCTTGTGAATGTGGGGAATGCCAGGTCTCCGCCATGGTTCGGATTCCACGTTAAACTGTAGGTCCTTCATTTCATCTCACAATCACCCTTCCATTACACATTAGCGTAAGTGCGTATAACCCGAATGGGTAGTAAGACGTGGTGCTAATAATCAATCAATAATCAATCATAACTCCTAAACTTTAGGTCTTGTGAAATTAGGTCCACTGCATGTCATCTTTAAAATAACTTATTTTTGTTTAAAATGTGCAATGTAAGGATAACTCATATGGATAGCCTGTGAGTGGTTTTACCTGATCTGCAATGTAAGGATAACTCATATGGATAGCCTGTGAGTGGTTTTACCGATCTGCAATGTAAGGATAACTCATATGGATAGCTGTGAGTGGTTTTACCGATCGTGCAATGTAAGGATAACTCAATGGATAGCCTGTGAGTGGTTTTACCCGATCATGCAATGTAAGGATAACTCATGGATAGCCTGTGAGTGGTTTTACCTGATCATGCAATGTAAGGATAACTCATATGGATAGCCTGTGAGTGGTTTTACCCGATCATGCAATGTAAGGATAAATCATATGGATAGCCTGTGAGTGGTTTTACCCGATCGTGCAATGTAAGGATAAATCATATGGATAGCCTGTGAGTGGTTTTACCCGATCGATGCAATGTAAGGATAACTCATATGGATAGCCTGTGAGTGGTTTTACCCGATCGTGCAATGTAAGGATAACTCATATGGATAGCCTGTGAGTGGTTTTACCGATCGTGCAATGTAAGGATAAACTCATGGATAGCCTGTGAGTGGTTTTACCTGATCATGCAATGTAAGGATAACTCATATGGATAGCCTGTGAGTGGTTTTACCCGATCATGCAATGTAAGGATAACTCATATGGATAGCCTGTGAGTGGTTTTACCCGATCATGCAATGTAAGATAACTCATAGGATAGCTTGAGGTTTTACCGATCCAATGTAAGGATAATCATGGATAGCCTGTGAGTGGTTTTACCCGATCATGCAATGTAAGGATAATAATATGGATAGCCTGTGAGTGGTTTTACCCGATCATGCAATGTAAGGATAACTCATATGGATAGCCTGTGAGTGGCTCTACCCGATTTTATATAGCCCGTTAGGTGGTAGGTTTCAATTAGAAAAATAATGGTATCTGATAAAGTAGAGATTTAAAGTGCAGCAAAAGGAGATATATCGCAACTGGGGAGTACATTGTTTGCAGTACCTGTGGTAATAAAACCGACTTTGACACATTATAAATCATGTATGCTAACAATATTGCGCTCTTACGCAATCAATGATTCAACTTTATAATTAATTAAACAAAAAAACTTTATTTAGATGAACTAAATATTCAAAGAAAATGGCACGCGTCAAAATACAACAGATTTCCAAGAATGCGATAAAAGAGTTCACAATAAAAAATGTAACTATACGTTAGAGATGACACCATACATTCACAAGGACTAAAAAGTAAATATTAGCAAAACCACCACATGGTACCAATGAATAGTGAGAGCTGTTAGAGCTCTTGCTCTACTCCCCGTGGGAAAGTTGTCAGGATGGTCGGAGGCAAAGCTGAAATAGTAGTCCTGAAGTTTCACTGAATCTCACTGTAGGCTATAGTATACAAAATGTGATGTAATCATTTATAACAATTGGCTATATCTAAGAGAGTCACTAGCCCAAGTCAGTCCTTCTGTATGCTTACATCAGTGGTCTAACTCTACATTGAACTGAGGCCCCCAGCTGCTACTGAACTAGTTTCAGTCCTTCTGTATACTTACATCAGTGGTCTAACTCTACATTGAACTGAGGCCCCCAGCTGCTACTGAACTAGTTTTAATCCTTCTTATACAGTAGCTCTAAAGTGTGTATTTATTTCAAATGTTTTGGCTTAGTTCCAAAACACTAATGTGTAACTATACACAAATTGAGTTGATAGCTCTACTTTAACGTATTCAAACGTTGGTCAATTTGATCTTCACTGGGGTAATATTCGGGCTTGTTGGTCCTATAATGTGAGTGGGCCAAGTTTATGGGAGGGGGGGGGGGGGCACGAAAGGGAAATTTAAATTACTACAAATCTTGTGAAAATAACCATTGTGATCAAATAATTTATAAACTATTATTGACAACTTAGATAGTTGAATACGTTTATCATAAAATGTTGTAAATTTAATCAATCCATAACACTATTTAATACTATTTCGTTCGCTTTTAAATAAGGCAGACTTTCTTTTACTATCTGTATGCAGTCAAGCTGGATAACGAATGATCCTCCGAGAATCGTGGACGATTTGACTTTTTAGTTATTACTTATTACACACAAAGCCTTGGCTACAACAATCAATGTAAGGTGTTAGACTTTGCGGGGAAGAGGGCAAGAAAACAAATCTTATGGGAGAGAGGGGAAAGCTTATTCTGTTACGTCACTGATCACCTCATCTGTCCATTTTAATGTGAACCAATAATGTTTTATAAATTCTGTTTACAAAACTGTGTTTGTATTTTATAAAATGATCTTTAAATGCAAATATGCTTTAACTGCTAATAATATATTTTGTGCAATGCTTAGCATTATTAATTTTTGGTGGTTTTATTAATACATCCCTACTAACAGATATGGAATAGTTCATTGTTGAATGAAATTCAACAAACCTAAAAACAACAAACCTTCTGATTCATCAGTTTAAATAACAAAAGGCAATCTGATATCCCCAAAGAGAGAAAAACGACCGTCGCTTTTAACGGATTCCTTGAAGCTATTTCTTATAATATCATTGGTTGCTGTATGTATCACCACAACACTGCCACTGTTTTAACTTTCCTATTCTTTCCTTTGTTTGCTGTATGTATCAGAACAACCCTGCCACTGTTTTTACTTTCCTAATCTCTCCTTTGATGCTGTATGTATTACAGCACTGCCGATGTTTTTACTTTCACATTCTCTCCTTTGTTTGCTGTATGTATCAGAACAACCCTGCCACTGTTTTTACTTTCCTAATCTCTCCTTTGGTGCTGTATGTATCACAACACTGCCGCTGTTTTTACTTTCACATTCTCTCCTTTATTGCTGCATGTATCACCAACAAACTGTCAATGTTTTAACTTTACTATTCTCTCCTTTGTTTGCTGTATGTATCAAACAACCTGCCACTGTTTTTACTTTCCTAATCTCTCCTTTGGTGCTGTATGTATTACAACACTGCCGCTGTTTTTACTTTCACATTCTCTCCTTTGTTTGCTGTATGTATCAGAACAACACTGCCACTGTTTTTACTTTCCTATTCTCTCCTTTATTGCTGTATGTATCACAACACTGCCGCTGTTTTTACTTTCACATTCTCTCCTTTGATTGCTGCATGTATTACAACAACACTGCCACTGTTTTTACTTTCCTATTCTCTCCTTTGATTGCTGTATGTATCACACAACACTGCCACTGTTTTTACTTTCCTATTCTCTACTTTATTGCTGCATGTATCACCACAACACTGCCACTGTTTTTACTTTCCTATTCTCTTCTTTGATTGCTGTATGTATCACAACAATACTGCCGCTGTTTTTACTTTCCTATTCTCTCCTTTGATTGCTGTATGTATCACAACAACACTGCCACTGTTTTTACTTTCCTATTCTCTTCTTTGATTGCTGTATGTATCACCACAACACTGCCAGGGTTTTTACTTTCCTATTCTCTCCTTTGTTTGCTGTATGTATCAGAACAACACTGCCACTGTTTTTACTTTCCTATTCTCTTCTTTGATTGCTGTATGTATCACAACACTGCCGCTGTTTTTTACTTTCCTATTCTCTCCTTTGGTTCCTGTATGTATCACAACAACACTGTCACTGTTTTTACTTTCCTATTCTCTTCTTTGATTGCTGTATGTATCACAACACTGCCGCTGTTTTTACTTTCCTATTCTCTCCTTTGGTTCCTGTATGTATCACAACAACACTGTCACTGTTTTTACTTTCCTATTCTCTTCTTTGATTGCTGTATGTATCACAACACTGCCGCTGTTTTTACTTTCCTATTCTCTCCTTTGATTGCTGTATGTATCACACACAACACTGCCACGGTTTTTACTTTCCTATTCTCTCCTTTGTTTGCTGTATGTATCAAACAATCTGCCACTGTTTTTACTTTCCTATTCTCTCCTTTGGTTGCTGTATGTATCACAACACTGCCGCTGTTTTTACTTTCCTATTCTCTTCCTTTGATTGCTGTATGTATCACAACAACACTGCCCCTGTTTTTACTTTCCTATTCTCTCCTTTGGTTCCTGTATGTATCACAACAACACTGCCACTGTTTTTACTTTCCTATTCTCTCCTTTGGTTCTGTATGTATCACAACAACACTGTCACTGTTTTTACTTTCCTATTCTCTTCTTTGATTGCTGTATGTATCACACAACACTGCCACGTTTTTACTTTCCTATTCTCTCCTTTGTTTGCTGTATGTATCACAACACACTGCCATGTTTTTACTTTCCTATTCTCTTCTTTGTTGCTGTATGTATCACAACAACACTGCCACTGTTTTTACTTTCCTATTTTCTTCTTTGATTGCTGTATGTATCACAACAACACTGCACTGTTTTTACTTTCTATTCTCTTCTTTGATTGCTGTATGTATCAAACAACACTGCCACGTTTTTACTTTCCTATTCTCTCCTTTGATTGCTGTATGTATCACACAACCTGCCACTGATTTTACTTTCCTATTCTCTCCTTTGGTTGCTGTATGTATACACAACACTGCGTACTGTTTTTTTTTTCTTATTTAACTGCCTTTTCTATTCTATCTTCTTTGATTGCTGTATGTATCACAACAACACTGCCACTGTTTTTACTTTCCTATTCTCTCCTTTGATTGCTGTATGTATCACAACAACACTGCCCTGTTTTTACTTTCCTATTCTCTCCTTTGTTGCTGTATGTATCACAACACTGCCACTGTTTTTACTTTCCTATTCTCTCCTTTGGTTCTGTATGTATCACAACAACACTGCACTGTTTTTACTTTCCTATTCTCTTCTTTGATTGCTGTATGTATCACAACAACACTGCCACTGTTTTATTTACTTTCTATTTCTTCCTTTGATTACTCCTTTTTGTATGTATCACAACAACACTGCCACTGTTTTTACTTTCCTATTCTCTTCTTTGATTGCTGTATGTATCACAACAACACTGCCACTGTTTTTACTTTCCTATTCTCTCCTTTGGTTCTGTATGTATCACAACAACACTGTCACTGTTTTTACTTTCCTATTCTCTTCTTTGATTGCTGTATGTATCACAACACTGCCGCTGTTTTTACTTTCCTATTCTCTCCTTTGATTGCTGTATGTATCACAACAACACTGCCACTGTTTTTACTTTCCTATTCTCTCTTTGATTGCTGTATGTATCACAACACTGCCGCTGTTTTTACTTTCCTATTCTCTCCTTTGGTTGCTGTATGTATCACAACACACTGCACTGTTTTTACTTTCCTATTCTCTTCTTTGATTGCTGTATGTATCACAACAACACTGCCCTGTTTTTACTTTCCTATTCTCTCCTTTGGTTCTGTATGTATCACAACAACACTGTCCACTGTTTTTACTTTCCTATTCTCTCCTTTGTTGCTGTATGTATCACAACAACACTGCACGGTTTTTATTCTTTCCTATTCTCTCCTTTGATTGCTGTATGTATCACACAACACTGCCACGTTTTTTACTTTCCTATTCTCTCCTTTGGTTGCTGTATGTATCACAAACAACACTGCCACTGTTTTTTACTTTCCTATTCTCTCCTTTGATTGCTGTATGTATCACAACAACACTGCCACTGTTTTTACTTTCCTATTCTCTTCTTTGATTGCTGTATGTATCACAACAACACTGCCACTGTTTTTACTTTCCTATTCTCTTCTTTGATTGCTGTATGTATCACAACAACACTGTCACGGTTTTTACTTTCCTATTCTCTTCTTTGATTGCTGTATGTATCACAACAACACTGCCACTGTTTTTACTTTCCTATTCTCTTCTTTGATTGCTGTATGTATCACAACAACCCTGACAATGTTTTTACTTTCCTATTCTCTTCTTTGATTGCTGTATGTATCACAACAACCCTGCCACTGTTTAAACTTTCCTATTCTCTCCTTTGATTGCTGTATGTATCACAACAACACTGCCACTGTTTTTACTTTCCTATTCTCTTCTTTGATTGCTGTATGTATCACAACAACACTGCCACTGTTTTTACTTTCCTATTCTCTCCTTTGATTGCTGTATGTATCACAACAACACTGCCACTGTTTTTACTTTTCTATTTTCTTCTTTGATTTTATCTCCCCCCCTTAACTCAAATCTGGCTGAAGAGGGACACCCTTGTAGCTCTCTAGTATTCAGTATGAAAAGAACCCGCATCGGTGCTCGAATGAACTAACGCGTCACTATCATAATAGAAAGACTGTTGATCATGAAGAGATCTGGGTTTGAATAATGATAAGGTGTAAGGAGGATTTTCCCCTAAATGGTATACCACGCTCACCCACCCAAATGCGAGTACACTTCCTCTCAAATGTACCTTCCCAATTCTTAATACCATTGCGTAATTAATATATATACACCCAAACGGTTAGGAGATGGGATGGATGCTATATATATATGTAATTACTCAGTCTCGACGCTCTCAGTAAGGCAAGTGTAATATCAGTCGTGTTTGTTGCAGAAGAGGGGGCGGAGCCCCTGTGTTGGAGCAGATGAACAACCACCGGAACATCTCCGACCTTCTGGATAACCTGCTGAGAGGGTACGACAACAGTGTACGGCCTAACTTCGGGGGTAAGTATCACTAGAACAATATCAGTGGCATCACTAGGGCACTATCATTGGTATCACTAGGACAATATCAGTGGCATCACTAGGGCACTGTCAGTGGTACCACTAGGACAATATCAGTGGTATCACTAGTACAATATCAGTGGTATCACTATGACACTATTAGTGGTATCACTAGGTCACTGTCAGTGGTATCACTAGGGCACTGTCAGTGGCATCACTAGGGCACTATCAGTAGTATCATTGGGGCACTGTCAGTGGCATCACTAGGGCACTATCAGTAGTATCATTGGGGCACTATCAGTGGCATCACTAGGGCACTATCAGTAGTATCATTGGGGCACTATCAGTGGCATCACTAGGGCACTATCAGTTATTACATCACTAGGGAAATATCAGTGGTATCATTAGGACAATATTAGTGGCATCACTAGGGCACTATCAGTTATTACATCACTAGAGAAATATCAGTGGTATCATTAGGACAATATCAGTGGCATCTCTAGGGCACCATCAGTGGTATCACTAGACAATATCAGTGGCATCACTAGGGGACTGTCAGTGGTATCACTAGGGCACTATCAGTGGTATCACTAGTACAATATCAGTGGTATCACTAAGACACTATTAGTGGTATCACTAGGTCACTGTCAGTGGTATCACTAGGTCACTGTCAGTGGTACCACTAGGACAATATCAGTGGTATCACTAGTACAATATCAGTGGTATCACTATGACACTATTAGTGGTATCACTAGGTCACTGTCAGTGGTATCACTAGGGCACTGTCAGTGGCATCACTAGGGCACTATCAGTAGTATCATTGGGGCACTGTCAGTGGCATCACTAGGGCACTATCAGTAGTATCATTGGGGCACTATCAGTGGCATCACTAGGGCACTATCAGTTATTACATCACTAGGGAAATATCAGTGGTATCATTAGGACAATATCCGTGGCATCTCTAGGGCACCATCAGTGGTATCACTAGGACAATATCAGTGGCATCACTAGGGGACTGTCAGTGGCATCACTAGGACAATATCAGTGGTATCACTATGACACTATTAGTGGTATCACTAGGTCACTGTCAGTGGTATCACTAGGACAATATCAGTGGCATCACTAGGGCACCATCAGTGGTATCACTAGGACAATATCAGTGGTATCACTATGACACTATTAGTGGTATCACTAGGTCACTGTCAGTGGTATCACTAGGGCACTATCAGTGGCATCACTAGGGCACTATCAGTTATTACATCACTAGGGAAATATCAGTGGTATCATTAGGACAATATTAGTGGCATCACTAGGGCACTATCAGTTATTATATCACTAGGGAAATATCAGTGGTATCATTAGGACAATATCAGTGGCATCCCTAGGGCACCATCAGTGGTATCACTAAGGTCTCGTGGATGCGTGGTAGCAAATCCAGCCTAAGTGGCTCACTAAGTCCTGCTGTATATATCCGAAAGAGATTACTGTAAGCCGTATCAATGGTCGCAAGGTTCAAGACAGGGGTCCTTAACCTATTTTTGTGCCATGGACTCCTTTGTTAGTCTTATGAATACTATGGTTGCATGCTTTCTCATAGTGATATTTTTTAAATTAATGGAATACATAGGATTACGAAGAAAAACTAACTATATTGAAATACTTACTTTAGGGCATTAATGACTCGTAAGTCCATTGCCGATGTATCGTATGCTAATCAATTGAGCTTGGCTAGCCAGAAGAAGACGCAATCTTCCTAAATACTGATAAACTTCTATGCCACTAGACCTCTACATCATCAAACTATAATCTCCACCAAACTAACATTGTCCCTTGAACTTACCTTTCTGTCCAAATAGTTTAGTCTGGCCAATTCTCCACTAAAGATTATCACGATAACGCAGACCACTTCAACCAAGGAAGACCACGCCCGCTCGGATAGATTTTCCCAGATCACTGGTATTAACACAAGAGGGAGTCAGTTAGCGTCTACTCTGATTTAAACTCGGCTCTGGTGCGAAGAACGTCTGACTGGTCAAGTTTCGTGCGGCATCGGTTGATATGGACACATCTAGAAGGGATTGTGTTCAGGTGCCCCCAGCTGTGAAACGATGTGGATTGTTCTAGACCGTTCTTGAACCTTCTAAATGACGGTTGAACAAACCCCTCCCTTTTTCCTGCCATATAAGGATGGTCGTTTCTGCCACGCTACGTACTAAACAAGAGGCCCAACCGAAGAGAAGTTGACCTATTTTTAGCACCGTGTCTGACTACTGGTTCGGGTTATGCGCTAAGTTGTCTTATTACATTCGCCGTGATCCTGGACCAACCTCGCTTGTAAGGAGATAATTAGGCCACCACTATGATGATTATTATTTCTACATTATTTAGCTCGGCCTAAATTCACTATGTACTGTACATTTCTGGCTTGACTCCTTTTAAAAATTCATGTTCGGCCGAATTTCTTATCATGTTGATACTGACGTGTTGCATCACTTTGAGAAAGTGACCTGTTTGTTTCAATTTATCTCTACTATTTAGTCATTATTAATTTCCTCGTTTGGGTTTAAGTAAACCGTGTAGCATCACTTTGAAATAGTGACCTGTTTTTATTAATTTATTTGGACTTTCTTAGTTCATATAACGTTCACCCTGTTAAAAATTGAATATTCATGTATTAATTAATGTATTTATGTATTCAGCCGGAATTATTCATTGTATTTTGTTGCCTTATTTTATCAAAGATAAATTTGTCTAAAAACGAGACTAGTTTGAATCTGTTTTTGCTCGGATGTTTGGGCTTTAACGATATATTTTATGTTGAAAGTAAATGTGTTGAAGATTGTGACTAGTGTTAGTTTTTCTGGGCTCTTTTGGTACTAACAATTTAGTAATATTTTTAACCAGTTAGGCGGTTGTATATATATATATATACACGTAAATGTTGTTTTACGTGGTATTAAATGCATACGCAGTGACCTGGCGGTCTAGGGGTAAGGTGTCAGACTTCTGTGTTGGGGGTCCGGGGTTCAATCCTCGGTCCAGGCACAGATCTATCTTATTGCCAAACCTTCCTTCACCTCTGACAAGTCGTGTATTTATTAAAGCTTGTGAATGGGTGGAATGCCTGGCCTACACCGTGGTTCGGATTCCATGTGAAGCCTTAAGTCCTCCATTTCATCTCACAATCACCCTGCCATTTCACATTAGCGTAAGTACATACAACCCGAACGGGTAGTAAGACGCGGTGATGATAATAATAATAAAACTTATAAATTCTATTAATGTTATCTTCCCATCGGACTCTAGTTCTTCCTACTGGTCTCTTCCCATTTTGAGCTGCCAATCAAATCCTTGAAGGCGGTTCTAGTTTCTTCCATTCACGCCGTAACAAGTGAGCTTTGATAACCCTAACAATGTCTGGAGATGAGTAAAAATAGTTTATGAAATATTAAAATATCAAACTTGTGATAACTTGAATTAAATATATATGCTTCTTTATTAACGCATTAAATAACAATACATGTACAATATAGGCAAGTTAAAGATTATTTTTATATTTTTTAAGACATAAGTTAGGGGTTAAGGAAAATGAGGATGCACTATTATTGCCCCACAAGTTTACGGCCCCCTGAAATGTACGAGTATGTTGACCAATTGTTAAGAACCTTTGGTTTTAAACATCACTCGCAAAAGACGAGCTAGAGTACCACTGATACTAAGGTCACCGTTTTAAAGTCCTGGATGGATGCACTTTGGTGGATTTTCCTAAATGGTTTTCCCCTTTCCCTTCATTCAAATTTAGTTACATTTATTATATTTTCTACCTTCTTCATTTGTGTAACTACTCGTATTAGATAGTTTATTATTATTATTATTATTATTATTATTATTATTATTATTATTAATATTAGCACGCGTCTTACTACCCGTTCGGGTTATACGCACTTACGCTAATGTGTAATGTAGGTGATTGTGAGATGAAATGAAGGACCTACAGTTTAACGTGGAATCCGAACACGGTGGAGACCTGGCATTCCTCACATTCAATGTAGATAGTTAGGATGGGTGTTGAGACGTGGTGAACGTAAGAAGAGCTGCGATTAAATTCTGTTTTTATGCTCGAGCTTGAATTCATTTTTTTATGTTTGCAACACGTATTTTTCCCGTCCAGTTTATCCGCAGTTAATTGCTCTAATGTGGTATATGGACATTATAGATAGAATTGAAAGGAAATGTACCCATATTTGAAGGGAGAGAGGGGTAAATTATTCAGGATTTACCACCCTTAGTTCATAAAAACAGGATTTGAATCCCAACCTCCTCATCCCCAGTAAATAAGACTAGACAAAACTGCCATTTTAATCTGCATGGCCACCGATGCGGTTGTGTCTGTCAAGAAATAATAATAGTCTCGAGTAATAATCTTTTATATATTATTTTGTGAAGTTTGACTACAGGATTACATACACACAGGTGGGCACATAGACCAAGGAGCTACTCTAGTTTGTTCGGGTTTATCGATGAATGGGAGCTGAGGTTTTGGGTGTATTGAGGTGATTTTACCTCAGTGGTTTCCCATTCCTGCTCCAAGAGAATGCGGGCTTATTTCCTCTGAATTGTACCTCACTCAATCCCTCTCGGTTGGTGTACATCCGGTGGGTGGTGGAACGTGAAGCACGTAAAATAAATACATATAATTTGACATAGAATCTGGCAACCTCCCGCATCAAAAACAAACACGCTGACGCTGAGCTAACTCTGCCGACCACTTGTATATTGATCGATTGCATAAAATAAAAATATTCAATCATTCCTTTGACTTTAGTCCGCTGATCTACAGCCTTGCTCAGCATCGTCTGTGCACCATATTTCTTGCCTAAATCAGTTAAAACCTTCGCCCCCTCTTATCCTTGTCTAGTGGTATCAGTGACGGAGGTCCTCAGTTCGATGTCTACCTGTGTTCATGGGAGCGTACGGACAGAGAATGGACGCAGTTCAGCAGAACATTCTAGACAGCAGTGCTATTCGCTGAGTCATGCGAGCATGCGGTTATTGCCGCTTGAGCCGTGCTAGACAGATAACAGCCGAGACTACGTCTTTTGGCGTAACTAGGAGGAAGTGAGAAAGAGACACGCCATAGGTCGCTCTGATCTTATTGTTTACCATTATAAGGTGTGCAACACCCTTTTAACTAGCGATTAGCTATCGGAAAATATTGAACTTAACTCATTTCTAGTATCGAAAGAAAAGTATCGATTACAGTCAGTATCGACGCTGGAAGAGTAAGCAGTAAATATATCCGAACATCATGTTTTTAGTGTTTATTTGTATAAATTTGTGTACTTTATTCTATATTTCTTTAGAACTTGTGTTTATCTAACAACACTTAATATCAAATGTTTGTTATAATACTATTTTTACCATTGCTTGGATTAAACCACTAAAAATAAAATTATAGGACTATTAATTGGAGCCAAATTACGTTTTTAGTTTATTTCTGAACGAAGAATCAAGAACTCTTAATAATACAAAGTAATGTCAGCTTAAAACTATTATATTACTAGGAGCAATACATAAATTATAATAAAAAATGTTTCTTTCAATACCAATACGAGAACGGGGTGTAAGTACTTTAATGGGTAAAAAATCGTTAGCAAGGACTGGTTTGACTTCAAGTTATTCTGAAATTCTGACAAAATGTCTAGTAACATCATACAACCGGACGCTAGGACAGACAACCTGCAAACATTTAATACACCTGTGAAGTATTTCAAGAAACAGTGAGTGGACTAACAAAACAATCTATCTCACACACTGGTCTGGGTTTATTGGGAATGTGGAATTCAGGACTCAAATCCCGGTTAGGCATACTGAAGGTTTTTCCTACATGGTTTCCACCACCCACCCTAAAATTATAACTTCCTTATCCTTTACCCCATTAATGTAAATATATGTAAAGAGTAATTAGTCATGACGGAGGGTAAAACGCAGTGCCCACAAAAACACCAAGCCATTGACGTCAGTAGACGTGGGGGGTGAAAATATCGCATTTTTTAAAAACATTTAAATGTACTAATATACATCTTATTGATCAAGAAGTGAGGTACTGTTTTAACTTTAGAATTTGACATTTCGTCTACCCAGCTATCTATCTATATTGATCTATGTTTCTACGCAATAACTGTAACATTCGTGGACCAGTTTAACGAGATTTTGCAGGGTCCTTGTGACTCTATGCTGAATGTTGCATGCACATTGTTTTAAATATGATAGGTGACCTGGTGGTCTAGGGGTAAGGTGTCAGACTTCTGAGCTGGCGGCCGGGGTTCAATCCTCGGTCCCGGCACAGATTTATCTGATTACCAAACCCTTCCTTCACCTCTGACAAGACATCTTGTGAATGTGAGGAATGCCAGGCCTCCACCGTGGTTCGGATCCCACGTTAAACTGTAGGTCCTTCATTTCATCTCACTATCACCCTACCATTACACATTAGCGTAAGTGCGTATAACCCGAATGGGTAGTAAGACGCGGTGCTAATAATAATAATAATAATTTTAAATATGGCGATCACTAAAAGCCTCTTTGTTTAGTATTTCATCTCAAGTGATTTGATTTATAGGCCCTAACTATAAGCAATCAATAAAGTACCATTTAAATGTTGACATATATTGTGAAACTTAGTCTAAAAATACGTGAACCATAATTATTATCGATGAATGTAATATATCTTGAATATAATATTAGATTTTTTCTGTTTAACCTGATTGCCAAGAAAAAGTATCCACTTCAAATTCAAGGAGAAATGATAGGAGAAATTTCAACTTGAAATCTAATTATAAATCTTAAGACTGTATTAATTATTATTATTATTATTATTATTATTATTATTATTATTATTATTATTATTATACAGAGTGAGTGAGGTCTACTGTTCGCAGAGCTAATATTTTTATTTCAATGTAAATTTTCAAAATAAGATAAATTGTATTAATTTTTTGTGATTTAAATATATAATTTTCTATAACTTATCACCAGGCCTCTGTTACTATCCAAACTATAAATTGCTTGCATTTCAAACAGTTTGTACTATTTGCAAAAGGTCATAACTTCAGCTCTTAAAATAAATCATTTTATTGAAAGCTACGAAAAATAAATAAGTAGTCTACAAATTAAAAAACTATATTTTAATTATGATAAGCTTTATTTGTGAAACTGTAATTAATTTTGTATTGTATGAAAATATATACAGTAAGAACATCTTTAGAATTGTTTGTTGGCTAAAATGATAGAAAAAGTTTAGTAACAAATAAATTGTTGGAAACAAGCTAAACGAACTAAGCACAAAAGAAGCTCTCTAAAACAAAAGGCAGGAAGGCGGACAAAACAAAATAGTTACCAAGGCTCCCGAGAGGGTGCGACACTGTTCAGCCTACGAATGTTACGGTGTGAATTACTATATTCTGACAAAATCGCATTGAACATCTTCCCTAGGCCTAGTGAACCAGAATGAGTTTTGAATTTGCACCACCATACCTCATTTTACCCCTCCTCACGTATGAAATTAATCTATTTGTTAACTGTACCGTGGATCTAAGGAAAAGGCAGTGACTTACTTAATCACTAGAATTAAAGTGAGCAGCTCTTGAAAGCTAGTTTGTATGTCTATTAGGTAAGTAGCTAGAGCAAACAAATAATGATTAAAGGGAGCCGCGATCGAACAACCTCTCAAACTTTCCTAACCAGGGTAGTAATGTCCTCGCAACATAGATAACAAGGGTTTGTTAACTATTTTCTGACGAAAACTTTCACTGTTCCACTTGAACACAACTAAACTCGTATATCGAGGCTCGAACTACAGGCCATACGTCCATAGTTGGAGCTATTATTCATAATTCTTATAACGACTCACTATAATGACTGCCTTATCTCAAGAATCGCAGTTCTGTCTTGTCACTTTCGCCCTGGTGGCGAAAGAGCAAATTAGAGCTCAAACATAATAGTCTACTAACGCGATAAAATAGTGACAACAGGCCTATACTTAACTTTATTTCACTTTACTTCATACTTTGTAAAACTGTAACTAAACTAAAATGTAATCATCACGTTACACTTTACTTTATTATATTAAATTAATCTTACTGTCGACTTGACTTGCATAAATGTTATCTTCCCTCTAAACATAAACATGTGAAATGTGTAACTATCCTCTTAGACAACTACGCCACAAATGCAGGTTAAATATATACAACTTAGCAAGATAATAAATAAAAACGTGTTTTGCGATATTAGTTTGATTACTCATAAGAGTAAGTTATTATTGAAAAAAGTATTTGTACAAAACAATTTATCTAGAACTTGTTGCTTAGCAAATAACCATCAGACTGTGCCACATTATTACTATTATTCGTGTTTTCAACGTTATAAACATAGATAAAGAAGTTATAGAATACAAATGTGATTACTGTGGTGAATGGGCTGTAGTTTAATGGATTCACAAAGTTTGGTCCAAGATCATATCAAGTTAGTGCAAAATTTACTAAACACACTCCGTTTGGGGTAAACACATTCTTACCTTGGCTGCCCAACCCTATGATGCAATACTTCAAGCTGCGTCATAGTGTAGACAAACAAGGAAAGCTCGCTACCTTTCAGAATAAACAAAGTGTACTGTGCATCTAAAATACGATATTTGCTTTCTTTGGGAATGAGAGATTTATTTAGCTGGATATACGAGTGGAGTAGATTAATATTAGTCGAATTTATTTTAATTGTAGTAAGGAGAAGTAAGAATGAGAATTATAAGGAATGTACTTTGTAAAATGACAATTGGTTAATTAGTTGTTACACTTCAGATTCAATTAACATAAAGAAAAGAAAAAGAAAAAAAGAGGGGTTTAATAAAAGGGGAAATCGTTTAAACATAAAATGTACATACAGTCAATTAAGAATATGAATTGATGGAAGTAATAAATAATTAATTATTCAAGGTTAAAAATTGAATTATCAGGAATTTAATCACATTTAAGTACACAAATTATTCACCTAAGTGTCAACTAGAAATTGATCAAGAGCAACTTTAATTAAAATAAAAAAAACCAGTAGTTGAACAAGATTCCTAAAAAATTGAATTATTAGGAATTTTTTTTAGAATTATATAAAAAATAAGAATTGTAAATAGTTAGTGACAAACTAGATTCTTAACACAAATAACAGTTAGTAAATTATCAGTTTTGAAGAATTTATGAAGCAGTCAAGAAAGGCAAAAATAAATTATAAACAAATTTATTAATTAACTATTTATATGACAAGAATTATACACTTAAGATTTCATAAATTATTTTCTTAAGAGTCACTTATAAACAGATCAAAAGCAATTTGAATTTTATTTCCTACTTTTAAGTTCAAACTGCTTTTGATCTGTTTATAAGTGACTCTTAAGAAAATAATTTATGGAATCTTAAGTGTATAATTCCTGTCATATCAATAGTTATTTATTATTATTATTTAGCACCACGTCTTACTAACCGTTCGGGTTATACGCTTCAAGTACTAATCACGCTAATGGATTAGGAATTGGGAAGGTTGAATTAGAGGAAGCGAACCCACATTTGCGTGGAAGGAGAGTGGAAAACCATTTAGGAAACCCCCCCCAGTTCACCCGACCGAGACTCGAACCTCGATCTCCCTGTCCTCAGCAGTCGAGCTCAACACTACTAGCGCATTAGCCAACTACACCACCGAGGCGTGTAATATCAATAGTTAATTAATAAATTTGTTTATACTGCATTTTTGCCTTTGTTGACTGTTTCATAAATTCTAGCAAACTGATAATTTATTAACTGTTATTTGTGTTAAAACTCTAGTTTGTCACTAACTATTTACAATTCTTGATTTTTATATAATTCTAAAAAAATCTAATAATTTCATTTTTTAGGAATCTTGCTTAAACTACTGTTTTTTTTCCTATTTTTAATTAAAGTTGCTCTTGATCAATTTCTAGTTGACACTTAGGTGAATAATTTGTGTACTTACATGTGATTAAATTCCTGATAATTCCATTTTTAACCTTGAATAATTAATTATCTATTACTTTCATCAATTTATATTCTTAATTGACTGCATATACTTTTTATGTTTTAACAATCTCCCCTTTTTTTAACCCCCCTTTTTTTTCATTTCTTTATGTTAATTAACTCTGAAGTGTAACAACTAATTAACCAATTGCCATTTTACCCAATACGTTCCTTATAATTCTCGTGGAGTAGATTAAATTCAATCATAGACATATCAGGGTGACACTCTATCCTATAGTTTAACTCGGTAATCTATTTTATTTTATCTCACAGAATGTCGGTACCCACTTGGTTAGTGCGCATACAATAATTACGCTAAAGGCCCGTTGACACGGTGTTAGTTGACTAATGCAAGTACACTAATTTGGCTGCGCGCGCACAGCTTGCACCGTGTAAACAGACAAGCAAGCTACTAACATGCAAGTCCACTTGCAACTGAAAAAGTTGGTCACCTTCCAACTTTACTAATGCAAGTAGACAATCCAAAATGGCGGCAACTGAAGAATTGTTTGTGCGGGGACACTTATTTGTGGAATGTTATGAAAAGAATTAGTTTTTGTGCAATTTTAAGCACCGAATTTATAAAGATAAGAATGGGAGGGATATTGCACTATAGGGTATTGTAAAGTTATATCAGGTGTACATATTCTCTAGAAGTTTCCAAAATAAAATTTTAGGCCTACATAAATTTTACAAATGTTCCTTGTGAGAGATATTATTTAATATCGGTAAACAAATGTTATCAATAATTTTAACAAACCATTATTTCCTTACACTCAACGTGGCATGAGTAATTTTTTTATATACGATCACAAAATATAATACAACTTTGTAGTACCGTGATTAGTTCCGGCAACATAATATTCGCGTTATCGGCAAGTAAGGTATGAATGGCCGGAGGTTTTCACGCGAAATCTTCGGCGCGTTTTCCAATCTCCATATTTGACACTTTAACCAATCTTTATAAGTTTTAAAATTAATTATAAATGATCAGCCCAAACACTTCAAACACTTGTAGTAATGCTTTGGAATCTTGAGTAGATACATAATTTAATATTATTATCGTATAGCAAACCAGGTAGTCTATATTTAAACCAATCTACAAATTAATGAATTATTATTTTTAAGGAATATTTTAGGCCTATCAAGCTAGCATTTAACAAATTATTTTGTTATTAGTATACCAAAATTTAAAACAGGGTTTAAAAAACCGGCGTTAGGCCTATTTAAAAAATGCCCAACAAATTAATTAAGGCCTACTATTTATTTATTTTTTTAATGTTTTAGGTCTAGCTAGTATTTAACAAGATATTTTGTTATTAGTATACAAACATTTAAAACAGTGCTGAAAAAATCTGGGTTGGACCTATTTAAAAAAATGCCCTACCGAATTAGGTTGTATTGGAATTTATTGACCTTATTTGAGTTTAATTTTATTTAGCTTATATGCTAAATAAGTTAACAAATAAAGTAAAATAATTTAATAATTATTTGGGATCAACTAAAAAATATTTTAATGTATTAAGGAACTAAGAAATAGGAGACACATTAATCACTAACTTTTTTATGTTGGCTATATAAAACAATTTTTATTAAATAGGTAAACAAATTATGATAAATTGAGTTTACTAAGAAATTGTAATTTATTTGGCCACCCATACTTATTATAAATTCACCCTTACTAGCTCCTAACACATAAGCATAATTAGTATATGCGTATAAATTACCCGAACGAGAAATGAGATGAAGTGATAAAAAAAAAGGCTCCAATAGAGAGACCAGTTATTACCACTCTTCATTTTCAGCCATGTTTTTAAAAGCGCTACTAATGCAAGTGAAAAATGCGTGTCAACACAACTAACATGTTAGTAAGCTAATACCAATAAACTTGCATTAGTCCACTAACATCGTGTCAACGGGCCTTAAAGGAATATAAATAATTAGGGCTTAAAAATTAGTTCTATAGTAAATGTGCACGCATTCGGATGAAGAGCGAGTGGCAAATCACTTAGGAAAAGTCACCTTTGTACTGTACATCCAACCGGGATTTCAACCATGGTCTTTCCGTCACTGGATATCCAGTCTGACACAAGAGTGAGACTGCGCGGGTATTATCACCTTAAACATATCGTTTCCCCTGAAATGTAGCAGTCCTACTCTATGATCCTATCTGATAAACTACGCCATAGTGGGATGATGTAAGTAAGCTTACTACCTTGAGAAGAACATTTTATTTGTAATATTTGAATATTTAGAGAACGACAGTTTATTTGTCTCCTTTTCCTGGGGGGGAGGGCTTCGAGTACCTTCTTCACAGTTTGAATTTGCTACGTTCCCATTGGTGCAAATTTAAACAAGGTGAATAAGGGTAGGAAGGTCATTACCTTAAATAAATACCGGTAAATACCGGTCCAACCGAGGTGTGAAGTAGGGTTGGGCCGAGCAAACCGGACACTTTTAAAACCCGGTAGGACTCGAGTGGACCTTGTGACGCTCGGGGAGGACTTTATTTATATTACAGTACTAATACTATTTGTTAAGCATTCAAGATACTCCCATTATAATAGACTTCATCAAGTGTAGTGTGTTAAATATACTATTCCTTCCATTATATCAACGCTGTCAGGCATAATTCATGATATATTAAATATTAAGGAATTCACAACGTAATAAAAGTCTAATCCTTTAGTAACTACCCTATACTTTCAATATCTTAATGGCTGAAAATATGTTATAAAAATGAACGTAACAACCTTCTAGTGTAAACGAGGGGTACTGTACATATACAGTGTCCACTTCATAACAAAATATTGTTGATTATTTAAATATGTCAAGCTTGATGAAGTAAGCTGTTGACATACTGTAAGCTAAGATTTAAGCAAAAGAATTTACACGTGTTTATGTTTACCATACAATAGCCGTGCCGTGGGAATGTCTGCTAAGAAATATTCGCAGCCATAACAGAAACTGTTGATAGTTTGAATTCAGCTGGAGTCAAGGTCGTGTAGTCTTTTTGTTGTTGAGGTACGAGTTACCGTAAAATCTGTATTTCTAAGAAATCATTCTAATCATGTAATAAAAGACCTCATACAGCAACGAAAACATGGGGGTTCTATTATATTTGTTGTGATAATTACAAGAAAGATATGAGCAAGTTTGATTCGTGCCTCGTCCATGACGATCTGTTTCGTTACAGGTCCTCCTGCAGTCGTGGAAGTTGACATCATGGTGAGGAGTATGGGGCCCATATCAGAGGTTGACATGGTATGTAAATAGTTTACTGGAACTGTACTGAAGCCATCATAGTTCCACTCATGAACTATCATTCTGTGTTGACACGTTCAGAAGATACACAACATTCATATGGAATATCTAAAAACTAGAATGAATCAATAGACGTTTCTTAAAACCTTCTATATTCACAACTTGTATTAATGTTTAAAGTTTGAATACATGAACGTAGATAAATGATAATAGTTATGAACCATTTATATCTACATCATACACCAAACTTTACACCTGACAGGGGCTGAAGGATGTAAAAACCGAGGGTACTTCTGCGGTGGATTGAGAAAATCTCGGGATTGGAGGACTATTTTCTGCTTCTTGATCAGCTATTATTAGACTAGAAATAAACGGTACGGAATTCCGCAAGGACTTTCTTGCTCTATAGTTTGAAAATGGAGATATTTACTCTAAACTCGTAATAAATGTGAAACTAAATAATATACACTAGCAAACCCAAGCATATATAGCACTATAATTACGTAAAACATTTTTTGAGTCCCGGTTTTAAATTTTACAATTTTGTTTTTAAAGAATTAATGTCCTCATTTGTATGTTTGGACCAATAAAAAGAGATCAATGTTGGGTCCACAAGGGTCAACACTTCGTATTAAAATTTCAACTTCTGGATAAAATTTTCGATATTTTATTAAGTGATGCAAATCTTCATGCCATCGTATTGCTATTAAATTCCTCATTTATAAATTTTGACCAATAAAATATGAATATATTGACTATTGAGTCTCAAATGGATATAGATCATAATTAATTGTACAAACATTTCTCCTAGGAGGTTTAAGGAAAAACAACATGAACGTTTAGAGACTAACTTATATTTAATTACTCTATGGCATTGGAAAATTATTGCGTTAAAACTTAAGTAGTATCTCTTTACAACTAAAGCTAACAAAATTGTATTAATATATTTTCCAATATCTCATAAACTGTTGGTTTTATAAAAAAATATATTTCATATAAAAGTTATTATTTTTAATAGTACTACAATTTTGCGATAGTAAGTTATTTAGTATCTCAAATAGTTGCGGAGTTACGGAAGTTTCTGCTTCTGTAAAAAACCTAAAAGTCATTATCATGGGAAAATGAAAAAAACCAGTTTATTAATTATTATTATTATTATTATTATTATTATTATATTATTATTATTATTATTATTATTAGCACCGCGTCTTACTACCCGTCCGGGTTATACGCACTTACGCTAATGTGTAATGGTAGGGTGATTGTGAGATTAAATCGAGGACCTACAGTTTAACGTGGAATACTAACCACGGTGGAGGCCTGGCATTCCCCACCTTCACAAGTTGTGATTAATACACGTCTTGTCAGAAGTGAAGGAAGGGTTTGGTAATCAGATAAATCTGTGCCGGGACCGAGGATTGAACCAGTTTATTTATAATATTAATTAACGCCTAGATACCAATTTTAATCAAAATTGTTAGAGCCGATTTTGAGAAAATCGATTTTTTCTCTTTTCACCATTATTAAACTAATCTTAATTTTAAGTTTAAACAGACACACAGATATACGTCATTGCCAAGACCACTTTTTAGGGTTTGGGGGGTCTTGAGACGTCGGCATCCATCAACATTTCAGGTTGGATTTTTTTTACGGTCGTAATATTTTACCTTTTGTGTTCGAAAAGTTAAAATATATATATTTGCATATAGTTTTAACGCTATTGTTTTTATAAAAATATTCTTCTTATAAAATATTGGTTTTATAGTATATATATATATATATTTATAATATATTTTCAATGATCAGTAATTTCATATCTCAAATAGTTCCGGATATATAATAAAAATGAGAATTTACTCATCAGACCGGAGCCCTTAAAGTCATTTTGCCGAAATATTGAGAGACACCGTTTTGTTTGGAATATTTATAAGTGTTTAGAAATGAAATTTAATCAAAATCGTTAGAGCTGACGTTGAGAAAATCAACTCTTTCTTTTCTTACCCTTCAGTAAACTACCCTTAATTTTAGGGTTAGATATTCAATTCCAAAAACCCCTCAGGATAACCCTATGAAAACCCTAGATACCAAGTTTTAGCCTGATCGGTAAAATAGTTTAAGGTTTAGTTGGAGGTACAGACAGACAGACAGATGGAAATGCTAAAACCACTTTTTAGGATTTGGGGGGTTATGAAACTTTGAAAATCATCAAAATTTTGATTTCGATTTTTTTGACGATTACAATACCTGTAAGATATCGAGAATTTAAAAAGGGTGAACACCGCTGTCACAGTCTATTAATAAAGACTTTGAATGTTAATTTTAAACTGAGTAGAAGCAGTTTTTACCTATCAGTTCAAGGGTTCTAGAATGCACCTTACCACGTAATTTTTACAGGACCACTGGTCACATTATCACCGCGCCCTCTCTGTGAAGACGACAAATTATTATAAAATACCCTCATCTTGGTTTTTTAAGCAGAATACAAAGATTATATAATCTGTAACGGATTTCTCTCTGGCTCTGGACCCTAAGCAATGGCGTAGGGATGGGTACCCTCGTGGATGGCAAAATCTCCATTCATTTATTTTTCTAAAGATGAAAATTAGTGATAAGTTGAGGGGACTAAGGAGCCATAAATCACTGTGTGTTGTTGCAGACTTACTCAATGGACTGCTACTTCAGGCAATCTTGGGTGGACCGTCGTTTGGCCTTCCAGGGAAATAAAGAAACGCTCGCTCTGAGTATATCAATGCTGGCCAGGATCTGGAAACCTGACACCTACTTCTACAACGGTAAACAATCGTACCTACACACCATTACCACGCCCAACAAATTCGTCAGGCTGTATCAAGATGGTCGGGTGCTGTATTCTTCCAGGTAAACCATGACACTGTGCGCAATTATTTAGATTGAACGGCCCCAACATATTTGAAAAGTTTGTTTTACTACAATGATGATAAAATATACTCCTGGTTGTTAATGTTCTACCAGTATGAAGCCACTCCTAAAATGTTTGCCAAGGAAACCGAAAACTATTCCCTGAACTAAAATACATATTTAAACAAACATGCTGCAAGACCATTTTGGGGATTTCTTCATTTTCGCTCACACTTATCTAAATATTTATTATAGAAAGTTGGTACATGTGTATGTTAGTGGAATGTGGGGAATGCCAGGCCTCCACCGTGGTTCGGATTCCACGTTAAACTGTAGGTCCTTCATTTCATCTCACAATCACCCTACCATTACACATAAGCGTAAGTGCGTATAACCCGAATGGGTAGTAAGACGCGTGCTAATAATAATAATAATGTATGTTAGTGGTATAGAATCTAAACCACTCTAGATAAACAAGAGAGTATAAATCGGAAGGTAAAATAGAAACAATTTACAATTAGTCAGAAAAATCTGAAAGAGTAAAATTTTTTATATAAAAACTGCAAAAAAACTTGTCATTTCTTGCATTACCTTCACCCTACCTCAATGTGGTTTGTAACAAACGTCAGTAAACTCCATGTTTGAGTTTTTGCGACAGTAATTATTGTACTCATTTTATTTCTACATTTTAGTGAGTGATATTTCTTTCAAATGACACTTTGCATCATTTTTATGTTCCTTTTTAAACGCAATTTAAAATCAAATAAGAATATTTTCTTCAGACATTTCAACATTTAACTAAAGTGAATATTATAAATTGGCATATGTCACTTCAAATAATAAATATGTTCTGTACATTTGTCTAGAACATTAAGAATATATCGGTTATATTATTCACTAAATTTATAGCACCTCATCTTAATATAGGTTCGGGTTGTACGCCGATCATCTTAGTGTAGTCCAGTTACCTCTCTTTTGCATAGTATGTATTTCAGAGCCTCTAATTTATACTGATGAACTTTTCCGTCCAGTAACTTAACTTGTCTTGTGTGTGGATACTGTCGGTCTCTTTGATAACCAACATGAAATAACACCATTAATCTACACAGCCTCAGGTAAATATTCGTATAAACCTGAGAAATTAAACAGTCGGTATTTGCGATTTCTTCTCCGCGATTGTTTTCCCCAACTAGTTTCCGTTACACTGTTTTGTCGTGGCCTCCTGAAATCCTCGTGAGATATTCCAGCTGGTGACGTGCGCTGGCATCTCATTGTCCTTCACTTCGATCTAAAGACAGTAACAACGTCCTAACTGTCATCTCCAGGAACAAATACCACACGACCACACAGAGTAATCACTCGAACTGGTAGGGCTAGATGAGGGGTGAGGACATTTGATTCTCCAAGTCGAAGATACCTAGGATTTTTGTTTTTGTCACTTAACGCCACTTTTAGTTTTTAAATTAATTATTTTTCTAGATCTTTTCAGTAACAAGGGCCAGGAAAATTTCCTTATTTATTTCTTAAGGACTGTATTAATAACTAATGCACACAGGTTTACTGATAAGCTTAGTAACTTATCAATTAAGTTTTATTCTAAAAATTGAAAAATGCCACCTAGACACGGGAATCGAGTCCGTGACCTTTGGCTCAATTTGGGCTCGATCACCGTGTCCAAGTGTAATTTTTAAATGTTCAGAATATGATATCTAGATGGAATAATTCTCACTAAAAAGCATAAATAATAGCTTTGGCTATTTGATTCTTGATTAAGTTTTAATTTTTACTTATATCGTGGAGTTTATAATATTATTTCGAAAACTTTACATATGCATGTTTTATCTACATTTCTCTGATAATAATTATAAATTAAGTTCCGTTTTTGTTTCCTACTTTCCGAATCAGTAATTTTGAATAATAAAGAAAATGTGAAGAAGCTATGAAAAACTTATGTGTCAAAATGCACTTGTAAATTTGTCACAGATAATTAGAATATTAAGGATCAACATAGAAATCCTGCCAACCGCATGAGACTAATTATTTCGTGGATATATGCCATGTTTGCCACATGGGTACAGGAATACTGTATGTACAACCTTTACACACACTGAAAATGATTTTATATGACAATATCTATTGAAATCTCCCGGGAAAATATTTTAAAATTTTGCATGACAACAAACTAATAAGGTTTATTCATTTTCCAATACCCATTTGACGATATTCAAAAGAACTAAAAATTATCTAATTCCGATTTAAAACAATCCGAAACATTTGCTTTTGTTAAACTCTAATAGCTAGTTATGGTGGTGTGGATTAAAAATAAATAAAATCACATTATGGTAAAAATATTTACTATTGACATAAAATTAGAGTCAATATAATTGTTGCTACTAATATTTCAGAAGTGCGTTTTATTTGTTTATCTCTGTGGTTTATTTGCAATAAAATTTATAAGGAATGGGTACACATAGAAAATAATAAGAATAAGACTGTAGAAACAGGAAAAAAATAAAAAATTATCACCGTAGCGAACACATAAGTGAGCTTCACTAGCAACTTAATTAATAATAAAACAAACTCCTTCTCTTTTAAAGGGATGTTTTTTTGGAAGTGTCTTAAAAATTAAAACTGAGCAAAACTCATATTCAAGAAACCATAACAAAAATGTTACCTTTTGTTTCGCTCCACATCTTCACATACGCATATTTTTAAGAATGGAGTAAGGATGAGAAAAGTATAATCAAAGGGATAGAGACAAATCAATTAGTAAAAAACCACCCCAGTATACCCTACATACATCTGAGACCCTTCTTCCCTGTCACCTAGTTGTTAAAACAAAGGGGTATTATAGTTAGTTAACTAAGATCACTTAAGTTGGCCCCCCACCTCCTCAAAATTAAAATTTAAATACACCACCGTTTTGCACCTATTTTGCACCGTTTTGCAACCAAGTATGGCGCTTTGCACCCTAACCCAAGAGACGGTACGACTGTTTATGTTAAGGGGGGGCCAAGTTAAGGGTAGCCCCCCCACTATCAAAATGTTGGATTTTTTTCATGCCATCTTAAAAGTCCTGTTTTGCACCGCTTTGCACCCAAGTATGGCGTTTTGCACCCTAAAAGATTAGCGAGGAAAAAAATATTTAAGAAACAAAAAAATCAAATCGTTGGACTCTCCTGGTGGGGGAGCAACTGGCTTGCCGTGTGAATTTGTGATACAGTATTGCCTTGTTTTTTTTTAAGTTATTAATTGGCACCCCATATAGTTCAAAAACACATGTTGCCACTTCCAAAAATTATGCGTGGTGGGGGATGGGGGGGGGGGGGTAGGGCTGTAGGGCAGGGATGTGTGGCACAGGGGAAGGGACAATATCATGTTACTTGTTACAACATTATTGACTGTAACTTCCATAGATTCTATAATATAAAAGTCCAAACTAACTAAAATTAAAGCTAATAAATTTTTCTACAAATTGGCTGACAGCATGTAATTAACCTATTATCTCCAGAAATATTAATAAACGCTAAACATTTTAACTTTTTCTATTAGTTTTGGTGGTAGTAAGAAAATTAATGTTTTTAGATTTACTAATGGTAATAACTATAATACTCTTTAGTTTGAAATATTTATGGCCTCCCTATCACAAACATTAAGGGTCCCAGAGCTATGAAATCTTTAGATTAATATTCCCTCAGCAGATGTGAACATTAATGTAATAGCTTAACTTGTTCAATGGCATTATTGACTTCTAAAAATGTTATACTTTAAAAAATAACTGTGTTTAACTCTAAATAAAAGCATTAGGAAAAATCTTTTACATTCAAGGCTTGCGAGAAATTAAGTGTTCTTGCAAAAACTTTGTTTTGGAAAGTAAAAAAAGATAAGTTGAAACATTTACTGAACCATATTTCTTACAGTAATTCACAAAAATATGGTTAATTTGCTCATGCATTTGTTATTCAGTGTAAATAGAAAAAATACATAATACAAATAAGAGAAAATTATTACTGTACGTTAGAATATGGTTTGTAAATGCTGTGTTATAATTATAAGTTATTACAATCACAGTATTCATCATCATGGGAATAAAGAGGGTTACTGTTTTCACACTTCTGAGATTCATCATTTGAAAGTGCTGGTGACATGTCTGTAATTTTCAGGACATAATAACCATTACTAGCTTCCAAACCATAGCCCGGTTCAGAAGATGGTATATTTGGATGAGCAGTAAAATCATTGTTCCAAATTATGCACTGATAAAATAGCCTCAATATAGAGAATTTTAGAGCAGACAACTTTGGTGGCATCTTTTCAGATTTCACTTTTTATTAAATATACCATCTTACTTCTCCCACTGTCGTTACTGTAGATCATGGCATATAAAGTTTACAGACAAATTTTTCTATTCCCTCTTCAACACACTCCCAAATTTGATTTGCCTGAACAATATTATGTGGTAACACAGCCAGTGAAGGCATGAAATCCTGGCAAAGCACTGACTTTTTGTGGACCCATTACTAGATTGTTAATACTTGGTAATTGAAGTAGAACAGTCAACAATGCTGACTATTCTGTTGGTGGTGCAAGTATCAGTGAGGTAACATGAACTGCAGTTATTGGCAAAGATGTGGTTACATGAGAAATGAAGGTGGCCCATGTTGAAATATTTGAATTTCCACTCATGTCTTAACTTACACATTGTGTGCCATCTTGCAGGAAGCACCTCTGATTTTGTGGATGTCTTCCCTATAAACCATACCTTCATGTCAGTAATACCAGGGTGGGCTACAGAAATTGGCTTAAGTCAGGATAAGTTTTGAATTTTAGAATCTGTTTGGATGGCATAAAACAATCTCTAATAACAGTTGAACAGTCAGGAAGGTATATTGCACAGTTTCCAGACGTTTTCCACAGTTGAAGAACTTGTGTACTGTCATCTGCTTCTTTTCACTGATAAATGGCCAGCGCTGTGGTATGTGTAATTTCCCCCCCCCCCCCCCATTAGAGGTATCGTCCATAAAATCTACAATGTCTACTGCGAAAAATATATATCAGCTCTTGACCATATTTGCAAGTAAATACACTCCATTATTCCTTCAGACATCATTCATATCACACTCTGCGATTTAAGTCTCATACCTGAGAAGACAGATATACTTGATCGAGAAGCCCAATCCATAAAGCAGATTGACAATACTTTTGTTTCTAGTGGTTTGGTAAATTGCCATTCCTATGGCAACTTGTTGAGGCCTTCCATGTATTGGCTGCATATTGTCAGTACACAAACGGCACACTTGTCTCTCATTGTATGTCAAAGCGAGCGTAATTTATGCACTTTCGGAGTAAAAGAGCTTCATCATAAAGACACCGCATGTTCACATTCATATCATTTTCACAATTATATATTTCATTGATAGAAACATCTCTTTTTGAAAAAAAATAAGGTATTTCCGGTTAGTTTCTTCGAGCTGGTCAGTGGAATTCAACATCACCAATGTTGTCAATGAGTATTTGCTATATTTGTTTCCGAGATATCCTAGGATAAACCATGTTGTTCATTGCCCGTATGTTTTCAAAAGTGGTTTGGATGACAGTCATATTTATAGCCCACGTTTGTAGACATTCAAGAATGAGACTGATAAATTCAATTTATGATGCAGCTTATGTTGTAGTCTTTACACTTAGTGTTCGTAGCCTGCCTTAGCATTTACTTACATTTTTTGTCCAGCATAGCAAATGGCATCTAACATCAATGACATGCCCAAAGGAGGGGAGGGGTCTGGGTTGAGTGTTTTGCAAGATGGTGACACTGACGTTGATAACTTCAGAACTATTTTCTTTAACATTATTAATTTACGCATTAATCTTCCTTTGGTTTCATTATTAGTGATCTGAATTAATTTCTCTTTGGTTTTTATATGTTTAATAGTTATTGTTTCTTTTTATGTGAGAACTAGGTTTAAAAAATACATTAACGTTTTGCCACCTTTTGGCGATTTGATACAATGTGTGGAGCTTTTTTTAAAGAAAGGACGCGTAAGAAAAGGTTTTTTGGAGTTTTTGAGTTGGTCATAGGTTCCTCTTCCAATCTTCCATTTTGTGGATGCAATGCAGATTTTCGTACTCTGCGTGATCACTAACCTAGTGACAGAAAGTAAGGGTTTCATATACGAGTAATCATTTTATTTGGTGGTAAGATGAACTCATTGAGTTTAATTGTCCTATGTTCTTTAACCTCATCTTTCGGCCTGCGTGCTCACGTGGTCAATGTAAGAACAGAACTACCTTAGTTGAGCTTCTTTTATGGAATGTGTTCGACCTGGAAGTGTGTGCATGGGCATCTTTAATACTATAAATCTACCATTTTCCTATATTACTATATTATTATAAATGTTTGATTAATATATATATATATACAATAAGTTGTGCATTATAAAACTTATTTCCATTGACATTTAGAATTTAAGACACAATTTTCTTCATTAATGGAAATTATTAATTATAATATAAAGAGGCGCTTTATATCTTAGACCATGGCTCATTAAGTAGTTTTTTTTTATAATAGTCTGAAATAGTGAAAAATATAGTTCTTAGGTCCAGCTAATAGACACACTTTTGTGCTGAATAAAATGTTTTATTTAACTTGAAATGGTCCTAGTTATACAGTTGAGAGATGTAAAATATTTGCCCCAACATATTTTAATCCAAATTTGTAAAGTTGAGAATGTTTAATATATTTTAGAAAAAGTAATTTGAATCTTATGTAGAATTTAAATAACAACTGTATTTTATATTTAAATGTTTGACTTTTAAGAAATAACTATTCACAAGTTAGAAAGTATGCTTTAAATATAGTTTAACCTTTTTTTATGGATTTTTATTTTATCATATAGAGAGAAAATAGACTTATTGTAATAATGAACATTTTCAATCTAAAGATTATTATGAAGCTTTAAGTTTTATTTTCTCCTGAATTAAAAAAGTGGATTTCACAATTCTTTCTGTTCCTGAATATAGATACTAAATTGTTTGAATGATTGTGTTCAAAATTGAATGGCTATACTTTGGGAGTTTGTGTTGATTTTGACACTAATCTTTATATTAACGGTAGTTTATTTAAGAGTGAATTTTGAAAACTACAAATATTTAGAGAAGGCTCTACCAATTTTGTTTAAATTTTATATCGAGCTAGTGTTTGATCTGACAAATAACACTGTACACTTGAGTAAAAATTTATTCTAGTGTAGTTTAATGAAGAATCATTTCTGTAAAGTCAAAAGATTTCCGAAAATGGCTTTAACGTTTGGTTAAATATGTAAATCTGGGTATTTTTCAAAATGACAAATAGAAATGTACACTTGCTTTTTAAGGAAAAATTCACTAAAGGGTAGTTTAGCAAAGACTGATTTTTTATAAAATTTTAAATGTTGTGAAAATAATTTTAACGATTTGGCTCAAAATGAGTATCTGGCAAGTTATTTACAATACAAATAATTTCATAATTATTGGTTTTTCTTAAACAATACATTTAACACTAGTGCTGATTACTTATATTTGAACAATTGTAGTTTAAAAAAGAAAAAAAATTGAATTCCATTGTCTTATTGCCTGTTCAGCTTATACGCATATATTATTATTACTCTAATGGGGTAGGGAGGAAAAAGAAATCATTTTAGAGGTGATCTACCTGCACTTACGTGGGAGAGTGGAAAACTATTGAGGAAAAAATACCCCCAGTAGACACGATCGGTATTCGAACATCGATCTTCCCATCTCCAGCAGGCCAGTCTAACAGGAAATTGACGCCTGGGACAATTCTGACACTGAGGTGGGTTTTTTGAAAATAGATTTTACAATTTTGCCAATTGAGGACTATTTTACAAGATTTAATAATAACAACGTATGTTGGTTTTTATAAAATATATTAATTTAAGTTTAGTTTACATATGATAAATTTTAGAAAATTTGAAATCTTTCAAAAAGTATTTTAATATGCTATTTAAATGGGTGTCTGTTAATTGTTTATCATGATAAATAAGAATATATATTTACTTTTAACAAATATAAATAATTTGAGGGTAGTTTACGAAAAAAAAATACTTTTTGAAAATATGAAATATTAAAAAAATGTTTGGTCAATGTTGATTGATTTGTTTGATAAAATGGTTTTTATTGTACTTAAAAAATGATAGTTTTCCAAGCAAAACTTAGTGGGGCTTATAAAACTTTTTTTTTCTAAATTGGGGGGTTTACACTTAACTTGGCCACCGAACATTTTTTAACTTTAAATTTATTTATTTTTCTTAAAAAACTATTAAGGTCCAAAACGGTGCTAAATATGTAGAAAACGATGGTATATTTACATTCTTAATTTGAGGGTGTGGGGGCTGGAGGGAAGGTCCAACGACTTAATTCTTTGGTATACTAGATATTTTTTTCTAGCGAATCTATTCAGGTGCAAAACGCCATACTTGGGTGCAAAATGGTGCCAAACAGGAAATTTATTTTGGCATTGAAAAAAACCCCAATCAATGAGTGGGGGGGGGGCTACACTTAACTTGGCCCCCCTACCTTTTTCCGTTTTAAATATTTTTTTCTTGAAAAACAATTCAGGTGCAAAACGCCATACTTGGGTGCAAAACGGTGGAAAACAGGACTTTTAAGATGGCATGAAAAAAATCCAACATTTTGATAGTGGGGGGGCTACCCTTAACTTGGCCCCCCCTTAACATAAACAGTCGTACCGTCTCTTTGGTTAGGGTGCAAAACGTAATACTTGGGTGCAAAACAGTGAAAAATAGGTGCAAAACGGTGGTGTATTTAAATTTTAATTTTGAGGAGGTGGGGGGGCCAACTTAAGTGATCTAGTTAACTATATACTTTTGCAATGATAATATGTTATGGTTTTTCTTTTCTTAACCGTAAACTCCCCCAGTGAATGTAAATAATATGATAATAGATTAAGCCTGTATATTAAATGAATGGTTCTTGTGTCTGGTATAATGGAAGGTCTCCAGAGCCCGGCTCAGTAACGTAGTCCCACAACGCCATATTCTCGGAGTATAGATAGATCCCTCATGTTCATGAAGCGTCACGTCACGTATCTTGTGATAGCCTTTCTCACCAAGCAACGCTTTACACGCCTCTATTTGTGACTGGGATTTATAAGTGTATTTTAAAATACTAGATTCCCAAATTGGTCTTTATGATATGTAAGTAAATATAGACCCACTGCAAGAATCAAATGTTTCATTTACGTTTTAAAATTAAAATAACATAAACAAAGCTCATTATTTTATCACCTAAAATTCTACAAAATAGACCTATATGTAACCTAAACTTCTAAAAAGTAAAATTGACTTCACATTCACAAAAAATTACCTAAAAATATTAACAAAAACTCGTAATAAAGGCACTCGACTAAATAAAACCACACTTTACAAACTTAAATTTAAAAAACTATAAACGCAATGAAAATCTTTTAACTACTTATCTCTTGCATTATGTTAAATATAATGTTGATTTCGAAATATCTGCTTCAGAAGTAATAGCTATCCCTCCAATGCAACCCTCTCTAGCTTAGGTGTAGTGGCTTACCTGGAATTTACAAAAAAAAAGTTTTACAACCATACAAGGAGGAGACAAATATTAATTACATTAGCTTTTCATTCCGACAACTTTCATTTAAAAAAATGTATACTCGAGTTTTTATACATTTGTAAAATATCGATAGTATTTAATAAGCAAAATATTCAAAAATGACGCAAAACAATAAATTATGACTAAGAATCAACTATAAAAAAGTTTCCCCACCCAGAGTGCACTGTATCTCGTAGCTCAGGTGTGTCTGACTCTCTGACCTGTTCATGAATTATGTTTATTAACATGTGAAGCACCGGCTAATAGTGCAGTGACAACCTTTTTCCCGCATCCTCAGCTTATCATTGTTTGTTTTTAATTACGTCATGACTGTGTATTGCATACAAGTATCAATGATGAAGGTAGTAAAGTAAAGATATATTTTAGTTTTTGGTTTACTTTTATTTATCATAGAGTCATGAGTAGACTATGTTAACGGTAATTATTTCTATTGCCGAATATCATCACATAATACGTGCAAACATCAACCAAATATATCCTTGGGTTGCTACAGATACCATACTTTTTGGTTCCATTGAAGATGATACATCATTGTTCATAGTTGGGCTCGTTGGCTTGACACATTTTGGAAGCGTGTATGGCCACATCGGATTAATCGTGTCTGGAGTTTTAGTGGTCTTGTCCTCTGAAATTAGTTTAATATTTTCAGACATATCATCACCTTGCATTGTTTGCAAGGTGACTATCACAGTTCCGTGTAGGATACGTCATCCATCAGGGGTTTCTTATTTTAAATTAATATTAGAGGAGAAGGTAGGAATATGAGATAGGGTAGAAATTTGAGATACCATGGTTTTGATCTCTTTTCACTACTTGCATCTAGCAGATATCTTGGAAACTATACACCTCAGACACGCCACCGTTATGTTGCAGACAGCGAGCGTTTTGTTTGTAGTACTGAAGCATGGTGAACGTTTGATGTTTTGGCGCCAGCTTAAAGTTTTCGCTAGTAATTATTGATTAGCCAACTACGACTGTTTCTATCAAGATTTTTCAACAAATTAATGCGGTAAGTTACATTATATGAATTGTAGTTTTAGAATATAAATATAATTCACACAAATATTGCGTCTTTCCATGTGAGTTATTAGAAAAACCCAAAACGATGAGTTGGTTGAAATATGAGACACTTGGTGGGTAGTAATATGAGACTATCTCATATTTCTACCACAGTTTTTAACACAAGTGTTTTTCAATACTCTATTAGATCATATTACATATTCTTTATGTTCAAACATCAGTCAAAAATACCCAAAGTTGTGGGGTTAAAAGGCAAAAGACAAGTTGCTAGCCTAACTTCAGCCGAACGAGGTGGGCTGATTACTTTAGTGTGTTGCATGAATGCAGCAGGGAGTTTTGTGCCTCCGATGATAATTTTTCCAAGGAAAAATGAAAACAAGCAGTTGATGAAAGGATCCCCACATGGATGGATTGCTACATACCACCCGTCTGGCTGGATTCAAGCACACCTTTTCTCAAAATGGTTCCAGCATTTCTTAAATGTTGCCAAACCGACAAAAGATTCTCCAGTATTGTTGATTCTGGATGGCCATTATAGCCACACCAGAAATATAGAGGTCATCGATTTTGCCAGAAATAATTTTGTGTCAATTGTGTCGCTTCCCCCACACTCGACACACAAATTACAGCCTCTAGATAAAACCTTCATGGGTCCATTGAAGGCGTACTACAGCGAGGAAGTGCGGCTATGTTTGCGGCAACAACAAAGAGCACTGAGTCCATTCGACATTGCAGACTTATTCGGGAAGGCATATTTGAAAGTGCAAACAGCTGAAATAGCTGTTAAGGGATTTATTGTAACCGGAATCTACCCGCTAAATAAGAATATTTTCTCCGACACGGATTATATAGCAGCAGCCCAAAAAGTAGGGCCCCTATCTTTGACCACATCGCCACAAATAGCACAAACTTTGCCTGCAACTGATGTTTCCCCGCAGACTCCGACTAGCTCCTGTCCACCCACATCTGCAACTCACATCTCTCCACAGACTCCGACTAGGTCCTGTCCATCCACATCTGCAACTCACGTCTCTCCACCGAGTCCAACTAGCGCCGGTACATCCAAGTCTGCAATGATTGCACCGCATACTCCATCTAGCTCCGGTCCATCTACAAGTGGCTTAGGAAAAACATTCAAACCTCACGACATCTCACCTGTTCCAACAGTTAAAGCTAAAGCTACAAATCGTGGACGTAAATCATGTGGTTCCGCAGTTATTACCTCATCACCATATAAGAATGACTTACTTTGCACTACACCAAAGCGAGCTGTCACCTTATCCTCTAAAAGAAGAAATTCAAAAAATCAAAAGAAGAGGCAAGTTAGGCTTATTGAATCCGAAACAGAAGAATCTTGAAGTGATGATAGTGCTTGATTAATTGATTCTGATGATTCTGATATGGATGAACCTGGCCAGCTTCATCCAGATTCACAGGATGCCAGTTGCCTATTTTGTGATGGCAAATTTTCTAACGACTCTATGGGAGAATTGTGGGTAGAGTGTCTCCTATGCAAGATGTGGGCCCATAGTGATTGTGCTGGTGCAGAAAAAGACACCTATGTATGTGATTATTGTAAATAGAATAGAAGTGTATCATTTGACAACAGTAGACTATATTTATAGTCCTTGTTTTGAAGTTTTATACATATTATTATTGTTTTTTTTATCTGGAAATACTATCTCATATTACTACCCTATTTTTGAAAAATCAGTTTGTGCCAATTTTTATTAAATAAGATATTTTTTTATAGTGGTTTGGTCTATCTAATTTCTGTTTATGTCACTTATTGCACATATAATTACCTTTCTTTGGACGTTTTATTCTTTAGTCTAAGTCTATTTTGAGGTTTGATATGGGGAAAAATAAAATGGGTATCTCATATTCCTACCTTCTCCTCTATCAATTGCAAAATGAATGAATCCACCAGAATATACATCAGGGGGTATATAATTAATAAAAAGGCCCTCAGTACCATTTATCCTAGAAGCATGGATACATTAAGACAATATGTAAGCATAAAATAATTTTGTGTACATAGATTTTTCTCTCTAGGCCTTTCTCAATACTTAGATGCACTTAATTGGCTAATTTAAAATTTTGCATAGTGTTATGTGAACCAAAATATTTTTGCCTTTGACTGGTACTTTAGTTCAAATGATTCAGCTTCGCTTAGCATTTCACCTTCTCCTGCCCCCACATGGCCCAGTCGCATCCCTCAGATCTGATAGGGCACAGCCCCCTGCATCCCCGCAAACAAATTAATACCACTCAATATATTGAATCTTTAATTTGAACACGAAACATATTAATGGAACCTACTACCTAAAAGGTAGTTGTAAGGTTAGTAAATAGTTGTCTGTTGAGATAAATTTATTGATACTGTAACGACAGTGTTACATTCTATCAAACACACGTTGTTATACTATCCGCCTAACTGCGCTGATAAGTAAGCTTGAGTTTTATTATTATTATTATTATTAGCACCGCGTCTTACTACCCGTTCGGATTATACGCACTTACGCTAATGTGTAATGGTTAGGGTGATTGTGAGATGAAACGGAGAACCTACAGTTTAACGTGAAATCCGAACCACGGTGGAGGCCTGGCATTCCCCACATTCACAAGATGTCTTGTCAGAGGTTAAGGAAGGGTTTGGTAATCAGATAAATCTGTGCCGGGACCGAGGATTGAACCCCGGACCCAGGCATAGAAGTCCAACACGTTACCCCTAGACCGCCAGGTCACCGACTTGAGTTTAATTAAATTTACGTTAACCCCCTCAGTACACCCGACCGAGACACTAGCCCTGATCTCCCCGTCATAAGCAGCTAGTTGTAATGATATTGATTCAGATCAACCTAAAATATATAAAAAATCATGGATGAAGGTAGTTTTTCTTTAAACTAACATATGTAGAGTATCCTTTTATGATTCATCCATGAAGAAACACGCACTTTTCAAAAATAATTTGAAAAGGATTCCACCATTAAAATATATTTTATATACAATTTTTCCTGTTAAAGGAACAACTACGCACTATTTGGCAAAGACGCCAATTCCCTATACCAATAAGAAGCTAGCTTTCACAACATCTGTCGTCAGGACTCTTTTTATTAGTTAGTTTTTACACTGTTGACGAAGGGAGTAAGAGGCAAGGGGTATGTCATATATATGCCGTTTGTGCGTATAATTAAAAACAGCCACAAGCAACCACAAACAGCCGCGTAGCCACACACAGCCACATCCCGCACACATATAAGTTGCTCTAGCACCCACGCTCACACAAGCAACGCATTAAGGGACTCACTGGTTCTCGCAGTCACAGTCTAACACAGAATACAATAATTGTTATTAATATCACAAGTGTGCATCGATATAAAGCATTTAATTGGACTATGTATAAGTAATTAACAGATGTCATTTGAATAAACCATGTATGAATAAACAACCATCAATAGTTCTCTTTCTTACATTTATTAATTATACCGATTTAATTAGTGCTCGACCACGGAGCAATTAACAGCTAGTTAAACGGTATCTATTCCATACAGTGATGATGGGCGCTCGACCACGGAGCTATAGACAACCGAAATATCATCACAGCAATATTTTATCTGGAACTAATCCGAAGTGTTTCAATCGACACCCAGCGCAGGGCGATTAATTCAATAGTGTTACATAGTCTATTGCGAGAGTGATGCCTTAGACCATGCAGCCACTGAAGCAGTTAAATAAAGAATTCAACCATTATTATTTTTAAAATAGTATAATAGAGGATATTTTTCAAACGTATCCAATATCAGTCAAATACAGATACTAAAATAATACAAATCACTTACCTTTTCGAGGCCCAGCCCTACCCTTTAACATCCAATAAAAAATAAAGTATTTATTTCTGATTGGTTATTCAAAACACTTGAGCGTATACCCTTCCTAGTTTATCAAGGAAAGTCCACTGATGTCAGGGAGATAGGGGTTCAACTTTCGGTCGAGTCTACTTTGGATGGTATTGCCTAAATGGTTCTCCAGTGTCTCTCCACGCACATGCGAGTATATTACCTTAAGGTAGACCGTTTAGGTCATGACATGCTTACGACCGTTTGTTCCAAGTGGTAATGACCTGGATACTTGACTCAAAAATTATCTCAAAATACAATAGCAAGCACATTCCTTCGTTTAAGTCACACCCTGTTTATCCTGTCCATCTTGCAATTCTATTCCACAGAAAATTATTCACTTTGCTCATTTATAAAAACACAAATATAATTCTAATGTACTTTCATATAAATATATAATACAAAATTAATCTATCAATGTCTTACTAAACTATTTATTTCTAATAATGTTCAATCCATCCATGCTTTCTACATATTTCCACAAAATGTAATAGTAGATAAGAAGGAGTAACTCCAGAGATTAATTAAAACTTATATTCATAGTGTTTTTACTCAATCCGTTTATTAATAACTAATTTAAATCTCTTGTTTCAACACTCTCTTTAAAAAGTTATTTTGTTTCGTGTATTATATTTCGTGAAAGAGGTATAAATTAAATTCGATTTTCATAAAAATAAATAAGAAAACAGTCAAACCTTGCCTTTGAAAAGTAAGGTACTATATGACTACACATCAGCCATAATCTAAAATCCCCATTAAAAAAATTTATAACCACATCCCTTTTAAAGTATTCATATAACAAATGAATCATCAAACCGTTATAATCAGACTTTAGTTTGGAATTGAGAGATTTCACGTAAGCCCTATTTGGCAACAGAAAGAAAAAAAATTACAACTTTCATAACCAAAGTGTTTTTATTTAAGCCTGTGGTGTGCTGTACAGGACTAGTTAATTGTTAAAAATTTTGTATGTTTTACTATCTGTCTAGGATATCTGAATCACAATCCTATTAGGGGCATGAGTTAAGGAAAAATAAATAATGTAATAAATATACAGAATAACACTATTCAAAAATGGTAAATCATTGTGTGATTAATAACTAAACCTTTAGTTTTATAGGAAGCTCAATTTCTACCACCAACATTGATTGAAAGTTGCTACAATCCAGCGTTGCATGAATATGCTTTACTGGATTTATTAATAAGAAATTTATAAATAGCTTCCAACAACACTTCCTTATAGATTACCGTACAATTTATTTGTACATTATTCACTAAACGGACTAAGAATCTAAATACAATTTGTAATATTTTTATGTGTGTCATTGTGGCAACATAAGTTTCTAGTTTTCAGATAGCGAACGTGTTTTCAATGAATATCATACTATATTGAATTTATCTAATCATAAACCTCTACCTTCACATCCAACCAAACTAAACTTCAAACCAGCGAATTAGATTCCCAAATTTCAAAAGCCAGATGTTTTCGTGGCTTTGTTATGAGAAAGGTAAGAGCCTCCTGTTCCTAATAGGGTTCTCACCGGAAATGTAGGTCATATCACATCATATGTGATGGAGGAGGATTGTTCACTAAACTACAGCTGACAGGATAGAGTAATAAGATCTGTCCATCAATCTACACGTGGCGCTACTCGTGTAGGCTCGGGTTATTAACGTACTTCCACCAATATTACCCACAAACCATTATGAAGATTAGCAAAGAAGTAGTATTCATAGCAATGTGTGCGTAATTAGGCTCTAGTGCAGGACATAGGTTTAATCAATGTTTTAAGTATATACGCATGTGCCTATTCGAACATAGCTACTATTGCCTTGGCTTTCAAACTAAAATGAAACAAAATATTTTTATTTTGAAAATAATTTAAGCTACGTGGTTTTAATTAATAATATTTTATGCATAGGCTTATATTTATAATATTAAAAATATTCTGGGTTGTTTAAAAATATTTATTAATGTTAGTAGAGTCCTAGACCGTTGAAAACAGGACGTTTATTGACTGTTATTTATATCCCTGACTTTTGTTTAGCTGTTATTTATAGTACAGACTTAACGCTACCACTCCAAACCCTACAAGTTTAACCCCCTTTCTAAATCCATAATTTATTCCCTGAACCTTTAATTTGATTGTTCCCGTCCCATTTGAATTTTTTCCCTATTTGGTTTTTAGCTAGTTTTTGCCCATTTGCTTTTTATTTGACTTTATTATGTGTTCTGGGGGGTAGGGGGAGTTGGGTGATAATATTTTGTTTATTTAATGGTGTTAAATGTTTTGTTTTTATTCATTGTTAGATGGGAGCGTTCATTCTCGGGATTCGGGCACTCCTCCCGCGACGTGTCGGCAATTTTGCCCGTGGAGCCGGGGGAGCATTTCCTCTAGACAACGGTCTAATTAATATAAAGTGTGAGCTATTGGGAATGTCTAATTGTGAGGGTCCCCTCGTAATAGGATGTAATGCTACTCCACCCCCCTCCAAGTTCGACACCTTTTCCACATCCATGAGAATATTTACTGTTATTCTTACGCACCTCCTAATTTAATTTTTCGCCAGCACCCCAAGGCCCCAGGTGTTAAAAGGATCTTGACCCACGATGGGCACCGATTAAGACGATCTCTGGATATGTTTGAGTTATCGTGCCACGCGTTTGGGCACCAATTACAACGTTATTGAATTATATTGTGAAATAATTGGTATATATAGCCCCGTGATCGAGTGCCAATTATTACGATACGGTTGCGCGTTGGGCGCTAATTATGAAGATATGGATATTTAGTTTAATTAGCTGATGATTGCCCCGTGATCGAGAACTAATTAAAGATATTTGTTGTTTGATGAGATAATTGGTATCTATAGCCCCGTGATCAAGCGCCAATTATCTTTATGTCAGTTCCTTCCTGTGATATCGACGCGAGCTTGCCTTAATGCGCATTTCACGTGGTTATACGATCTTATAACTTCTGATTTTTAATTTAATAAAATAAATAATAATTTTAATGTTGCACACAATTTATTAATATGATTCCACCTTCGGCACCGAAGATATAATATTAGATGATACAGTTTTAGTTGAACTACAGATTATTTTTTGTGACATTACACGTTTTGTGTTTTTAGTAACGTGTGCTTTATAGATTTATGTTACTACTATGGATTGCCGTACGGCTGTTGCCCGACATAGAACATCTGACTTGACAGTTATGCCACGCCAGGCTGTCTATGAAAGGGCTGATTTGTTCTGTGAGTTACAGGCAGCAGTCGCTAGCCCTTATCCTCATGGTATGGGGGTGAAAACAATGAATAGGTGAAACCGTTGAATGATGCTGCAATAAAATACAAAGTTATAAATTAGTACCCTTTGAGTGAAAATAGTGGTGATTGTGAATGATCTCGCTGTGGTAAGAGGGTTTGGAAGGATTTTCTTTTCTTAGGATGAGGAAGGTTGGCTTATTTGGAATGATCGATTTGTGAGTGATGGCGTAATGTGATTTCGGGAGTGGGTTGGTAGGCTTAACTGTTTTAGGAGTTGGTTTGACGAGGATGGTTACATTTCCATTCCCCATCTGGGGCCGACAGTGGCGCCAGCGTTATTCTCTGGCTAGAAGGTTGACCTAGTCGGTTATCCCAGTGGAGTCCGGCGGTGGCAAAGGTGATAAAGAATATCTTGTTGGGAAGGATTTTCTTTTCTTGGGATTTGGAGTGAGGTGGATACATTTCCATTCCCCATCTGGGGCCGACAGTGGCGCCAGCGTTATTCTCTGGCTAGAAGGTTGACCTAGTCGGTTATCCCAGTGGCGTCCGGCCGTGACTAAGGTAGTAATGGCGTGAAATGAGCGATTGTGCATGAAAGTGTACCGTGCGCCTTCGAGCAGGTAGTCCGTGTCCACCGGGCATTTTGGCATAGTGACTTTTTTTTCTTTCTTTTTTTTACTTATTAATATATGCTTATAACTAGTGGTGATTAACTAAGAACTAGTGATGTTTAACTAAAACTAATGAATTTTTTTTTATTATTATTTTATATATTTTTAATAAATTTTTGGTTTTTTAATGATTTTTTTGTTTTTTTTTTGTTTTATATATTTTTAATAAATTTTTGGTTTTTTAATGTGTTTTTTTGTTTGTCACTATGCCAGTCGAGGTTTTTTGTATTTCCTGGTGTCTTCTGGGTCGTAGCGTCCTAGTGATCTTATGATTGTGTTTGTGTGCGTGTCGCTTTGTTCGTAAAACTTCTTGTTTCTGTCCCTGTATATTTCTTGTAAGAGTCTGCTCTTTGTCATGGTGTGTAGATCATCTATTCTGGTGTAGCGGTTTGTGCCGGTTATAGTTCTGAGTATTTTGTTTTGAGTAGTTTGTAGTTTACTTAATAAGGTTGCTGATGCGTAGCTCCAGGCTACGCAGTTGTACACTATGATTGGCTGAATGACTGATCTGTAAATAATTAATTTGGTGTGTTCTGTTAGCTGGTTACCTTTTAGCAGTGGATAAAGTTACTACTATGGATTAATACGCACAAGCTGCTTATATATGACCTACCCCTTGCCTCTTGGACCTCTTGTCACCATTGTCAAAACCAACTAATAGAAAGAGTCCTGGCAACAGAGTTGTGAAGGCTAGCTTCCTATTGGGTATAGGGAGCTAGCGTCACTTGCTTTATTGGTAAACCATACGGAGTTGGTTTTTGAAAGAAAAAATAAGCTTTATGGTGTGATCTATTGAGATTAGTTCTGAAAATCACGTGATTCTCCATGGATGAAGTATCGAAAGGATATTTTACATACAATACTTTAAAGAAAAATGCACTTTATTCATGAATTTATTATTAAATGAGAGGGTTCAAAATTGGTAACATTACAATACCCCCATTTGCCTATATCTTAAAGAATGTGATGGACTTTGATATAAGCAAATTCTATACTGTGATAAACCTACGTTATACTTGACATTTGATATTCTTAAAATTAGACATGAATAAATTTGTAAAGTGTAAGTTACATAAATTGTAGAGGTGTATTATAAACATTAATTTAAAATTACTTGTATAACAATGTAATAGGTAGGATATATTGATTATATGTTTTCACAATTGATTGCTTTATTTTTTTTAAGTTCAGTCTTATTGATGAGTAAACGGAAAGAAAGAATTTTCTGTTTTATTATTTATTTAATCTTTTATTTTCATTTTCCTTATTTGCCTTTTTACTCTGAACAATTGTCGCACTGTTCGATGCACTGTTCTTAGAAAGGTGATAACATATTTTTTTTTACAAAACTAAAATTGCTTTGGTAGAGTAATTAAACTTGTGTTTTAGTTTAGGTAAGATAAGGCTTAGTTTAAATTTTATAAATCCAAATATAATTTAATGTAGGCTGAAAAAATCTTGAAAATAAATATAAGTTAAAAGCTGAAATATCTCAAAGTACCTTAAATTCAAATTAAATTTTGAAATGTTAAAATTACTTTTTATAAAATGTTTAATTTAATTAACGATAAACCAATTATTTCAATTAAAACTTAAATTTTATATGGGTCATGTTAGTTATTCAATCAATCATTGTTCACCGAATTCTGTACGGGAAACATTTCGTGCAACATAAATTTAAAAATAAATTAACATCTGAGTAAGGTATATTATATTATTATATATTCAATGCACTTATATTAAGATCTGTTTTTTATAATGTTTATTTTTTGTTTCCTTGTTAAAGAGCCTTGGTTCTTAACCTGAGGTCAAACTACCCTTTCACTTTCTCTTACCTTGACTAGTGACACAGCTGGTCAGGCTCAGTGTCAACCTGTCATCTAACTTTCACTTTCTCTTACCTTGACTAGTGACACAGCTGGTCAGGCTCAGTGTCAACCTGTCATCTAACTTTCACTTTCTCTTACCTTGACTAGTGACACAGCTGGTCAGGCTCAGTGTCAACCTATCATCTAACTTTCACTTTCTATTACCTTGACTAGTGACACAGCTGGTCAGGCTCAGTGTCAACCTATCATCTAACTTTCACTTTCTCTTACCTTGACTAGTGACACAGCTGGTCAGGCTCAGTGTCAACCTGTCATCTAACTTTCACTTTCTCTCTTTTTATACGTTTCTTTCGTGATGTCAACTTGTTGTGAGCAACAGAAGATATACTATATCACCCTAACCTTATGATGTTTAAAATAGTTGAATTGTTTAGAAGACAACCTTGGAATCTTATGGTACGCTTGAACTCAGCTTGAAATCATATGTCACACGACCATAAAATAACTAATTTTTTTTTCTTTCTATTTTTTTGAGTAGTTACCTTCTCATGAGTGAAAGCAAATATATTTTATCTATTGACTAGAAACTTTCAAATTTTGCCTGGTTGCCTTATCATCTTAGGTATTTAAATAAAATAAAATTGGAAATAAAATCTATCTATTACAGTATCTTAATTAGGTAAAACACCCTAATTATCTTTCACTAACCTTGTTACTATATTAGTATTGGCCGTCACATCACGCAATCACAGATTACCCTTTTAAATTCAACCAATACACCTTAACTCCTCAACATTGCCAGATGACCTTGGGCCATCTTTAAACTTGTGACGACGCTTGAACAAATAGATCATGGCTTGCACATCGCTAAGTCCATATCTTAATACACCTTAACTCCTCAACCAATATACCTTAACTCCTATATATAAACCAAAAGTTTTAAAACCAGACACAAGTGGCCTCTCATGCTTACAATCACCTAAAACTACTGTGATAATGCACCCAAGTGCATATCTAAATTAATATCTGTAGATATCTTACCCTTCAGATCATCAGATCACTTTGTGATTCCGTTAATGTAATAACCAATATTTATTGCATATATACAAAATGTAATTAAGTAAATTAAAATGACCCCCCACACAAATATTAAGATTCTTATCTTAACTGTCACTAATAAAATTCACCATTGGTGAAATAATATATTTACTCTGATTTCCAAGATCGTCTACTAATTTAGTTTGATATTTATTACCTAACTAATTAGCCAAACCTACAAAATTTGTCTTAAACCTAAACTATTTAAATTCTTATAAAATTAAAACTTGCCCTGCTGGCATAATCTTATTTTAACTTGAACTAGTAAATGTTTACCTAAATATTAATATCCAATTAACAAAAATATGTCCTTATAATTTGCTCACACTATAATCTCTCCTAGCGTGCTTTCACCCATCTCCAGTTGACAAACGTTATCAACCCCTCACCTACATTTCTATCCGCATGCCTCAAAGGGCACGTGCCCCCTTTTATAAGCATACCTGTATCCCATTATCTATTTGTTCTCCTGTTATTAACTATTTTGATTTATAGAAATTCCTGTGCTTAACTATGTTAAAACCCAATGAGATTAATATTATTTGCCCAGAATTTATATATTTAAACTTAAAGATTTTATATTTGTAAAAATACCGGTTTTGAATCTTACTCCAAAATAAATATAAATTTTTGTCTTGGCTGTCCTCCCTAGTAAAATTCTTTGAATTCCATCCTTTCATCTTTTCGGACAATAGATTTTTACCAGTAGAGCTGTTTTATAGACTTAGGGGACAACAATAGATGTCACCTGTTAACTTGTTTTTGAGACTTAAGAAATTGTGCTCGTCTTAACAAATACGCCCTTGCTTTACAAAAGAAATATTAGTTCTACTTTGCTGAGTTTGCTTCTTCTAAATGTTTACTTACAATTTATGTTTTAATTGTTTACTACCATGGCTAAAGTTGGATTGAATATTTAATATTATTTAGTGATAAATAATAATTACATTTACTTAATGTTTACTACGGTTACTAAGGTTGTAGTTACGGTTACATCATAATTAAAGTTATCCTTATTTTTACTTTTAATACATGAGTTACCTAGGCTCTGGTTCTATCTCAGACTGGATCGTAATTACTGGTTATTTCTTAGGTTAAATTTACCCAAGCCACATCTAAAAGCACTTTCTGTAGTGAAAATGTGTTTAAAGTAATCTATATTTGTTAATCGATAGAGCTACTAGGGAATCCCATTTCACAAAATATTTATCTTATTTTAAGTTTTTCTTATAGGTGTCTTACTTAGACTATAATGTGGGAGATCAAGCACCGTTCCCACATTACTTGGGCTGCTACGAGTTAAATTTACCTAAGCCATATATAAAAGCACCCTCCTGGTGTAGATGTATTCAAAATCTCTATCTTTGCTAGTCGATAGATAGAGTGGATCTAGTCCCCCATATAATGGTTTAAACTAAAAAAAAAATCTACCCCCTCCCTTCATTGGGGGACTCAACCTGATGAAACGTTTTATATTCAATCTCTTCAACAGCCAATTTTATTTAATTAGGTAATAAAAATCCTGCTCTTATGGAATAGGTGGATAATTAACTACCTATTGGTGGGATTTTACTTGCTGCTCATTGTTAACTTATGTTAACAATGAAAGTTAAGGATCCTGGCTGTGGGTATACAACCTTTCCTGGTTGTTAGTATAAACATAACTCTTTCTCGTTTCTTAGATTGTGGGGTCAAGAACAAAAAATTTAAAATAGTTTCTTGTTTCCCTTGTTACTCTTGAGCTTTTTTTTATGCTTAAATCCCTTAATAACCATTGGAAATTAAACTTTCACAATTAATGTAGTTGAAAATTGTTTTATGTATCTGTCTTATTATTATAGGGTTTTAATTCTGTCACATTAAAGACACCTCTAAGCTTACGTGTCTCAGGGTCTTAGATTAAGGATACATTTTGACCTATTTTTTGTTTTACTTGATATGATCCTTCATATAGTAAAAATAACTTTTTTACTTCCTTATTTAAAGCTGAGTATAGTTGATAGTTTTTTACAAGAATTAACTGAGCATTTACGTATTCAACAGGATTAAGAATCTTTTTGTCACGGTACTGGGTTCGTTACTCTGTCGTTTCTTTTAATCCTTTTACTTCCAATTGTAATTTAGTTTTATGATCTGTTTCTAACCGGTGTGGAAACTCAAATAATGTATCTAGATTTAGTTGGTCTTATTTCCTTCATTAATTCTTGAGGTGTATAACCTGTACTTTCGTGAGTTGTAGAATTTAGACGAATTTCTATTCTTTATACATAATTTGGTCCATGACTATGACAAAATTATTTTTAAAATATACAACGTTAATTCATACCATCGTTATTGAATGTTTGTCTTGGGAAAGAAAATTCATTTCAGTAAATGGTTTGTGTATGCATTAGTGTTTTCCTTTAACACCGCGTTTTACTACCTTTTGGACTATACACTATGCATTATTTAAAAGTTTAGTAAACATATATTTTAAAGCAATCCAGCATTTATAAATAAAGATATTTCATTTGATTTTAGGTTTAAGAAGAGGCATTCATTGTTAGATTTTCTAATGTATGACAAACTACTAATATATTTTCTGTGTATGAGGCCATACTTAATATCTCTGTAAACTATTACCTGCGCTACTACCAAATTATGCCCAAATTGAAATGATAGTTACTGGTTTTTCTAATAATTAACATGATAATAGGAGTAATCACAGTAATAGCTCATTTGTACAAGGACTAACACTTTCAATCACATCTCACAGACTCGATAGAACAGAAGGAACGCGTGAGTCTTCGTGGGTGGCAGGACGAGTGTTACATTCAAATATGTTATTGTAACCTTGTAACGGTGTAGCACAGATACATTGTATTGCATTCTTCCAACGCACACGTCGTGTTTTCAAACTCTAAACAAGAACTTATCTCTGGAGCTAACACACGACACAGTTGTCAAACATTACACTAGAAGTGGTAGGTAATAACAATATTTAGATAGGTCAATTAATTATTTACAACTAATAGTCTATAATTTTAATCAAATGATTAGGTTTTCACTTGCACATGTTCTTATAAACACAAGCCGCCACTGATTTCATACACAATATACCGTGTAGCTTCATACACACGATTTTATACAAGCTAATATAGAATGTGTGACGATTTTTTGAGGGGTACCATTACCCTTAAATAATGAGTGAAGGATGATCTTTGATTCAAGAAGAACGGTAGATCATTGATGCTCAAAACCAAAATCCCAAGGTCAATTTAGACGTCCAAACTGTTATTGTTCAAACCAAATGCACTTGAAATAACAGCTTAGTTTTTTTAATTTGAAGGGAAAATTAAGGGAATTAACAGTGACCATTGGCTTTCAAAACGTTGCTGTGGTTTCCATAGCGTGTGGTTATTTGTTTGGCATCTATATAGATGGTTCACATAATGCATATCTTGCTGTCGTTGCTAATGAAATATTTTTATAGAGATGATGGGTTTGTAACATAGCTATTATTAACTAGGTTAATTAATAAAATGTATTAATTTGAATGAAAATACATATAATGAATTCCTTTAAATGTGCTACAAAACATTCTGTTATTCCAGGTTGACCATCAAGGCCGGTTGCCCAATGAATCTGGAAGACTTCCCCATGGACATTCAAAGATGTCCTCTTAAGTTCGGCAGCTGTGAGTTGAAATTTTCATTAGTCATTTTGTTCCTCAAATTATTAAAAATTTATATTTATAGTATATTAAACTTTTAATTATATTTATAATAGATTAAACATTTATCAAGTCACTGGTAGTTGAAGAGTATATTTTAAGATCAAACTAACATTGTAAAACTGATACTGGAACCACCCGTGCAATTTAATTAATGTAATTAAATCATAACAAAAGATTTTAAAAAGGAGCTCTTAAAATAATGTTTACACAAGTATTTATACTCATTTTAATCCATCTTATAATATATGTATCTCCATTGTATGACTGTTCAGAATCATCATTTGCACTAAAATTGTAAAAATTATGTTGTAGTAAGAATACTATATTCCAAACAATAGTAGTGACTCTGTTAAAGCAAGTGGAATTAGTTTGCAAAAGTTTGCTTGAGTTAATGAATTTCTGAGATCTACGTGGCCAATTTTTGAACAATATTATTACCTAATAGCTGAGATTTGTTGTGTAGTGTATACGAAGTGTCTCTAAACTCTCTGTCCAAACTTAAACCACATAATATGTCGGTATAAATAAAGAGAAAACCCAATAAAAAATAATTGTCCGGGAAGTCATTTTATATTTCTAAATGAAAGATGAAACTAGGCGTGAAAACGCCGGACGCACGCAGTTGTAAGTACGTAGGTGTATAACAGGTTGCATATCATCAGGCGGGCAGGAGAGCAGCGTTTCTGAAGGTGATCTAGTCGACACATGACGTACACATTTAAACAAGAAGGAATTGCTACAATTAAGGGGGCCGTGAAAAAAGACCATTGTTTTTGCAGTTTTTATAGCAAAACATGTTCTTGTTTAAATAAATCAAATATTGCTTCAATAAAGCATAAGAGTTTAATTTTATTCACGTGGTAATATTAACAGTTGTTGAATATATGTCATGAGTTTCGTGGCATTAGATGACAAACTCTTTAATTGAAGAGAAAGGGTTGTCACTAAATTCCAGGGCACTGTCAACAAATATTCAGGAACTGTAGAGGTTATCATGTGAATAAAATTAAACTCTATATTTGTACTGAAGCAAGATTTGATCTATTTTAACAAAAAATGTTTTCATATGGAAACTAAAAACACACTGACATTTTTTCTAATTCCTTACATCCATACCTTTAGACTTTAGCATTATAATTATTTGATCAAAATGTTTATCACAGAAAGTCTACGTTCTTTGCTGGCGTGAAGCTGGTATATTGAGGCGGGAAATCCCCAGGATATACAAATAAATGATACCTAATAATTGTAACAAACTACTTACTAAAAACAAAATATTAAATTAATTATAGATACACATTTATTTTACTTTCTCATAAACTTAATTATAAATATTATAAGATGGCCATTGATGATATGTTGATATGATTTAGAGCTAAAAGTTGATATTATTTCAGTTGGTTACACAGTCGGTGACGTTGTATATCGATGGAACAAGGCTCGACAAGTTGCAATAGCAGAAGATATGAAGTTGTCTCAGTTCGACTTGATAGCAACTCCCTCAGCCAATCAAACAGATCAGCTCAAGTCCGGTAGAGCTGACACAGCTCAGTCCGCTATACGCAAGTACTCCATACATAATTATAACAAGTTTTATCGGAACCTTGCAAAATTAAATTTATAGAAATGATAAGAAATTTTACTTTTGCATTTTATCTCTCGCTTCTTATTACATTAGATATAGAAATTTTCTTAAAACATAAATTGGATTTATTTAACGACTAGTTAATTTTACAAAACTATTCTAAAGAGTTTTCCAATGTATGCTGTTATGGAATAATAGTTATTAGAACATACCATATTATTTAAAATATGTATTTTAGGTTAATTGGTGGGTTTTGTTAAAATAAAGCTATTTTTATGTCTTGAAATATTCTCATTTAGTGTGTATATGATCGTTTTATTTCTGAGACATATTAAGTTGTGCTTGAACCTAAGAAGGAAACGTGATAGTAGCTCTGCACTGATTGGTGTGAGACAAATGTTTTAAGCTCTCGTTACTGTCCTGTTGTTGTAGGTGAGTACTCAATGCTACTGGTGAGCTTCCACTTGCAGCGACACATGGGTAACTTCTTGATCCAGGTGTACGGTCCTTGTGTCCTCCTGGTGGTGCTATCCTGGGTGTCCTTCTGGCTCAATAGGGAGGCCACTGCGGACAGAGTATCTCTAGGTGATGTTATCTCTTCATTCCTCAACCAGCTCAAATATTATATTGACCGAGTGGCCGCCCCCGTTAGCGATAGTAGTACTAACATTTACTGATATAGGTTATCATGTGGTCACTACAACTACTGTTAATCTCAGTTTTATAAACTTGAGCTGGTACCTATTTATTCAATAAGCTTCTCATTTGACCCCGTTCCAGACCCATTTCTTCACAGAAAAGTTCTGGAAGCGCTGAGGATCTAGCCGGGACCTTTGGATCTGTAGCTCAGCACTATGACCATTAGACCACAAAGGCGGTCCTGGAGTAGATTATAACTTTGTTTGTATCTGGTATGGTTTCACACAAATTTTGTAGAATGAAGATAAAATCTACTGTCTAAATGTTTGTATTGAAACTATCTTGAAGCCCATTCAGGAGGAGGAGTGTTAAGCCCTTGAAGATATTTCAGTTCTCCATATTACCTACATGACAACTTAACAAAACCTCCACGGCCTCTGGAATTTAAGCTTCAAGAAGAAAAATGTTAGCATAGCTATGAAAACTGATTATGTGTATTAGTATTTGTATTTTTATTTTAACGATTTAGGCCTAAACAATAATTATGTCCACTTTAAATAAAGGGTTTAAATTATATAATTATACCCTTTGTACGCTTGTACATATGAACCCACATGACTTGCCCCAAAGAAACTGCTACCCACGCCCCTGATTGCGCTATTAAATAAATGATAAGGAACCAACACTGTATGAATGTCTAGTTATCATGTATGTGATATATCATATTTGTGTGAATGTCATTAAATATATTGAAAACAGTGGTGAATACTATTTCGGTGTTTTCTAAACGAACAAAGGTCAATTGAAATTGTAAAGACACATGAGCAAAACACTTTACTTTCTCATAGCAAGAGAAAGTATTGTGATCGGTAAAAACTGTGTATACAGATTGTGACGCATTTTGAACGTTTTATTTAAACTCGACCCCAAAAAAGTGAGTCCTACCATTCCGTCAGTTTGTCTCTGGCCGCGGATCTGAAACGGTTTGATGGATTTTGTTCAAATGTGATATTTAGATTGTATATGGTTATACTATAAAACCAGTTGTGTTACCCTAGTCCTTCAATTAAGAGTAGGGGTAGTTTACCAATGAGTACCTTTTTTTTTAATTTGTGAAAATTGCTCAAGCCATTTTGTTTGAAACACATAGGCCTATATAGGATTTGTTAAATATTAAAGTAATAATTGTGTTTGGACATAAATTAATTGAATAATAGTTTATTGATGATTGATTTTTCCAACACCGAAAAATATTTTACAAACAAATCTAATGATTTGTATCAAAGTTGTTATCGGGAAACAAATTTACATATCAATAATAATGCATCTTTATTTTTTTAAATAAATTAATTTAAGGGTGGTTTACTTACAACAAATGATAAAAATTTGAATATTTTGGAAATTTTTCTTGAAGATTCAAAATAGGAATATGTGAATAATTTTTCACGAGAAATAATACGTTTTTATTTTTACAAATAAATAATTTCAGATTAGTTTAAAAATTCAGTAATTTATTTTTGAAAATTTGAATTTTATTAAATATATTTTAAAAATTTGGTTTAAAATTTAAATAATCTGTGATTATTGTGATTAACAGGATAATGAGTTTGTATTAATGAGTAAAACTTATTTTAGTGGAGTTTACTGAAGCCTATTTTTGAAAATGTTATTCGAAACTATAATACACAATATGATAAAGTTGTTGCGATATATTTTTATTAAACTGATGTGTATAACGACATTGCAGGTATTACCACCGTCCTGACCATGACATTCCTGGGCCTGGAGGCACGGACGGATCTCCCCAAGGTATCATATCCCACCGCACTAGACTTCTTCGTCTTCCTCTCTTTCGGATTTATATTCGCCACCATAATACAGGTAGATTAAGGTGACAATTATCTCGGCCATTATTACACTGATAACTATTTAAAATTAGCATTAGGTGGGGTGCTAGTGAGGGTGAGCTTAGGGCGATATTTTTGAAGTGTTTTTATATCATAAACAATATTTTACAAAAATAAATAAAATATTTATTCTATAGAAACATAGATCTTAGAGTTTTCTGCACATGCTCCTCTCAACAGTTCTTGAATATTTATCGAAGGTGTCCTGGAATTTAATGACAACTTTTTCTCTTTATTTAAAAAGTTTGTCACCAAATGCCGCTGTGTTCATTACAAGATTTTCCAGAACTAAACTCTATGTTTATACAGAAGAAATATTTTATTTATTTTTTGCCAAAGAAATGTTGAGCTTTAAAACCTTCAAAACTAGTTGCAATAAACACACTCTCACTAGCACCGCCACCTTAAAGTAGGAGTGTAGCCAAAAAAGATCAAAGAAAAGTATAAATAATATATATAGAAATATTCGACAAATCAAACAACAAAGGCCTAAATAATGTCAGTTTCCATCTTGACTGGTTAAGTAGTATGACTATATTACATATGAGTCTTTTTGTTTGTTCTTAAAATAAAGTTTAAAATGAACGTGTTAACAGCTTTCAACCAACCATTTACTTAAGCCATAAGTGGTATTCAATAGAAGATAATATTCCTATAAAGCATTCCTCACATTATGAAGGCTGCAACTTTCCTAAAGCAAGTTTACACTAAAAATTATCTAAATAAATCTTGTACTTTGATCTTATTGTAATGAAATAAATAACCTAATTATTTTTTTAAACTATTTTAAAAATATCCTTACTTATTGGATATATTAATGGAGCTAGAAGTATACCAAATGTGCACAATCTTCGTTCTTTGCAATATATTGTGGTAATCAAACATAACTACAGTTATACTTTGAACTTAGATTATAACGGACCATAGGATGCTTTCCCAATTTTGCTCAAATACTTCGAAAATTCAAGACAAATGTTCAGCTTC
>JBCFYV010000001.1:58341836-58364517 GCA_039000515.1 Timema cristinae
GGTAGCTTCGACATGACGGATTTGAACTGACAAAGTCACCAGAGCTGGTTTATCAAAGCATAGAGGCAGAGTTCCATTGCTCTTATTGGAAAGGGCGGAGGGTGTAGAACGAAAATACATATTAATTAGTTTTTCACTTGAAATTAGAAAATAGGGAATATTTTGCCTACTGATAATACTGTATGTCAGCGGAATAAATCATTTATGCATTGCGCCAAACATGTATTTTGAATTTTTTGAATAAAATATTTCACTGTGTAGCATTGGGCTACAAGAATTGAAGAGAAACTTGTTTCTTATCCCATTGCACCACTCCCAGCGCCAATGAAGAACACCAACTCGAGAAAATATCAATCACAACAACGCGCACCTATGGCCTGAATTAGACTGACCACCAGTGTTGTTATGACGCAAAGAGCTCTAGCGGGAAAGACACTTTACTTTATTCGAAATTATTTTATTTTTACAACACAACTCACATGTACACCAAGTGATTGTATATTATTATTTAAAGTTTAAATAGGTTTATTTAATTTATCTAAATTGACTTAGTCAGCTGTAGAAGCAAGGTTAGTTTTCTTAGGCTGGGTAAATAGACACTATATAATAATATATTAATATTATATTATTTGAACTTGTAAAATATATGTTTCTTTAATATTTGAATTGAAGTGTGACTAGATGTGTTGGTATTTTTGTTTTTCTGTCTTACAGAATAGAGAGTTACAGGAGCAGTTTATTTCTAAGATACTTATATGTGGGTTTATTTTTAAATAAGAACGAAGGTAAATAACTACTCATTGAGGCCTATAAGAGGTTTGTTGTGAAGTAAGATTCAATGTGGTTGCTTTGTACTTTTTTTATGTTTATAAATACACACGTTAAATTTCAATTGGAGAGTTTTTCCTAACATGTGACCTACAAAATTGAGATATAAAATTAGTGATTTTGACTGTTTTTTAATTGTCCTAAAAAGCCCGGTTCTTAAGTTTCGTACTCATAAATTGTTTTAAGCATTAAACTCTAACGTCATTTTTACTAGACCGGAAAACAAATATAGAAATAATATAGATAAGCTTTGGGAATAACGTACTGAAACATGTAAGGAAAGCAAAATATCTCGGTTTGACCATTGACAGCTCACTATCTTGGAGCTCACATATAAACCATGTCACACACACAAGAAAATAAGGATAAATTTGGGGTGCTAAAGAAACTCTTCTACAAATTCACTCCAAACGTGTTAAAGCCCATCTACTTTGCTCTGGTTAACTTGCACTTGTCCTACTTAAATTCAAGTTGTAGTAGTACTTTTAAAAGACATTTAATACCATTAATAAGACTACACAGAACTAAAATATTTTTCGGCTACCCAGCAGGCAGGACGGCGACATTAAGGTTAAAAGTTTTTTTTTAAATTAACAGAAACTTTTTTTTGACACTGTTGTAATAGCATATAAACTTGAAAAAAAAAACCCTAGCTATTAGTAACCTAAAAATTGGGGTACAAAAAGAAGAATTACTTTAAAAGGAGAGTAATTATTTCCTGAACAGAGTAAACACCACTACTTTTGGACTCTACTCAATACAAACTAAGGAACTAAATTTTTTTAAATATAATACCACAGTAAATAAAGATGAAACGACATATTTTTTTAAAAAGGAAGTTAAGAGGTACACTCTGGAAAATAATTTTGACCAGGTGAAATGTGGGTGAAAAGGTATCTGTAATTTTATAGCAACTGATGTTATAATTAGAGCAAAATATGTATGTATACCGTACTATTTTTTTAAAGCTTTTTTGTATACTCTTATGTTTATTTGTAATTTTACTATCACTGGGGTGAGTACATATAAAATAATGTGGCCGGGTGAGGACAAATAATTTATACCCTGTAATACACTTCACTTTCATAAATGTATGTAACAACTTAGTTAAAGAACCACGCCTACATTAAGATGTTTATATGTATACGAGACGAATTTGGCTCTTTTTATTAACAAATTCTGAATAAATAACTAACTATAAAAGATAGGGGCAAATGGTGGCCGGAAAATAATAATCTGCTGTAGAAACAAGTAGCCTACTCTATAAAGACGGACATCGTTATTTTAGTTAATCTAATATCTAATATGAATATTATTTAAATTAAATGTGATTTAAAAATTCTTTAAATAGATTTCCTCTTAGTAATACCTGTTGAAATATTTAATATGTATTTTAGAATTATGTAGTATTCAGCTTGGATTTAGCGGTATGTCCTGCCACATTAAAAGTTGAAAATCAAATAATTACAGTACCTTATTTATTATATTGGTATTTGGTTGGAAACTATTTTTTTTTGTACTGCGTCTTACTACTCGTTCGGGTTATAAGCTTATATACTAATAACGCTAATAATTTTAAGTATTAGGAAGGTTATATATTTATAGGAAGTGTACCCGCATTTTCATAGAGGGAGAATGGAAAATCATTTTGAAAAACCACCTTCAGTACACCCGACCTAGATTATAACCTCAATCTCCCCGCCATAAGCCAGTCTAGTCTATTGTGAGAGTAGCGCGTCAGACACGTGGCCACCGAAGCGGGCTATCGTTTTGTTCGAATGGTGTAAAATGTTTTCAAATTGTAACGATTTTTATATGTTGAGACTTACTATATATTTATTAATTTAATTTTATAATTTTGTAACCTTGTTTTTTTCACCTTTATAAAATTTTATTTCATCCTTATATTTTACTAAATGTTAAATATTTAATGATACTCGCCAAATCTGGCCTGTTTATATATGTACGAGCCAACGAGCTATTAATTATTCTAAATTATACAATATAATGACAAAATATAAGAGATTTTCGGAAGAAAATAATGATTTAGATATTCCACGATCAACAAATTTATCATTAGTGAATTTGGGTTTCCCTTTCAGAGTGATGAATTAGTGGCTGGCTGCTGTGTGTGTTTTAGAATTAAGGTATACTAATTAATTAGCTTATATGTGTCCAACCCAAACAGGTACGGTAGTGAGATTCGGAGCTACAAAAAACAACATAATTGCCGAATTTGATGACACATACTAATTTTCCATTTACTCTTGGTACCCAATAGTAATCCTCAAATATACTATTAATTATTATTATTAGCACCGCGTCTTAATACCCGTTCGGGTTATACTCACTTACGCTAATGTGTAATGGTAGGGTGATTGTGAGATGAAATGGAGGACCTACAGTTTAACGTGGAATCCGAACCACGGTGGAGGCCTGGCATTCCCCACATTCACAAGATGTCTTGTCAGAGGTGAAGGAAGGGTTTGGAAATCAGATAAATCTGTGCCGGGACCGAGGATTGAACCCCGGCCGCCAGCACAGAAGTCTGACACCTTACCCTAGACCACCAGGTCACCTATACTGTTAATAAATTATTAGAAATATTTAATTGGGGAGGTTTGACAAATTTCAATTTTTTTTTATAAATACCATTATATTCAGTAGTAAAATTTTTAAATTGTTCGACAAATTACAAACCCTGTAGGGGTCTAGTTCTTAAATTTTAAATTAGTAACTAACCACAAGCAACAAAACAACTACTCAACTCTGTAGTCAGCTAATAAAATTATTGATTTACTAATGAACATATAAGTGGTATTCTTTTAACTACAGACAATTCAATAGTATTTCTAAAATATTATTGAAATTCAAGAGTGATTTTAAAATAATATTAAAATTCAATAATAGCTATATATAATACTACCAAAAATAATTAGTAATTATAAAATACTACTAAAATTCAATATAAACTATAAAATACTATTATATACCTTTAAAATTCAATAGTAATTCTTAAATACTACTAAAATACAATAATATCTATAAAATATTACTAAAATTCAATATAAATTTTATAATACTATTAGAATACTTTTTAAAGTCAATAGTAATTTTAAAATACTATTAAAACTAAGTAGTAACCCAAAAATACTATAGGTTTTCTGTAGTTCATTTTATTAGAGTCGAGCGGCGTAATATAAGTTTTCATTAAAAATATCTCAATAGGGAACTAAAACTTTTTTTAGTACCCGTTATACACAGATGGACTAATGACTCAAATGTGCTAGTGAATTTAGAGGAAGTGTTCAGCGCCTGGTATTCGAATCCCGATCTTCCAGTCATAGGCAGTTCAGTCGACGTATGTATGTATGTGATGTAGCGCCACTCGGCTGAACACTCAATAAACCACCACCCTGCGGGTAGCATCACTCTGTCACCAGTATCGAATACAGCAACGAGGATTTCCAGATTCCCTCTTCATCATCATACTGCATGGAAAAGTTTTCAAAGTATTCATATGTTTAGATTAGAATTATTTTTATGAAAGCATCCCAGCTACGTCATTGTATTTATAACTATAATATCTTTCAGGAACATTTGATTTCATTTCACACTATAATATTCAGTTTCTTACTTATAATGAAAATGATATAAAAGGGTTTTTGTTGTTGTTGTACATATCAAATTGGTAACTGCAAATGCCCGTTGAATGGGGAGCAAGTGATCATACAGTCCTGTGTTTAGAAAGTGTACTTTAAACAAATTAAAGTCCATCTCCCTTTCAGCGCAATTCAATGCGTCTCTATACAAGTGATAATGAGCTCAGTCAACATTGAAATGCTTGATAAAAGAGAATAGAAAGCTGTTAATACAGCGCTAAGTGACAATACATTTCGTGTCATCATTTACCGAACATTTCGTTCAGTGTTTTTAAGCTGGGATTAGACTCACATTTATCAACATAGTGCCTTACTAGAACACAATTAATAGTAAGTCACAAACTTTTACAATAAGACTTAATATTTTTATATATATAAAGTGTTAATAAGCTCTTTGTCCAAACTTAATCTATAGCATATACGGGCAAAGAAAAACATAAGTACCTAGTAACATTTTGAACAGAAAATCATTTTGTATTACTAAATGTGAGTTGAAGCTGGACACAACAACGCCGGGAGAACGCATCCTTAAGTACGTGCATGCACAGCAAATTGCATATAATTAGGTAGACAGAAGTATTCCTACAGAAGCAACGCAACACGTCTAAAGATTGACGCGACCAAGTCAACAAAAGGACTTTACAGTACATTGTGGCAGAGTGAGAGAGTCTTTAACACCTGTGATGTTCCCGCCTGCTAATATGCAACTTGTTGTACATGTACGTACCTACAGATGTGTACTTCAGGCGTTGTTTCTTCTAGCTTCGACTTATTAATTAGTAATGAAAGATTACTTTTCCGGACTCACGGGATTTTCTCTTTCTTTCTACCCAAGGACGCTGTGGTTTAAGTTTGTATGGAACGTTTAGAAACATAATGTATATACAAGGTCCTTTTTAAGTTGGAACAAAGAAATATCTTTAAAAAAGCGCATTTAAGAAAAAAATACGTCATACAAAGACTCTTAGTTTTGAGGCGCTGACAAAATGACCTAATGTATTTTTGATCAAGTAGAGGTTTTCAAGGTCATCTCAAGATAAACTATTGTTTTTCAAATGGGGACCCTCTATTTTTATTACAGAATCATATTTAAAAACAAACAAAAAACAATCAACTCTCTCTGAAACACTGTTTTACCCGAGGTTTATTTTTTAGTGTAATTAAATAAAGAATTACGTATTTTTTGGACCTGTTTTTATTCCATTGTGTTTTTAATAGAATTTATAAAGTGTTACCAAATACGAGCAAAATTATATCACAAACAAAACACAAAAGTTCGTTCACAAGAGTTGAAATGTTAATTTACAACAATTGTTCTAAATTATGATCTACTTCGATACACTTTCCAATTAGCTTTATAATTATTTTTTTTTAGTATTTAATAGAGTTTCTAGATCAATACCTTTACAAGCAGTTCTAGTGGGGCTCATCATGTTTTCCGGGGTTGTCGGTATATCACTTATATTCTTTCTTTCAGGAACCCCATAAGAAAATATATAGTGATTAAATCTAGTTATCTACCAGGCCAACTAATTGGCCCACCTCTGTCGAAACGTCAAAATTCATCAAAATCTAAAGCTTGACTTTTTTTGACGATCACAATACTTTCTCTACCTGTAAGGTAACGAGAAAGTAAAAATTTCAATCCTAGATTAAAATAAATCCATGCTTTTGGTATATGTTGACACAAGTTATGTTTTATTTGTGAAAAAAGTTTGTTGTTAAAAATATAATAGCTAAAAATGGTTACTTTGGAAGCAAACCTGTAGAAATGGTTTAGCAGAACGGGGCTATGAAGGAAAGGGGTGGTTATGGGGAGGGGGGTGGGGGTGGGGTGGTCCTCCAAACCACGATTGAGTCTTTTGTGTTATTTTTTGTATTTCAGTAAATCCGTGCTTTTCCTTTTTATCAGTTGAATCTGAATACGTTTTTTAAAAAAGAAAGCAAACATTACGTAAATAGTTTGGCAGACATGGAAAGGAAGTTTTTCTCCCTTGGTTTTCATGTTCCCCCTTCTGTTGTTAAGTTGGTCAAATGGGTCTTATGGCTGACGTCACAGTTGTATTGTCTGGTTGATGGATGGGCTGGGGTCGTAGCACGTTATGAAATAATGTTTTAGTGTTATTAATAGTATTATTATTACTATTGCTATTTTTTAGCACCATGTCTTACTACCTATCCAGGTTATACTCATATGTACTAATACTAATGTGTTAGGGATGAGTAAGGTTTAATTAAGAGGAATTGTAACCGCACTTGCGTAGAGGGAGAGTGGAAAGCCGTTTAGGGAAAATAACCCGCAGTAAACCCGACTGGGATTGGAACACAGACCTCCCATCATCAGTAGTCTAGTCTATTGTTAGAGTGACGACTTAGACCATTCGACCGCCGAAGTGGGTACATTTCACTAAAACTGTAATCAGTTAATGTATGTTTTGGAAGACTACTAGGACACACAAGACATTACACAATTACATTATATACAATATTACTTTATTATCGGCAAGTTTTATACAGCAAAGTATATTTTAGGATGGATATGTAGGGAAGCCCATTTCTCTTTCTCGTTTCTAGCCTAGTCTCGAGTTGGATTCACACGTTTACCGAAAAACAGAGCAAAAAAAAGTTATCACGTGATAAGATGTAAACCAATCTCAGGATTTCAGCGTTATCAGCTTTGTACCCTCGGCTTGTTGTGACATAACTTCATCTTTCCTTTTTACGCGCGACGTCAACTTGGGATTCCAAATAACATTTCGAAACCACTCCATTCAATCTGTGCGCATCGTTCACAAGGCGAGATACTAGCATATAGCTGCATCTATTGTCATCAAATTAATTGAAATAACTCATTAAATGGGAAATTTGTAAGTCATTTTAATTATGTTTGGACACAATACTATAATTGTAAGCATCCATTGTGATATTAATCTCAGTGATCTCTTTATCCACTAGAAAATAAAACATTTTGGTAGTTGGTTTTGCAAAGCATCATGGGTCAACATTATATTAATTTCTGCTAGCATATAGTACTGTAATGTTATGACAATCAAGCAGATTCCGCCCTCTATTTTCGGCGAGCGTGTGAATCAAGATTTATCATCTTAGATTACATATCTAGTACTTTCTAGTCTACCAATGAAACAATGTGAACAGTATCTAGCAAACAAGCGGGTGGCTGTGAACTATACTAAATAATCCAAAGTTTACATTCAAATAGATCCACTCTTAGAAATAGTGTAATTTATAATAAGTGTATAATATGGCATCTATTAAATCTGGTCTGACACTTTCGTGTTTATAAGGCAAAGCGGACATCACATGAGATTCTATTTAAGTGTAATACTATCACTTAAGGGTGAAGCCTATTGGAGCATAGAGACGCTGTGCAAGCGTCCAGAAATCCTGACAAAAGTGTTTGATTGACATGTTCTTGTACACTCCTTGACAAGTTACACTATGGCACATGTTATAAGATAGGGTCATAGTGTAATCAGTACAGAGTGTACCTATACAATTAAACATTTCATATCTGAAGTTTTAAAGATATTAGAAGCATGTAAAATACTTAGTTGCATTTCTGATATTAAGGTGAATGTTTAGAAGCATGCTTCCCTTAAACAAATATTTGTTTAATAGGTTCACAACACAGCAATTATTTTAAGATAGATGAGAACTTAAATTCCCATTATAATTACGTAGGTGTTGCGATATTTCTTTTCAGGTAGATGGCACCCTTAGGAAGCCATAGATCTGTGCACTATGCATTCCACTTAGTATTGATATAAGCAGGGGCGTAGGAACGAGTGAGTGGGGTTTTGGGGGTTGCAACACTCCTTGAATATTAAAAAGCATCACCTATTTGTGGTCAGCAGTGTGCTATTATTCAAAAATAGGGCTCAAATTATTTTCTAAGACCACCACAAGTTAATTTTGGACCTCACCCTTGCAAAACTGAAAACGTTCCTACGTCCATGTACAAAGATAGTATACATATATTTTGGTAACAAAAATATACATTATAATTTTACTCATATTATCAATCAAAATCGGTGTTGTTTGTACAATTTAATAGGAAGGTATTGATAATTTAAATTTAAAATATTTTCGACAAAAATATATTTTCACTCAATTTGTAATATAAGTTGTTTTTTTTGTTTAATATGGATATCAAAAGTCTACTTGACATCGCAATCATGTTTTCAATTTTGAAATTTTATTTATTTTCTAATTATTATGATTGACATGAGATATTTTGAAAAAATATATAATTACTATTATACTATATTACAGTTTGATATATACATTTGATTAATATAGGTTTGTTTGCAATTTTTTATTTGCTACAAAGGTTTAAAAATTATAAGCACACACATCTACAAGTCTTAAATTTCTTTACAACTAGCCAAACATTTTGGACATTGTAAAGCTATTTAATTCTGAGATTTCAAATACTTTGTAATTTATCAATATTGTGTGCATTAGCTGTGCTACATCCCTAACCAAGCAGACTTACATGAAAGTAAGAACAATAAAATTCAAGTTTTTAGGAACAAACATATTGTTCTGCTGTGTAGCGACTCGTTCGAATTTAAATAAAATCAAAGTGTAGATAGATATCCTTTTCGGGTCCAAACTTCTGCAAACCAATTTATAATTTCCCAATGTTATATCCCTATAACCAACCTAATACTCCTCAAATATCAACAAGAAAATAAATTATATTAATTATATTATAATACAAGAATGGAAAAAATTATCAATTACTAAAATTTATAAAATAAATCAAAACCCGATGTGTCTGTATATATGTTTTGATTTATTTTATAAATTTTAATAATTGATCATTTTTGTTAAATATATACACATAGTGAAATAAGTCTGATGTATTCTCTGACCACGTGAGAGGTAAGAGTTGTGTTTAAGACGTATCAGCGTGTCATTGATCTATTCTCTGACTCCGTGAGAGGTGAGAGTTGTGTTTAAGACGTATCAGCGTGTCTCTGATGTATTCTCTGTCCACGTGAAAGGTGAGAGTTGTATTTAGGACGTATCATCGTGTCTATGATGTATTCTCTGACTCCGTGAGAGGTGAGAGTTGTGTTTAGGACGTATCAGCGTGTCTCTGATGTATTCTCTGACCACGTGAGAGGTGAGAGTTGTATTTAGGACGTATCATCGTGTCTATGATGTATTCTCTGACTCCGTGAGAGGTGAGAGTTGTATTTAGGACGTATCAGCGTGTCTATGATGTATTCTTTGACCACGTGAGAGGTGAGAGTTATGTTTAGGACGTATCAGCGTGTCTCTGATGTATTCTCTGACCACGTGAGAGGTAAGAGTTGTATTTAGGACGTATCAGCGTGTCTATGATGTATTCTTTGACCACGTGAGAGGTGAGAGTTGTGTTTAGGACGTATCAGCGTGTCTCTGATGTATTCTCTGACCACGTGAGAGGTGAGAGTTGTGTTTAAGACGTATCAGCGTGTCTCTGATGTATTCTCTGACCACGTGAGAGGTTAGAGTTGTGTTTAGGACGTATCAGCGTGTCTCTGATGTATTCTTTGACCACGTGAGAGGTGAGAGTTATGTTTAGGACGTATCAGCGTGTCTCTGATGTATTCTCTGACCACGTGAGAGGTGAGAGTTGTGTTTAGGACGTATCAGCGTGTCTCTGATGTATTCTCTGACCACGTGAGAGGTGAGAGTTGTATTTAGGACGTATCATCGTGTCTCTGATGTATTCTCTGACCACGTGAGAGGTTAGAGTTGTGTTTAGGACGTATCAGCGTGTCTCTGATGTATTCTCTGATCACGTGAGAGGTGAGAGTTATGTTTAGGACGTATCAGCGTGTCTCTGATGTATTCTCTGACTCCGTGAGAGGTGAGAGTTATGTTTAAGACGTATCAGCGTGTCTCTGATGTATTCTCTGACTCCATGAGAGGTGAGAGTTGTGTTTAAGACGTATCAGCGTGTCTCTGATGTATTCTCTGACTCCGTGAGAGGTACGAGTACCAATAAAAGACGTTGATACCCATGAAACAAAGTGGGAAGACCACCCTGGATGTCCGGTCGATCTTGGAGACGGAGTTGTAACGAGGAGTCCTCTTCTTCCTCCTCTTCTTGGCGTGCTCCTGAATACTGAGTCTGTGACAACTGGCGGCGGCAGTCGTTTGTTGTTCTAGGTCTCTGTTCTGATCACTCAGACAGGCCAGTGCCCATGAGGGGCGCCGGGTGGGCGGTGCTTTGGGAGCCACCGAACAGGCTGTCAGAGGGATTACCTCCAGAAGGCGCTTGTCCCCCCCTCCCCCACTGTTGGAGGTTAAGAAGCTGGGACGGCGTAGGAAGCCTCCTCCAGATATAGAGGCACTACCTCTGCGACCTGGGCCATCCTCGCACTACATAAATCACAAGTCACAATTAGCTTCTGTTATCACTAAAGAGTAAGTACACAGAATATCTATTATCCATATTTCCGTTTGGTCCACCCTCATTCTCCACCAGTAAATATTGATGAGGGGTCATCTATAAACCAAGTACCATATTTGTATTATATCTTTACATCCATATCTTTCATCCATGCAACCCCTTATAGACATTTAGCCTAACACCCCCCCCCCTCCCCTCTCTAACCTGTGTTAAGTATTATTGAACATCAAGAGTGACCACAATTTTTTCGTAGGCTATAGCTAGCTGTACGTAGTACTAATATTATTTTCCTGCATTAGAATGTAAGTATAATACCTGTGTTAGGTAACAGTGTCATGTATCCAACCTACCCTCAAGTATAATACCTGTGTTAGGTAACAGTGTCATGTATCCAACCTACCCTCAAGTATAATACCTGTGTTAGGTAACAGTGTCATGTATCCAACCTACCCTCAAGTAGCGACATGCCAGGTCTAACAACTTGTGTACACTCCGTCTATCTTGAAAGGTAGCTAAGCTTACCTCCCCTATGCTGTAGGCTATAATATAGCTCGTCAAGGAATGCCTGACACTTTTCAGGGTACACCGAGTGTGCATATAAGATTGCAGGGTGTCTGCCACTCAGATAAGTCTCACAAGTTTGATATCCGTCACGGTGAAACAATTTATGGTGGATATTATGGGGTGCCTTTTCATAGGAATGGGATGGGGGTTGGTAGACTAGGGGCTGTTTGTGTTTATTATTATAAAGTTAAGTTGGTCTGTAAATCGTGTGGTACTATAATCAGTAGTTTCAGAATGTGCATGCTTATTTTGTGTAAAGTATGTCTTGCTACTCGTAATATTATGCCGATGGGGTAAGGATGAGGAAAATGGAATTCAGAGTAACTATACTAATATTTGCGTAGAGGGAGAGTGGAAAATAATTTATGAAAAAAACCTTAGTACACTCCGATTCTTATGTCATCAGCATTCCAGTTTAACTCGAGAGAGACTCATTAGACCATACGAACACTGATGCGGGTATAAAACAGGTTAAATGCCCTTAATAATACAATAATAATAATAATAATAATTTAATTTCTATTTCTATTTTTAAAAGTGCTAACCAACAGTCACAATACATATATTCTAGGCTAAAAAATAAATAAAATAAAGTAAGATGTACAAGAAAACTACATTACATCAAAATAAATACGTACCAGTAAATATCCAATGTTATAATTAAACTAAATAATAAACATAAGATTGAAAATGAAGAATTAACATCAGGACAGTGTATAGCAGTAAAGAAAATAAATTAAATAGTATTTAAAGAAACAAAGAAACAATTTATATAAATATATAAATTTATAAATATAATTTTATATAGGTATATACAATTTTATACAAATAGAAATATCTTATATATAGTTTGATAGGACCATTTCCGGTAATAAAAATCACGAGGAAATGACTGAACAGATTTTGACAAAGGACCACTCATTTTAACGGTTACTAGTGTTGGGAAAAATAGGTGTATTTCATGAAAGTCCGATTTTCACAGAATTTTCTGTTTTATCATTTTTTGTTTAACAACCATGGAAACCATTATTTGCTGCATGGCTTTAAATCTATAAATAAAATATATCTCTTTGGCTTGAAACCAATAACTCAATCTTTATTTGTTGGTCTGAACACATCACAATTTTCTATTTGGATGAATATTTCTCTTTGGATGCTGGTCATAGTGTAACAACTTACATTGTAACAACACTCACCAACTGGGACAGCCAACTGGGTCAACACGCGGCACTAGCTTGACCAGTGACCTCCGCTCTCGCCAAATACAATAGACTGACTGAAGGCGTGTCTGCGCCAGCCGGCAATGAGGCTCGACCACGTGTTCGGCCAGCAGAGAAAATGGATAGAAGAGTTCCGTTTCCGCCTTCGCCGAGCTTCGCGAAGGTGCTACGTGTTTCGATATGAGCCTCGAACTTCTCCTCCCCCCTTGTTTGTAATGTTCTCCAACCTTCCCTTCCTTCGATCCGCCCCCCCCCCTTTTCTGAGAATTATATTTCGTATAAATACTAGCGGTACCGGGATCTCAGGTCACTTACTACCCCACCGGCTCGAGGATAAGAGGTGAGGGCAGCGACTGGGTTTCGGGGGATATTACCTTCCTACCAAATTTACTATTTCGGCGTCATGGGGGTTACTCTTTCTAAATTATTATTTGGACTTTGTTATTAAATTATTCTTATTTGAATTTTGACTATGCTACGCGCTTATCGCGGCTGGGAGTTAGACCGTCGCTTTCGCCACCACTTATATTCAGGGTCTGAGCCCTATTTATTTGTATTTCATTCGTTTGCCAATATTAGCTTTTAACCAGAGATTGTCTGGTCCTGGGTTCGAAACCCGGCTTATGTTATTTTTCAAGTATAGCTGTTTCTGGACTCAACTTTGTTCGCCAAGTTTAACGCCTAGGGTTGTTGGGTTATTATTACCTTGTGGCCTTGTTTAATTGCTATGACGTCACGTTTGCTACGGGCGCCTGTAAGAAAGATATATATTTATACTAGGGTGGATAACTTAAACGCTAGAGTAACCAGTTTAGGAACTAATCAATTTAGCGAAGTAACCAAAGAACCATAAACCAAAGACCATGTCACTGAGATCCCGGACCGTTACCTTTGATGGGTTTAATGTAACGTGATTTGTTTTGAGGAGGTAACGTTTATGTTTACCTTTGATGTAATTGTTTTCCACGTTGGACGGAAAAGCGCGCTTCACGCGGTGTTGATTGTTTGCTCAGCTTGTTATTGTTTTTTTACTAAATAAAATTGTTATGTTCATTCAGGTAACTCTTTACCTAATTTACTGCCTCTCTCGCCTTATAAATATTAAGGGGGGGGGGGGGTTGCAAAATGGTAGCAGAGCGTGGTTAACATGGTTAGCATGGTTAGCATGGTTAGCATGGTTAGCATGGTTAGCATGGTTACCGTGGTTACCAGTGATTATCTGGTTAGTGATTACATGGTTGATGGTTACTGGTTAGTAATTATTGGCTTTATAATTTCGACGTTTACGTCTATATTATGCTCTTGGTCCTTAGTTCATGCCTCGAACGACTATGGCTCTATAATGTATGGGCTTGGAAAGATGCCGAGAAATTCTGTTTAAAGGTAATTAAACAAAAAAGGGAAATATGCCAGAGGGTTATATTTTATGTAATACATTGTACTAATACCTGTTTGTATCTTTTTTCATACTGTCATTGGCCATGGCTCCTCCGCTGAAACCAGACGACAAGCCATCAACCAAACTGACGAGATCTGATGTCTACAGACTGAACCGTGAACAACTCATCGCCGAGCTCCAAAATTGGTCCACCCCTACTCCACCCAACGCAACGGTGGGTGAGTTAAGGTCTATTTTATGCGAACTAGTGAGTGAGGTTGGGGAATCTCCGGCAGGTTTTGGCATGGACACGGTTGCGAGTGGTGGACAACCGATGATGCCCTCCCCTCCCCCCGTCCTCCAAACGCCAGCGGTATCTGTTAAATGTCATAGTAAGGTCCTATTGGAAATATTAGGTCGCATTACTGTGTGTAGTGGTCAGAACTACACGGAGTTATTTAACTTCTTGGTTGAAATTAGCCGGGCATCCCGCCTTAAACTTGTTAGTGAGCCCGAGTTTTTGACATTGTGTTTGTCCAAAACGTCGGGATTCTTAACCGAATTATTTTCCGGGGGTATTCAGGCAGGTTTATCAGTTAAGGCAGTAACTGACCAGATTCTTAATACGTTGTTACCTAGTAGAGTTAGACAGAAGTTATGCAGGGAGGTTGTGCATAGATTTCAGTTTCCTTGTGAAACTTTTAGGAACTTTGTTCTATCTATCACGGAGGCAGCTCGCGTACTCAATGCCGATCTTAAGGAGCCTGAACTTGTAAATATTATTTTGGAGAATGTGTCGCCGCTTACCAGGCGCCATTTTGTGTTCTCAAGTAAACCAACTTGTATACTTGATCTCTATGCCTTGGCTTCGCACGTTGAAGAGACTCTTCTCTCAGAAGAGGAATATCTCAATGCGCATACGCCTGAGGTTGTAAGCCGCGCGCAGTCGGGTTCAAATCCCGGAGCAAGTTCTCCTGTGCCGCTTATCGGCGCTCGTCCGCTCGGGGACCGTTCTAGGTACTTGGGAGGTAGTAACCCTGTGGGTGCTAACCAAGGGGGCCGCGGGCTTCGTGACATTTCTAGAGTTAGATGTTTCCGCTGCAATAGATTGGGGCACGTTCAGAGGGAGTGCAGGCAGGTAAACTAATAAGGCGCGTTCGCGACCGTGGTACGGCCGCGTCTGTAAGTTTTATGCCGCGGATTTTGAATCCCATGGTTAATGTTTGTATCGGTCCTGTGGGATGTTTAGGGTTATTTGATACTGGGGCGAGCAACTCCTTCATTAGTGAGAAACTTCTTGGTATTATTGGGGGCAAAGTTTATATTATGTGTGAAGATATTGGCCCAAAATCGTACACTGTTGCGAATGGGCAATGTTTAATGGTAGACCATAAGGTACGTCTCTCCATTAAAATTGACAGGTTTTCTTGGAAACGTTCCTTTTACGTAGTGCCGACCCTCCCGTTTGACATGATTTTGGGGAACGATTTTTTGTTTGAGACCAACGCTAGGTTGGATATGGGAAAACGTATAGTCTCCTTTAGTTTTGCGCCAGGGGAATTTGTCTCGTTTGCGACCGAGAAAACGCCGCCATGCTTGTTTCCTTTGGATAGGGATAAAGAGGCCATTCGAAGGGTAGTTAACCGGTTTTCTGATGTAATCACAGATAGGTGGGGGAAATGCGACATTCTCCCTTACGACATTGTTGCTCTTGACAACATCCCCGTACGGTCAGGGCCATACTCATGCGCTCCTCCCAAAATGGAGATTTTTAGAGATCTGATTTTCGACTTAGAAAAAAAAGGAGTCATTCGCCCGTCTAAATCACCTTATGCCAGCCCCGCTTTCATTATTCCCCGCAAGGGCAAGGGGCATCGCCTCATTGTTGACTACAGGAAACTTAATAAGAAACTTGTTTTCGATCCTTATCCGATGCCTAGCCTAGAGTCGGCATTCCAACACCTTGGTAAAGCCAGGTACTACAGTCTCATTGATCTTAACGCTAGCTTCCTCCAATGCGCGCTCTCAGAGCCATCCAAGAAATTTACCGCCTTTATAACTCCGTGGCAGGTTTATGAATTTAACCGAGTCCCGTTAGGCATTAGTTGCGGGGGACAAGCGCTTAGTAGAGTGTTAGATCATATTCTTGCCGACTTAAAATTTAAATTTGTTTTCAATTATCTCGATGATATTTGCATTTATAGTAATTCACTTCAGGACCATTTGCGTCACGTAGAAACTGTGTTAGAACGTCTGCGCTCTGCTGGACTCACTGTTAATCCTGAAAAGGTTACATGGGCTAAGGAGTCTGTCCCGTATCTGGGATATGTTATTTCCCGGGGAAATTTGCTCGTTGACCCTGAGCGAGTCAAGCCTATTCTTGACTTCCCTACCCCGAAGAATTTAAAGGGAACTTCTAGGTTTTTGGGGATGTGCGCATATTACGCCAGGTTTATCCCCTCTTTCTCCAAGTTAGCTTACCCGCTAAACACCCTTAAGAAAAAGGGAGCTGTATTTGCGTGGGGTCGGGAACAAAATGATGCTTTCCTCGCCCTCAAACGGCACCTTGTCTCTCCGGCGGTATTGCGCATGCCCGACTTCTCCCTCCCTTTTATTTTACATGTTGATGCGTCGTCAATTGCCCTCGGCGCGGTGCTTTTGCAGCGAACCCCTGATGGATGTAGGCCGGTAGCGTTCGCCAGCAAGACCTTAAATGCTGCTGAGAAAAAGTACAGTACGTACGAAAAAGAATGCCTAGGTTGTGTTTTCGCGGTAGAAAAGTTCTCAGACTACCTAGAGCTTAGAAAGTTTGACCTGTATACTGACAACATGGCGCTGACCTGGCTATGGAACCACCCCAAACAGCTGGGTAAAATAGGCCGCTGGATCTGGAGGCTTTCTAGGTTTGACTTCACTACCCATCATGTCGCGGGTAAAGAGAATGTTGTAGCAGATGCGTTGTCGCGGATGGCAGAGGATCTTGACCCTGTAGGAGATGAAGCGGAGGCGGGAACGCTAGGCGTGATTCATACCATCCCAGAATCTTTTATTTCAATTGGTGCTCATCAGGCCGAGGATGAATTTTGTAAACAGCTCGTAGATAGGATTAGAACTGGGGAAGTAGTTGGGAACTATCGCCTGCGCAAGGATCTCTTAGTGACTAATATTAGGGGGAGACCCAAATACTATATTCCCGAGAAGCTCAGACCTATGCTCCTTAAGTATTTCCACGATTCTGTTTTGGGTGGGCATTGTGGGGTGCTCAAAACTGAGAGGAAAGTTTCCAAGGAGTTGTATTGGCCCAACTTGCCCAAGGACGTAAGGGAATGGGTGCGCTAGTGTGAGGCCTGTCAAAGGGCCAAACCCTCGCAAAACTCGAAATTTGGTTTTAATTCTGCTGACGTTGCCACACGCCCCTGGGAGAAAGTTTTTGTTGACTATGTTGGGCCCCTTACGCGTTCCTGCCAGGGCAACACGTCTATTTTGGTAGTGCTGGATGCATTTTCTAAATTTGTGGTGTTAATTCCCCTCAGGAACATGAAGGCATCTACGACTGTGAATGCCTTATCTAGACGGGTGTGGGGCGTTCTTGGAACCCCTAAGGTTGTGGTTAGTGACAATGGCCCCTGTTTCCGTTCGAAGGCTTTCAAAGACATGTGCTTCTCATGGGGGTCAAACACTTGACCACCAGCCCATACTACCCCTCCCCAACCACGTTGAGCGTTTTAATAGGAATTTAAATGTGGCGCTAACTATTTTCCACCACCAGGACCACTCTCATTGGGACAAGGACCTCGACTTTCTGAACGTCGCGTTCAACTCCGCGTACCACGAGTCAGTCGGAGCCACTCCTGCCTCGGTCTTCTTGAATAGGGATTTAAACCACCCCCTCTTAACCACGTGGGATGTTGACCCGCTCTTATCTGACGCCCATGACCGCCCTTTGAAGAGAAGTGTGAACTAGCCTATAAAAATCTGTTAAAGTCTAGAAGGAAAGTAGCTGCTACTTACAATCGGGGACGTGTCCCCGTCCCGTTTAATGTGGGTGACAAAGTAGTTTGTAAATGCTTCCCCTTGAGCTCGGCGATGGACAAGACGTCGGCTAAGCTGGCATTCAAATGGAGTGTGCCATGCCACATCGACAAGTTCCTAACGCCCGTCTCAGTCCTACTAGTGGACATTGCGGACCCTTCTGTAACCCGCCGCGCCCACGTTAGCCACCTCAAGGCGGTGACGTAGTGAGTCCACGTCCTGTGCAAGAAGGCAGGACGTGTTATTGGTTAAGAATTATTTATGTGTATATGGTGTAAAGTTTAGGGTTTATCGTAGGTTATGCTTATTTGTTATATTGGACATTGATTCAAATCTTAGGGGTAGGCCTACCCGAACTTCTAAATATATATCTAATGGTTAGTGACTTATGTTTGAGTGTGACTCTGGGAACTTGGAAGAATCCATACGCGTGTGTGCGCGCGTACTATAAGAAAAAGGAAGATGATGCAGTGCTTGCCCTTGTAGAACACTCTTGTTCCTGTTGTGTCTACTTGGAGGCATAGCCTCATGTGGATGCGCACTAAGTGCCGTGATGAACTGGATTAGATGGACTGCGCCTGCCAGCAGCCGTGTCAGAGCATTGTAGACTGTACACTTATATTATTTTGTAACTGTAGTTTATTTGTTCTCAGAGAGGTCTTCACCCTTCCCTCCCCTTCCCTTTTGGTTCGGGGCGAGATATCGAACGCGTCTGCTACAGAAGACGGAGGCTGGCTGGGCCGACTGATATGTGGGACGAGTCTCAGCTTCAGTGGGTCGTCGGAAAGAAGGAGAGCGAGAGCGTCAGTGCCGTGCGTGTAGTACTCCGGCGTGAGCTACTCCAGGATCTGTCAGAGCACCACTACCGGGTGGGCCTACTACTTGACCGTGAGGCCAGCTATCCAAGGACTGTCATGAGGGTTCGTGTGGATCATCTCCCCATTGTCAGCTACTAACGGCAGGGAAGGTACCGCCCTGCCGTTACGCCTACTGCTGAGGACTCCTTCTGACATCCCGTCAGGGGGGGAGGATGTAACAACTTACATTGTAACAACACTCACCAACTGGGACAGCCAACTGGGTCAACACGCGGCACTAGCTTGACCAGCGACCTCCGCTCTCGCCAAATACAATAGACTGACTGAAGGCGTGTCTGCGCCAGCCGGCAATGAGGCTCGACCACGTGTTCGGCCAGCAGAGAAAATGGATAGAAGAGTTCCGTTTCCGCCTTCGCCGAGCTTCGCGAAGGTGCTACGTGTTTCGATATGAGCCTCGAACTTCTCCTCCCCCCTTGTTTGTAATGTTCTCCAACCTTCCCTTCCTTCGATCCGCCCCCCCCCTTTTCTGAGAATTATATTTCGTATAAATACTAGCGGTACCGGGATCTCAGGTCACTTACTACCCCACCGGCTCGAGGATAAGAGGTGAGGGCAGCGACTGGGTTTCGGGGGATATTACCTTCCTACCAAATTTACTATTTCGGCGTCATGGGGGTTACTCTTTCTAAATTATTATTTGGACTTTGTTATTAAATTATTCTTATTTGAATTTTGACTATGCTACGCGCTTATCGCGGCTGGGAGTTAGACCGTCGCTTTCGCCACCACTTATATTCAGGGTCTGAGCCCTATTTATTTGTATTTCATTCGTTTGCCAATATTAGCTTTTAACCAGAGATTGTCTGGTCCTGGGTTCGAACCCGGCTTATGTTATTTTTCAAGTATAGCTGTTTCTGGACTCAACTTTGTTCGCCAAGTTTAACGCCTAGGGTTGTTGGGTTATTATTACCTTGTGGCCTTGTTTAATTGCTATGACGTCACGTTTGCTACGGGCGCCTGTAAGAAAGATATATATTTATACTAGGGTGGATAACTTAAACGCTAGAGTAACCAGTTTAGGAACTAATCAATTTAGCGAAGTAACCAAAGAACCATAAACCAAAGACCATGTCACTGAGATCCCGGACCGTTACCTTTGATGGGTTTAATGTAACGTGATTTGTTTTGAGGAGGTAACGTTTATGTTTACCTTTGATGTAATTGTTTTCCACGTTGGACGGAAAAGCGCGCTTCACGCGGTGTTGATTGTTTGCTCAGCTTGTTATTGTTTTTTTTACTAAATAAAATTGTTATGTTCATTCAGGTAACTCTTTACCTAATTTACTGCCTCTCTCGCCTTATAGATATTAAGGGGGGGGGGGGGTTGCAATAGCACAGCTAAATTGAGATTCTTAAACTGGGTAAACATTTTTATTGGACTGTTGTCATCGTTAATTCGCATTTAAATCAATAATGTTGAGCATAGTTCGAAATTTAAAAGGTTTAGTTAAATTCGTGACAATATTATCTACGTTTTCTTTCACGCTTGATAAAATAAAGTTTAAATATGTTTTGGTATGTATTTTAAGCTCAAAAACGATAAAATGATCTTGAATAATGTTTAAAAAATATCAATTTTAACTATTTAACAATGAGTTTTGTTGTTTTTGTTCTTTCAAATAATGGGTTTTGATGTTCATTTAGATCAAATAATGGGTTTTGATGTTCCTTATAGCGAATAGTAACACAATACAAATACTTAAGTTAAGCTATGTTTGAGGATATGATATTTGAAATTAATGTTTTGTGTACCACATCTATATTTTAACATTCCCTGTCTGACACTCTCTTTCACGCTCTCACACACTCTCAATCACACTCTCTCCCTCATACACACACACTCTCTATAACACACTCTCACATATTATTTTCCCTCATTATCTCTCTAACCCTTTATCCCTCTCTCTCACGCATTATCTACCCTTACACCCACACACTATCACACAATTTCTTTCACATTATCTTTATTATACTTTCTCATAAGCTCTCTCTCAAATGCTCACTCACTAAGACACTCTCTCTTTCTCAAACGCTCTTTACCTCTAAAATGCTCACTCCCTATCTCTCAAACACTAACTCTTTATTACTCAAAAGCTCTCCCTCAAACTCCCTCTTTCTCAAACTCCTTCTCCATAAAACTCTCGATATATATCGTTCTATCTATTTTAAACTCACTTTCTCTCTCTAAAACACATTCTCTCTCAAACTCTTTTTATCTCAAACTCACACTTTCAATTTATCTAACTCCTTCTCTAAATTTCTCTCCAACACTCTCTCTTAAATGCTCTCATATTTTCTATTTCTTTCACACAATATCTATCCCAAAATTATACATTATCTTTTTTTCATACACACCCACACACACACTCTCACACATTTTATTACGCATTCTCCCTCACACATTCTCTTTCTATCGCTCACACATTCTCTCTCACTTTCTCTCATACACACTCTTTCTTTCACACATATTTTCTCTCCTCCCACACACATACACACACACGCACATTTTTATAGATAATTTTATAAGCCTATTTTTGATATTTGAAATTAACAGTAAATGGTTTTACCGAGTTTAACCAACTAAGTCATTTTAAAGGTTAGGGGTCCAGGATATTTCCAAAATATTAGCCTAAAACTAAAACTAAATTTTTCCTTGCGTATTTTCCATATTTTGATTATGTGTGGGCTGCGGATAAACTGTACAATCATTCTCTGTTAACATCACCATGGAAAATATTATTTGCTTACTGTTGTATATCGGTAGATAAAATATTTATCTTTGGTTAAAAATAATAACAGCTTAATAATTCTCACTTAAGTGGTTCGGTGCACCAAATAGATAGAAAGATGGGAAAGGGGTAGTTTTAAATTTCTCATCTTGGAAAATATACGTTTTGATTCAAATTAAACAAAGATCCATGTAATGATAGCCTTTGACGAGTAAACTTTTAATTAGAAAGTCAAGCGAGGTCTCATTATATATATTTTTTCCAAATAAAAAATCTAGAAATATTTTAGTGCAATAATATGCAGGCATTGCTGCAATGATTCACTAATTTATATATTTATATATATATATTTATAGCTGTAAATATAAATATGAATACATATATTTACATATCTAGGGTGTAATTAGGTGGACTTGATAGAACTAGCTCCAGATAGGGATTAGAAGTGTACTGATTCAGTAAAACCTATTGCCGATACTGATTACCGGGTATTTGTAATAATTGTTTATGCCATGATTATTTACACCGATTCGTCTCAATTATCGATTATTTATAAATAACTATTGGGAAATATGCTTCAGAAAATGATAACAGTTAATGTAATTAATACAAAAATATTTTATTTAAAACCAACAGTTAAAATTTTGATAATCCTAATCTTTGTTTATTAATTATAATTGCAATATACAAGTTTTTGTTCATGAAAACTAGTTGATTTGTTTTATGTGGTTTAAGACTTGACCTCTTCTTTGGGCAAACAAGTACAGCAGAGGGAAACAGTCTTTCTGAGACCACTGATCCATCAGACACATTTTCAGAAACCAGCTAACTAGTTCCTTCAGGTCAGGGAATCTTTTTTCTTGTTTGCATAACCAGCAAAAGTTGAATTTAGATTGTTAGTTTTATCAACGGTATGAACTTTTATTTCTTTATCAGATTATGTATTCTTAGCATAGTCCA
>JBCFYV010000001.1:58364617-58427148 GCA_039000515.1 Timema cristinae
TTAAAGTAAGATTTAAAGCAAAATTTTTTAGGTAGGAATTTAATGATCAAAATCGCAACAACAATAAAACACAAATAAAAACACATATACACAATGCATCTGTGCTGTGGACTATGCTAAGAATACATAATCTGATAAAGAAATAAAAGTTCATACCGTTGATAAAACTAACAATCTAAATTCAACTTTTGCTGGTTATGCAAAGAGAAAAAAGATTCCCTGACCTGAAGGAACTAGTTAGCTGTTTTCTGAATGTGTCTGATGGATCAGTGGTCTCAGAAAGACTGTTTCCCTTTCCTGAAGGAACTAGTTAGCTGTTTTCTGAATGTGTCTGAAGGATCAGTGGTCTCAGAAAGACTGTTTCCCTCTGCTGTACTTGTTTGCCCAAAGAACAGTTCAAGTCATAAACCACATAAAATAAATCAACTAGTTTTCATGAACAAAAACTTGTATATTGCAATTATAATTAATAAACAAAGATTAGGATTATCAAAATTTTAACTGTTGGTTTTAAATAAAATATTTTTGTATTAATTACATTAACTGTTATCATTTTCTGAAGCATATTTCCCAATAGTTATTTATAAATAATCGATAATTGAGAAGAATCGGTGTAAATAATCATGGCATAAACAATTATTTCAAATACCCGGTAATCAGTATCGGCAATAGGTTTTACTGAATTAGTACACTTCTAATCCCTATCTGGAGCTAGTTCTATCAAGTCCACCTAATTACACCCTAGATATGTAAATATATGTATTCATATTTATATTTAGAGCTATAAATATATATATATATATATATAAATTAGTGAATCATTGCAGCAATGCCTGCATATTATTGCACTAAAATATTTTCTAGATTTTTTATTTGGAAAAAATATATATAATGAGACCTCGCTTGACTTTCTAATTAAAAGTTTACTCGTCAAAGGCTATCATTACATGGATCTTTGTTTAATTTGAATCAAAACGTATATTTTCCAAGATGAGAAATTTAAAACTACCCCTTTCCCATCTTTCTATCTATTTGGTGCACCGAACCACTTAAGTGAGAATTATTAAGCTGTTATTATTTTTAACCAAAGATAAATATTTTATCTACCGATATACAACAGTAAGCAAATAATAATTTCCATGGTGATGTAAACAGAGAATGATTGTACAGTTTATCCGCTGCCCACACATAATCAAAATATGGAAAATACGCAAGGAAAAATTTAGTTTTAGTTTTAGGCTAATATTTTGGAAATATCCTGGACCCCTAATCTTTAAAATGACTTAGTTGGTTAAAACCGGTAAAACCATTTACTGTTAATTTCAAATATCAAAAATGGGCTTATAAAATTATCTATAAAAATGTGCGTGTGTGTGTATGTGTGTGGGAGGAGAGAAAATATGTGTGAAAGAAAGAGTGTGTATGAGAGAAAGTGAGAGAGAATGTGTGAGCGATAGAAAGAGAATGTGTGAGGGAGAATGCGTAATAAAATGTGTGAGAGTGTGTGTGTGGGTGTGTATGAAAAAAAGATTATGTATAATTTTGGGATAGATATTGTGTGAAAGAAATAGAAAATATGAGAGCATTTAAGAGAGAGTGTTGGAGAGAAATTTAGAGAAGGAGTTAGATAAATTGAAAGTGTGAGTTTGAGATAAAAAGAGTTTGAGAGAGAATGTGTTTTAGAGAGATAAAGTGAGTTTAAAATAGATAGAACGATATATATCGAGAGTTTTATGGAGAAGGAGTTTGAGAAAGAGGGAGTTTGAGGGAGAGCTTTTGAGTAATAAAGAGTTAGTGTTTGAGAGATAGGGAGTGAGCATTTTAGAGGTAAAGAGCGTTTGAGAAAGAGAGAGTGTCTTAGTGAGTGAGCATTTGAGAGAGAGCTTATGAGAAAGTATAAAAAGATAATGTGAAAGAAATTGTGTGATAGTGTGTGGGTGTAAGGGTAGATAATGCGTGAGAGAGAGGGATAAAGGGTTAGAGAGATAATGAGGGAAAATAATATGTGAGAGTGTGTTATAGAGAGTGTGTGTGTGTATGAGGGGAGAGAGTGTGATTGAGAGTGTGTGAGAGCGTGAAAGAGAGTGTCAGATAGGGAATGTTAAAATATAGATGTGGTACACAAAACATTAATTTCAAATATCATATCCTCAAACATAGCTTAACTTAAGTATTTGTATTGTGTTACTATTCGCTATAAGGAACATCAAAACCCATTATTTGATCTAAATGAACATCAAAACCCATTATTTGAAAGAACAAAAACAACAAAACTCATTGTTAAATAGTTAAAATTGATATTTTTTAAACATTATTCAAGATCATTTTATAGTTTTTGAGCTTATAATACATACCAAAACATATTTAAACTTTATTTTATCAAGCGTGAAAGAAAACGTAGATAATATTGTCACGAATTTAACTAAACCTTTTAAATTTCGAACTATGCTCAACATTATTGATTTAAATGCGAATTAACGATGACAACAGTCCAATAAAAATGTTTACCCAGTTTAAGAATCTCAATTTAGCTGTGCTATGACCAGCATCCAAAGAGAAATATTCATCCAAATAGAAAATTGTGATGTGTTCAAACCAACAAATAAAGATTGAGTTATTGGTTTCAAGCCAAAGAGATATATTTTATTTATAGATTTAAAGCCATGCAGCAAATAATGGTTTCCATGGTGGTTAAACAAAAAATGATAAAACAGAAAATTCTGTGAAAATCGGACTTTCATGAAATACACCTATTTTTCCCAACACTAGTAACCGTTAAAATGAGTGGTCCTTTGTCAAAATCTGTTCAGTCATTTCCTCGTGATTTTTATTACCGGAAATGGTCCTATCAAACTATATATAAGATATTTCTATTTGTATAAAATTGTATATACCTATATAAAATTATATTTATAAATTTATATATTTATATAAATTGTTTCTTTGTTTCTTTAAATACTATTTAATTTATTTTCTTTACTGCTATACACTGTCCTGATGTTAATTCTTCATTTTCAATCTTATGTTTATTATTTAGATTAATTATAACATTGTATATTTACTGGTACGTATTTATTTTGATGTAATGTAGTTTTCTTGTACATCTTACTTTATTTTATTTATTTTTTAGCCTAGAATATATGTATTGTGACTGTTGGTTAGCACTTTTAAAAATAGAAATAGAAATTAAATTATTATTATTATTATTATAATTATTATAATTATTATTGTATTATTAAGGGCATTTAACCTGTTTTATACCCGCATCAGTGTTCGTATGGTCTAATGCGTCTCTCTCGAGTTAAACTGGAATGCTGATGACATAAGAATCGGAGTGTACTAAGGTTTTTTTCATAAATTATTTTCCACTCTCTCTCTACGCAAATATTAGTATAGTTACTCTGAATTCCATCTTCCTCATCCTTACCCCATCGGCATAATATTACGAGTAGCAAGACATACTTTACACAAAATAAGCATGCACATTCTGAAACTACTGATTATAGTACCACACGATTTACAGACCAACTTAACTCTATAATAATAAACACAAACAACCCCTAGTCTACCAACCCCCATCCCATTCCTATGAAAAGGCACCCCTTAATATCCACCATAAATTGTTTCACCGTGACGGAAATCAAACTTGTGAGACTTATCTGAGTGGCAGACACCCTGCAATCTTATATGCACACTCGGTGTACCCTGAAAAGTGTCAGGCATTCCTTGACGAGCTATATTATAGCCTACAGCATAGGGGAGGTAAGCTTAGCTACCTTTCAAGATAGACGGAGTGTACACAAGTTGTTAGACCTGGCATGTCGCTACTTGAGCGTAGGTTGGATACATGACACTGTTACCTAACACAGGTATTATACTTGAGGGTAGGTTGGATACATGACACTGTTACCTAACACAGGTATTATACTTGAGGGTAGGTTGGATACATGACACTGTTACCTAACACAGGTATTATACTTGAGGGTAGGTTGGATACATGACACTGTTACCTAACACAGGTATTATACTTACATTCTAATGCAGGAAAATAATATTAGTACTACGTACAGCTAGCTATAGCCTACGAAAAAATTGTGGTCACTCTTGATGTTCAATAATACTTAACACAGGTTAGAGAGGGGAGGGGGGTGTTAGGCTAAATGTCTATAAGGGGTTGCATGGATGAAAGATATGGATGTAAAGATATAATACAAATATGGTACGTGTTTTATAGATGACCCCTCATCAATATTTACTGGTGGAGAATGAGGGTGGACCAAACGGAAATATGGATAATAGATATTCTGTGTACTTACTCTTTAGTGATAACAGAAGCTAATTGTGACTTGTGATTTATGTAGTGCGAGGATGGCCCAGGTCGCAGAGGTAGTGCCTCTATATCTGGAGGAGGCTTCCTACGCCGTCCCAGCTTCTTAACCTCCAACAGTGGGGGAGGGGGGGACAAGCGCCTTCTGGAGGTAATCCCTCTGACAGCCTGTTCGGTGGCTCCCAAAGCACCGCCCACCCGGCGCCCCTCATGGGCACTGGCCTGTCTGAGTGATCAGAACAGAGACCTAGAACAACAAACGACTGCCGCCGCCAGTTGTCACAGACTCAGTATTCAGGAGCACGCCAAGAAGAGGAGGAAGAAGAGGACTCCTCGTTACAACTCCGTCTCCAAGATCGACCGGACATCCAGGGTGGTCTTCCCACTTTGTTTCATGGGTATCAACGTCTTTTATTGGTACTCGTACCTCTCACGGAGTCAGAGAATACATCAGAGACACGCTGATACGTCTTAAACATAACCCTCACCTCTCACGGAGTCAGAGAATACATCAGAGACATGCTGATACGTCTTAAACACAACTCTCACCTCTCACGGAGTCAGAGAATACATCAGAGACACGCTGATACGTCTTAAACACAACTCTCACCTCTCACGGAGTCAGAGAATACATCAGAGACACGCTGATACGTCTTAAACACAACTCTCACCTCTCACGGAGTCAGAGAATACATCAGAGACACGCTGATACGTCCTAAACATAACTCTCACCTCTCACGTGGTCAGAGAATACATCATAGACACGCTGATACGTCTTAAACACAACTCTAACCTCTCACATGGTCAGAGAATACATCAGAGACACGCTGATACGTCTTAAACACAACTCTCACCTCTCACGTGGTCAGAGAATACATCAGAGACACGCTGATACGTCCTAAACACAACTCTCACCTCTCACGTGGTCAAAGAATACATCATAGACACGCTGATACGTCCTAAATACAACTCTCACCTCTCACGTGGTCAGAGAATACATCAGAGACACGCTGATACGTCCTAAACATAACTCTCACCTCTCACGTGGTCAAAGAATACATCATAGACACGCTTATACGTCCTAAATACAACTCTCACCTCTCACGGAGTCAGAGAATACATCATAGACACGATGATACGTCCTAAATACAACTCTCACCTCTCACGTGGACAGAGAATACATCAGAGACACGCTGATACGTCCTAAACATAACTCTCACCTCTCACGTGGTCAAAGAATACATCATAGACACGCTTATACGTCCTAAATACAACTCTCACCTCTCACGGAGTCAGAGAATACATCATAGACACGATGATACGTCCTAAATACAACTCTCACCTCTCACGTGGTCAGAGAATACATCAGAGACACGCTGATACGTCCTAAACACAACTCTCACCTCTCACGTGGTCAAAGAATACATCATAGACACGCTGATACGTCCTAAATACAACTCTCACCTCTCACGGAGTCAGAGAATACATCATAGACACGATGATACGTCCTAAATACAACTCTCACCTCTCACGTGGACAGAGAATACATCAGAGACACGCTGATACGTCTTAAACACAACTCTCACCTCTCACGGAGTCAGAGAATAAATCAAAGACACGCTGATACGTCTTAAACACAACTCTCACCTCTCACGTGGTCAGAGAATACATCAGACTTATTTCACTATGTGTATATATATAACAAAAATGATCAATTATTAAAATTTATGAAATAAATCAAAACATATATACAGACACATCGGGTTTTGATTTATTTTATAAATTATAGTAATTGATAATTTTTTCCATTCTTGTATTATAATATAATTAATATAATTTATTTTCTTGTTGATATTTGAGGAGTATTAGGTTGGTTATAGGGATATAACATTGGGAAATTATAAATTGGTTTGCAGAGGTTTGGACCCGAAAAGGATATCTATCAACACTTTGATTTTATTTAAACTCGAACGAGTCGCTACACAGCAGAACAATATGTTTGTTCCTAAAAACTTGAATTTTATTGTTCTTACTTTCATGTAAGTCTGCTTGGTTAGGGATGTAGCACAGCTAATGCACACAATATTGATAAATAACAAAGTATTTGAAATCTCAGAATTAAATAGCTTTACAATGTCCAAAATGTTTGGCTAGTTGTAAAGAAATTTAAGACTTGTAGATGTGTGTGCTTATAATTTTTAAACCTTAGTAGCAAATAAAAAATTGCAAACAAACCTATATTAATCAAATGTATATATCAAACTGTAATATAGTATAATAGTAATTATATATTTTTTCAAAATATCTCATGTCAATCATAATAATTAGAAAATAAATAAAATTTCAAAATTGAAAACATGATTGCGATGTCAAGTAGACTTTTGATATCCATATTAAACAAAAAAAAAACTTATATTACAAATTGAGTGAAAATATATTTTTGTCGAAAATATTTTAAATTTAAATTATCAATACCTTCCTATTAAATTGTACAAACAACACAGATTTTGATTGATAATATGAGTAAAATTATAATGTATATTTTTGTTACCAAAATATATGTATACAATCTTTGTACATGGACGTAGGAACGTTTTCAGTTTTGCAAGGGTGAGGTCCAAAATTAACTTGTGGTGGTCTTAGAAAATAATTTGAGCCCTATTTTTGAATAATAGCACACTGTTGACCACAAATAGGAGATGCTTTTTAATATTCAAGGAGTGTTGCAACCCCCAAAACCCCACTCACTCGTTCCTACGCCCCTGCTTATATTAATACTAAGTGGAATGCATAGTGCACAGATCTATGGCTTCCTAAGGGTGCCATCTACCTGAAAAGAAATATCGCAACACCTACGTAATTATAATGGGAATTGAAGTTCTCATCTATCTTAAAATAATTGCTGTGTTGTGAACCTATTAAACAAATATTTGTTTAAGGGAAGCATGCTTCTAAACATTCACCTTAATATCAGAAATGCAACTAAGTATTTTACATGCTTCTAATATCTTTAAAACTTCAGATATGAAATGTTTAATTGTATAGGTACACTCTGTTCTGATTACACTATGACCCTATCTTATAACATGTGCCATAGTGTAACTTGTCAAGGAGTGTACAAGAACATGTCAATCAAACACTTTCGTCGGGATTTCTGGACGCTTGCACAGCGTCTCTATGCTCCAATAGGCTTCACCCTTAAGTGATAGTATTACACTTAAATAGAATCTCATATGATGTCCGCTTTGCCTTATAAACACGAAAGTGTCAGACCAGATTTAATAGATGCCATATTATACACTTATTATAAATTACACTATTTCTAAGAGTGGATCTATTTGAATGTAAACTTTGGATTATTTAGTATAGTTCACAGCCACCCGCTTGTTTGCTAGATACTGTTCACATTGTTTCATTGGTAGACTAGAAAGTACTAGATATGTAATCTAAGATGATAAATCTTGATTCACACGCTCGCCGAAAATAGAGGGCGGAATCTGCTTGATTGTCATAACATTACAGTACTATATGCTAGCAGAAATTAATATAATGTTGACCCATGATGCTTTGCAAAACCAACTACCAAAATGTTTTATTTTCTAGTGGATAAAGAGATCACTGAGATTAATATCACAATGGATGCTTACAATTATAGTATTGTGTCCAAACATAATTAAAATGACTTACAAATTTCCCATTTAATGAGTTATTTCAATTAATTTGATGACAATAGATGAAGCTGTATGCTAGTATCTCGCCTTGTGAACGATGCGCACAGATTGAATGGAGTGGTTTCGAAATGTTATTTGGAATCCCAAGTTGACGTCGCGCGTAAAAAGGAAAGATGAAGTTATGTCACAACAAGCCGAGGGTACAAAGCTGATAACGCTGAAATCCTGAGATTGGTTTACATCTTATCACGTGATAACTTTATTTTTGCTCTGTTTTTCGGTAAACGTGTGAATCCAACTCGAGACTAGGCTAGAAACGAGAAAGAGAAATGGGCTTCCCTACATATCCATCCTAAAATATACTTTGCTGTATAAAACTTGCCGATAATAAAGTAATATTGTATATAATGTAATTGTGTAATGTCTTGTGTGTCCTAGTAGTCTTCCAAAACATACATTAACTGATTACAGTTTTAGTGAAATGTACCCACTTCGGCGGTCGAATGGTCTAAGTCGTCACTCTAACAATAGACTAGACTACTGATGATGGGAGGTCTGTGTTCCAATCCCAGTCGGGTTTACTGCGGGTTATTTTCCCTAAACGGCTTTCCACTCTCCCTCTACGCAAGTGTGGTTACAATTCCTCTTAATTAAACCTTACTCATCCCTAACACATTAGTATTAGTACATATGAGTATAACCTGGACAGGTAGTAAGACATGGTGCTAAAAAATAGCAATAGTAATAATAATACTATTAATAATACTAAAACATTATTTCATAACGTGTTACGACCCCAGCCCATCCATCAACCAGACAATACAACTGTGACGTCAGCCATAAGACCCATTTGACCAACTTAACAACAGAAGGGGGAACATGAAAACCAAGGGAGAAAAACTTCCTTTCCATGTCTGCCAAACTATTTACGTAATATTTGCTTTCTTTTTTAAAAAACGTATTCAGATTCAACTGATAAAAAGGAAAAGCACGGATTTACTGAAATACAAAAAATAACACAAAAGACTCAATCGTGGTTTGGAGGACCACCCCCACCCCCACCCCCCTCCCCATAACCACCCCTTTCCTTCATAGCCCCGTTCTGTTAAACCATTTCTACAGGTTTGCTTCTAAAGTAACCATTTTTAGCTATTATATTTTTAACAACAAACTTTTTTCCCCAATAAAACATAACTTGTGTCAACATATACAAAAAGCATGGATTTATTTTAATCTAGGATTGAAATTTTTACTTTCTCGTTACCTTACAGGTAGAGAAAGTATTGTGATCGTCAAAAAAAGTCAAGCTTTAGATTTTGATGAATTTTGACGTTTCGACATAGGTGGGCCAATTAGTTGGCCTGGTAGATCACCAGATTTAATCACTATATATTTTCTTATGGGGTTCCTGAAAGAAAGAGTAATAAGTTATATACCGACAACCCCGGAAAACATTATGAGCCCCACTAGAACTGCTTGTAAAGGTATTGATCTAGAAACTCTATTAAATACTAAAAAAAATAATTATAAAGCTAATTGGAAAGTGTATCGAAGTAGATCATAATTTAGAACAATTGTTGTAAATTAACATTTCAACTCTTGTGAACGAACTTTTGTGTTTTGTTTGTGATATAATTTTGCTCGTATTTGGTAACACTTTATAAATTCTATTAAAAACACAATGGAATAAAAACAGGTCCAAAAAATACGTAATTCTTTATTTAATTACACTAAAAAATAAACCTCGGGTAAAACAGTGTTTCAGAGAGAGTTGATTGTTTTTTGTTTGTTTTTAAATATGATTCTGTAATAAAAATAGAGGGTCCCCATTTGAAAAACAATAGTTGATCTTGAGATGACCTTGAAAACCTCTACTAGATCAAAAATACATTAGGTCATTTTGTCAGCGCCTCAAAACTAAGAGTCTTTGTATGACGTATTTTTTTCTTAAATGCGCTTTTTAAAGATATTTCTTTGTTCCAACTTAAAAAGGACCTTGTATATACATTATGTTTCTAAACGTTCCATACAAACTTAAACCACAGCGTCCTTGGGTAGAAAGAAAGAGAAAATCCCGTGAGTCCGGAAAAGTAATCTTTCATTACTAATTAATAAGTTGAAGCTAGAAGAAACAACGCCTGAAGTACACATCTGTAGGTACGTACATGTACAACAAGTTGCATATTAGCAGGTGGGAACATCACAGGTGTTAAAGACTCTCTCACTCTGCCACAATGTACTGTAAAGTCCTTTTGTTGACTTGGACGCGTCAATCTTTAGACGTGTTGCGTTGCTTCTGTAGGAATACTTCTGTCTACCTAATTATATGCAATTTGCTGTGCATGCACGTACTTAAGGATGCGTTCTCCCGGCGTTGTTGTGTCCAGCTTCAACTCACATTTAGTAATACAAAATGATTTTCTGTTCAAAATGTTACTAGGTACTTATGTTTTTCTTTGCCCGTATATGCTATAGATTAAGTTTGGACAAAGAGCTTATTAACACTTTATATATATAAAAATATTAAGTCTTATTGTAAAAGTTTGTGACTTACTATTAATTGTGTTCTAGTAAGGCACTATGTTGATAAATGTGAGTCTAATCCCAGCCTAAAAACACTGAACGAAATGTTCGGTAAATGATGACACGAAATGTATTGTCACTTAGCGCTGTATTAACAGCTTTCTATTCTCTTTTATCAAGCATTTCAATGTTGACTGAGCTCATTATCACTTGTATAGAGACGCATTGAATTGCGCTGAAAGGGAGATGGACTTTAATTTGTTATAAAGTACACTTTCTAAACACAGGACTGTATGAGCACTTGTTCCCCATTCAACGGGCATTTGCAGTTACCAATTTGATATGTACAACAACAACAAAAACCCTTTTATATCATTTTCATTATAAGTAAGAAACTGAATATTATAGTGTGAAATGAAATCAAATGTTCCTGAAAGATATTATAGTTATAAATACAATGACGTAGCTGGGATGCTTTCATAAAAATAATTCTAATCTAAACATATGAATACTTTGAAAACTTTTCCATGCAGTATGATGATGAAGAGGGAATCTGGAAATCCTCGTTGCTGTATTCGATACTGGTGACAGAGTGATGCTACCCGCAGGGTGGTGGTTTATTGAGTGTTCATCCGAGTGGCGCTACATCACATACATACATACGTCGACTGAACTGCCTATGACTGGAAGATCGGGTTTCGAATACCATGCGCTGAACACTTCCTCTAAATTCACTAGCACATTTGAGTAATTAGTCCATCTGTGTATAACGGGTACTAAAAAAAGTTTTAGTTCCCTATTGAGATATTTTTAATGAAAACTTATATTGCGCCGCTCGACTCTAATAAAATGAACTACAGAAAACCTATAGTATTTTTGGGTTACTACTTAGTTTTAATAGTATTTTAAAATTACTATTGACTTTAAAAAGTATTCTAATAGTATTATATAATTTATATTGAATTTTAGTAATATTTTATAGATATTATTGTATTTTTGTAGTATTTAAGAATTACTATTGAATTTTAAAGGTATCTAATAGTATTTTATAGTTTATATTGAATTTTAGTAGTATTTTATAATTACTAATGTATTTTTGGTAGTATTATATAATAGCTATTATTGAATTTTAATATTATTTTAAAATCACTCTTGAATTTCAATAATATTTTAGAAATACTATTGAATTGTCTGTAGTTAAAAGAATACCACTTATATGTTCATTAGTAAATCAATAATGTTATTAGCTGACTACAGAGTTGAGTAGTTGTTTTGTTGCTTGTGGTTAGTTACTAATTTAAAATTTAAGAACTAGACCCCTACAGGGTTTGTAATTTGTCGAACAATTTAAAAATTTTACTACTGAATATAATGGTATTTATAAAAAAAAACAATTGAAATTTGTCAAAACCTCCCCAATTAAATATTTCTAATAATTTATTAATAGTATAGGTGACCTGGTGGTCTAGGGGTAAGGTGTCAGACTTCTGTGCTGGCGGCCGGGGTTCAATCCTCGGTCCCGGCACAGATTTATCTGATTTCCAAACCCTTCCTTCACCTCTGACAAGACATCTTGTGAATGTGGGGAATGCCAGGCCTCCACCGTGGTTCGGATTCCACGTTAAACTGTAGGTCCTCCATTTCATCTCACAATCACCCTACCACAATTAGCGTAAGTGCGTATAACCAGAACGGGTATAAGACGCGGTGCTATATAATAATAATAATATAATATATTAATAGTATATTTGAGGATTACTATTGGGGTACCAAGAGTAAATGGAAAATTAGTATGTGTCATCAAATTCGGCAATTATGTTGTTTTTTGTAGCTCCGAATCTCACTACCGTACCTGTTTGGGTTGGACACATATAAGCTAATTAATTAGTATACCTTAATTCTAAAACACACACAGCAGCCAGCCACTAATTCATCACTCTGAAAGGGAAACCCAAATTCACTAATGATAAATTTGTTGATCGTGGAATATCTAAATCATTATTTTCTTCCGAAAATCTCTTATATTTTGTCATTATATTGTATCATTTAGAATAATTAATAGCTCGTTGGCTCGTACATATATAAACAGGCCAGATTTGGCGAGTATCATTAAATATTTAACATTTAGGAAAATATAAGGATGAAATAAAATTTTATAAAGGTGAAAAAAACAAGGTTACAAAATTATAAAATTAAATTAATAAATATATAGTAAGTCTCAACATATAAAAATCGTTACAATTTGAAAACATTTTACACCATTCGAACAAAACGATAGCCCGCTTCGGTGGCCACGTGGTCTGACGCGCTACTCTCACAATAGACTAGACTGGCTTATGGCGGGGAGATTGAGGTTATAATCTAGGTCGGGTGTACTGAAGGTGGTTTTTCAAAATGATTTTCCATTCTCCCTCTATGAAAATGCGGGTACACTTCCTATAAATATAGCCTTCCTAATACTTAAAATTATTAGCGTTATTAGTATATAAGCTTATAACCCGAACGAGTAGTAAGACGCAGTACAAAAAAAAATAGTTTCCAACCAAATACCAATATAATAAATAAGGTACTGTAATTATTTGATTTTCAACTTTTAATGTGGCAGGACATACCGCTAAATCCAAGCTGAATACTACATAATTCTAAAATACATATTAAATATTTCAACAGGTATTACTAAGAGGAAATCTATTTAAATAATTTTTAAATCACATTTAATTTAAATAATATTCATATTAGATATTAGATGAACTAAAATAACGATGTCCGTCTTTATAAGTAGCTACTTGTTTATACAGCAGATTATTATTTTCCGGCCACCATTTGCCCCTATCTTTTATAGTTAGTTATTTATTCAGAATTTGTTAATAAAAAGAGCCAAATTCGTCTCGTATACATATAAACATCTTAATGTAGGCGTGGTTCTTTAACTAAGTTGTTACATACATTTATGAAAGTGAAGTGTATTACAGGGTATAAATTATTTGTCCTCACCCGGCCACATTATTTTATATGTACTCACCCCAGTGATAGTAAAATTACAAATAAACATAAGAGTATAAAAAAAGCTTTAAAAAAATAGTACGGTATACATACACATTTTGTTCTAATTATAACATCAGTTGCTATAAAATTACAGATACCTTTTCACCCACATTTCACCTGGTCAAAATTATTTTCCAGAGTGTACCTCTTAACTTCCTTTTTAAAAAATTATGTCGTTTCATCTTTATTTACTGTGGTATTATATTTAAAAAAATTTAGTTCCTTAGTCTGTATTGAGTAGAGTCCAAAAGTAGTGGTGTTTACTCTGTTCAGGAAATAATTACTAAGACTTCTTTTAAAGTAATTCTCTTTTTGTACCCCCAATTTTTAGGTTACTAATAGCTAGGGTTTTTTTTTTCAAGTTTATATGCTATTACAACAGTGTCAAAAAAAAGTTTCTGTTAATTTAAAAAAAAAACTTTTAACCTTAATGTTGCCGTCCTGCCTGCTGGGTAGCCGAAAAATATTTTAGTTCTGTGTAGTCTTATTAATGGTATTAAATGTATTTTAAAAGTACTACTACAACTTGAATTTAAGTAGGACAAGTGCAAGTTAACCAGAGCAAAGTAGATGGGCTTTAACACGTTTGGAGTGAATTTGTAGAAGAGTTTCTTTAGCACCCCAAATGTATCCTTATTTTCTTGTGTGTGTGACATGGTTTATATGTGAGCTCCAAGATAGTGAGCTGTCAATGGTCAAACCGAGATATTTTGCTTTCCTTACATGTTTCAGTACGTTATTCCCAAAGCTTATCTATATTATTTCTATATTTGTTTTCCGGTCTAGTAAAAATGACGTTAGAGTTTAATGCTTAAAACAATTTATGAGTACGAAACTTAAGAACCGGGCTTTTTAGGACAATTAAAAAACAGTCAAAATCACTAATTTTATATCTCATTTTGTAGGTCACATGTTAGGAAAAACTCTCCAATTGAAATTTAACGTGTGTATTTATAAACATAAAAAAAGTACAAAGCAACCACATTGAATCTTACTTCACAACAAACCTCTTATAGGCCTCAATGAGTAGTTATTTACCTTCGTTCTTATTTAAAAATAAACCCTCATATAAGATCTTAGAAATAAACTGCTCCTGTAACTCTCTATTCTGTAAGACAGAAAAACAAAAATACCAACACATCTAGAGTCACACTTCAATTCAAATATTAAAGAAACATATATTTTACAAGTTCAAATAATATAATATTAATATATTATTATATAGTGTCTATTTACCCAGACTAAGAAAACTAACCTTGCTTCTACAGCTGACTAAGTCAATTTAGATAAATTAAATAAACCTTTTAAACTTTAAATAATAATATACAATTACTTGGTGTACATGTGAGTTGTGTTGTAAAAATAAAATAATTTCGAATAAAGTAAAGTGTCTTTCCCGCTAGAGCTCTTTGCGTCATAACAACACTGGTGGTCAGTCTAATTCAGGCCACAGGTGCGCGTAGTTGTGATTGATATTTTCTCGAGTTGGTGTTCTTCATTGGCGCTGGGAGTGGTGCAATGGGATAAGAAACAAGTTTCTCTTCAATTCTTGTAGCCCAATGCTACACAGTGAAATATTTTATTCAAAAAATTCAAAATACATGTTTGGCGGAATGCATAAATGATTTATTCCGCTGACATACAGTATTATCAGTAGGCAAAATATTCCCTATTTTCTAATTTCAAGTGAAAAACTAATTAATATGTATTTTCGTTCTACACCCTCCGCCCTTTCCAATAAGAGCAATGGAACTCTGCCTCTATGCTTTGATAAACCAGCTCTGGTGACTTTGTCAGTTCAAATCCGTCATGTCGAAGCTACCTTCCTTTAGCATGTTAAAATCCTTAAAACCGCCGATGTACTTAAACATAAGAGTGGCTGCTACTAGTTAAAGTTACCTTTATTTTGATATGATAAACAGTAAGGTAGTATACGATCTCACGTACACAATGCATCAATTATACATATATATGTATATTATACATTGGAAACTTAAGTGGTACTTTTAATGTGCATAGCCGTATACCTTTTAAATATCAAGTTGTAATCCTGACCTTAAAGTGTATACATTTTAAAACTCCATATTATGGATTCTTTACTTTAGTTTTACTTAATACTATTAAAGTTTTTACTAATATTATTTATGGTCTAGAGAGGAAGGGGCAGATAGCCCCTCCCATATCGTATCGCCACTGGGTTTGTTGTAAATGCCACTTTAGATTATAACAAACAACATTCATTATATGAACTCTGTTATTTCTTTAAATGAAGTATAGCATTTATTATTTTCAATCCATACTCGTTCTTAGAATTTTTTTTTATTAATAGAAACTGATGAAATGAATGTTTCAAACCAATCATTGAATACTTTTAAAATGCTTGCAGTCGGAATTACATCCATGGTATATTTGCTTCTTTGCTAGTCCTGCTCGCTTATGACGCTATCCCATCCCTCGGCTGATCGTGGGGAAATGTAGCCACCTACCTTGTACACTCATAGTACCACGCATTTTTACAAATGAAAATAAGAAAATACCCCGTTAAGATGGCTTAAGCTAGTTAACACATTGATTTATCTGTTGTTCTCTATGGGTGTGAAACGTGGTCTCTTTCTTACCTTACATGACGAAAACAAGGTGCTTAGAAAGATAGTTAGTCCAATAAGCGATTAGCATGCTGAAAAGTGGAGGAGGTTCATACCCTGTACTAATCACAAGACATTGTTAGGATACTCAAATAATGAAGTTTACGGTGGGCAGGACATGCAGCGCGAATGAGAGATTATAGAATCTTGTTCAGGGTAGTGACTGGTAAACCCAATGGGAAGAGACCGTTGAGAAGATACAAGGATAACATTAAATGGACCTGAAAGAAATCAGGTGTAATGAGGTGGACTGGATAGAAATAGCTCAAGATAAGAATAAGTGTAACGAGGTGGACTGGATAGAACTAGCTTAGGATAGGGAAAGGTGGTGCACTTTTAAGTGTGTCACAGAACTTTTAGCTCCTAGTACTATAGAGTAAATAAGTTAATATATTAAATGGATTTTTATAACTATACCATATTTACAAATAAATAACAAAAAATGTCCACAGATGTGTGTTGATTTATTACTTATTTTTTGATAATAAGATATAACCATTTAATTATTGAATTACAATTGCTACAAGACACCTTGACAAAGTGAATTAATTCTATTATTAGTGATATAGCTAGGAATGCTGTGCTCAAGGCCATTATTCACTCATAATTTTAGGCCAAATGTATTACGAATGTGTGGAATACATCGGTTCTGGGACTACCGTTGAAAAGCAAAGCCACCGGCTAGTCTGACGCTAGCACAATATTTAATAGTATTGAATCAGAGAAATACATGATAGTTGAACAGTTACAGTATGTGAGTTACTGCTATACCATTCTGTGCCCCAATGTTTGCAACCAACATATTGGTAGCTAAGTGGCAAGAACTCCAAGCCAAAGCTACTGGGCTAAATTCTTGTGCCCACATGACAAATAAACACATATTAGAATTTAATTTAAAATCTTATTTCGTTCAAAACCAAGCTTAACCAGTTTTTTTAAATTAAGATATAAACTCAAATATTACAGTCCTTTTATAACTTAATGTGACAGCGAATATTTAATCTATAACTGATCAGCCCCTAAAATTGAATACAAACTTTAATTACTCCATACTTTCTTGAACAAGTATAACACACGGTATTTATAAAATTTATCAAACATTTTGTTTACTTGTAGTTTTTTTATCTTAGTTGTTAAGTAGACATGCTTTTAAAATGTAATGATGTATGTAATAAATGGTTTTTATTTTCTCTTGTATCTATAAGCTGGGCAGCTTAACATTTTTCAACGTAATTATATCACAACATAAATAATACTTTCAAAAGTAGAGAGTTGTCCTCGTCAACTGCCATACATGAATCTTCTAGCAATAGTGCAAGTGTTGTAAGTAAGGTCACAATAAATTCTGAACTTGGTCCTCGACACGTATGGTAACAACTTCTTACATGGCACCACATATTTGAGAGTCATATTCTTGGAACAAGCACCCAGCTCAGTTTCACTCACACACTGCATTCCTGGCATTCTACATCGCTTAGGTTGAGTGTCACTCACAACAGTTGATAAAAAAATGGGGTAGATAGTTGAGGTTCTAGTATTTTCAACAGAAGAAGAATATAAGGAGTCTAAAAACAAGGGTTGCTCTGGAACATCTTGAATGATGGGTGATTTTGTTCTTAATGAGGTGCCAATTGGTTGGTTGGTAACTGACCAATGGATTGGTGTGAGTTTCTTTGTTGTAGATTGTTGGCTAGTTGAAGGTGTTTCACTTGTGGCTTGAGATATTTGTTGATTATTTGAAGTAAAATCGTTGTTAGAAGATTGTGGAGAATAATCTGAATCTGTTTGTGAACCAAAATAATTATCATCAATAGTAGTTGGCTGACTTATGGGGTGGGAGTCTTCTGTTGTTACTTGAGGCAAATAACTAGCGTAGCTTTCAGATGGTATTCCTTCTCTTACAAATGAATGAATAGAAGGGAATGTAGGCTTGGATTGTATTAGAGTATTGAAAGGCTTGTGACTACTTGTCAAGGACTGCGGATGGATATTTGATTGATCAGTTGGTCTGCAAGTGTCCAAGCCTTCATCACATGTGGCCCCCATGTACACTCTTTTGCATAAGACAATGTACCTCACCTGAAGCCCTCGGGAACAATAAATAAGCGTATTGTTGTCGACACACTGAAGGCCGCTCTTGTAACACGGTGATTCAGCGATGGTTGCGTCTCCTAACAGGCACTCACCTAAGGAACTGTCGCAGTAGGGGTGATCTGTGGTGTCGCAGTGGAGGGTGCTTTGAGGGGAGAGATCAGATGAACAAAGTAGAAGTGTTTGACTGTCATAACATTGCCAACCAACATATTTGCAGGTAACTGTATTATTTTCATTGGCTTGCAAAACTGAATCTTTCATACTATCTGAAACATAATTTATTACCAACTGATTAGTGGAGTCGGTCAAGCCATTTGTGGGTGATTGCGTGCTATTTATTTCGTTTGTTTTATATTCTTCATATATTTGGCCAAGAGTCGAATTTGGCTCCATCTCACTGTCATACTCTTGTATTATTTCATCTTTAACATCGTCATGAGGCATTTCTAAACTAGACTTTACTTGGTTTCCAAAACTCTCATTATGTTTCGAGGTATTACTGTTTCCGAGTTGGAGATGATTCACATCTTCTGTTACGTCATAGGAGTCTATTATATCTGTTGTTGATTGTATGGTATTTGTGCTAATTTCCATTGGTTCTTGAAAAGATAACATTGACGTTGTATTTTCTAGGTTTATTTGTGGCCCAACATCTGTAGTAAAGTAATTATCATATACATAAGGAGGCATTATATCTGTACTAGGAATTGAATCTACTGGAATTCTAACATCTACTGCAGGAGTCTCCGATTCAGATATTTCCACTGTAGGTACTTGATCTGTAGGCGTTTCCATAGGTGAAACTTCTAACTCTGTATTATTCATTCTCATTTTGATAATAAAACCACCAAGCCCTGGTCGCAGTAGGATATCAATGCCTCATCCTCTCCAACACAGTTCACAGCGTAGTTACCTAAACTGCCACTATCCGAGCATGCAACGAGGGTTTCATTGTCCGCACATACTAAACTTTCCTCTTGGCAAATAGAAGCACCCTTTTCAGCATCAAACCTGGATACATCCATGGGTACAGCGTAGCCATTCAAGTTTATCGCGCACCTAGACTCCTGATCATCGCAATAACCAAACACTCGATCCCCGTCTGAGGGCTGCAGCAACTCCGAACATGACATTTCAAATATAGGATACTCAAACGCGTCATCGCAGTCCACGATGGTTTCTGTATCAGCGCAATGGATTCCTTGTCGTCTACATTGTTTCCTGTTCATTATAACATCGGGAATTTCTCCAAATGAATCGTAGGAGTAATCGTTTTGATCAAAACTATCATCGTATAGAGAAATGTTGGTTTTCTCAGAAATGTTGTATGAGGTTCTATTTAAAAGAGATACATCAGCTAAATTTGTCCGATTATTTTGAAGAAATTCGTTTAAGTCAATTGAAGGGAAATCTGAGTATTCTAAAGGAAAATCTATATACTCTTTATTTGAAAGATCTAAGATGTTATTTTGGTTATATTCCTGATCTGTGACCTCGTTAGTCGAGGGAAACGCATCATTTCTAGTTGTCAAATTAGAGATTGATATATTTGTCATGGTATTTGTTTTTAGGACTGAGTCATTCTCTAGAGGGACATCATCACGTCCCAAAACGTCAGGAGGTGCATCCTCAAGTGATGTAGATGAACTCCCTTCAGAAGATGTACCCAAATTTGTGCTAGCTCCTATATGGTCATCTTCTCTCTCACTGCCACCATCTTGAGCCGACAAGACCTCGACGAAGGCGACGCAACTGTTTTGTGTCGTGTCGCACAGCACATCAATGGCGTTAACATTGTTAAATTCGTTCCTAGGGAAGATATCAGCGCAGTTCCAGGTGTTGATCGTGGTCAGATTATCGGAGCACTCTACAAGTGTAGACCTGTCTCCCATACACTGCATGCCAGGTTGGACACAAGGGAAAGTGTTGCTGAGAAGTGATGAAAAGGCTGCGACCTGCTATAGGCCGGTACACGTACGTCAAATACTGGGACACAACTCCTTTTCCTAGGGGGTACCTGTAAAATAGTGAAGAGTTAGGAGTTTGTTATGTGTGGAACAGTACATTTTCTCTAAGAAACGGGACATTGAGCCACAGCACTATCACGAATGCACTGATGGAAGCATATTAAATAATATGGAGGCTGTTCTACAAGGTTTTCTTCTTTTAGACGAATTTTCATAGGGAGGACGTTTTATAGAATAGAAACATATTTTGTGATCAAAACTGATAGACATGGCCCGTACTTTGATGACCTACAAATTGTTGAATATTAACCTATAAAATAACACTAGTTCTAATAAAATTCTACTAAATTACTTTAAATTTTCAAAAAATGACATTAAAATATGAATGAGAGCTCGTCATGTATGGACACTACTCAATCGGCCACACACTTTACAAATGAAAACTTAAAATATTCATGGAATGAAAGCCTCTAACATCCAAACTCTTGCATTTTGCTAGATATAATGTTTATTTACAAAAGTCTGATTTGGAAAAAAAATAGCCATTCCCTCTCAACGTAACCCTCTCAGCCTAGTTGCAGTCTCACCAGGAATGTGTATCTTACAACCAAACAAGCAAACAGGATATAAAGTGCATTATCCACATTATCTTTTCATACCGACAACTGTGGGTTGAGAAAATATGTTTAACTACTTATGTATTTATAATAATATTGATAGTATTTAAAATTAAACTTACTCAACATAAATACTTAAACATGAGTTTAACGTGACATAAACCAATACCTATCTATAGGTCCAAAATGAAAAAAGACCAACTAATTACCTATAAAAACTCCTCGAGCAGGGGATCATACACAGAATATATGCACACATGAGCATTGTCTGTGATGAATTAAAAAAAAGAGGGATAATATCTCCAACATTAATGATAGAGTGAGATTAAATCAAGAGAGTTTGACCAGCCACACGTAACAGATGCAAGAATCTCAACTACTAAAACAAGTTTTAGAATACAAGCCGAAAGGAAGACTTTCCATAGGTTGACCCAGGGACAAATGGGTGGACAATTTTTGAAGATAGTCTGTCTATCAAAAGTGACAGTTTTAGATAACATGATTGACTTATTAATACGTTAAAGTAAATATATTACCTTTTTAGCTTACAGTAGCCCCACGGCTTCTTTGGTGCTGACTGACAGCTTTGAATAGTTACCAGACCAAATTATGTATCCCTACGCCGAACCATATGATCTGTAAAAACAGGTGTTTAGCAGCTGTCACTTCTGACAATCAAAATATAGGTAAACACCTAAATGTTGACTGTCAGAAGTCAGCTGTGGGCTGTCAGTCAGCACCAAAGAAGCCATGTGGCTACTGTACTAATATGGCGCTTCCTATGAAAACCTCACTTTAACTGCTCTAGTCATGCAGCCTTACCTCCCTCCCTATCCCAGATAAAATATTAATTGATGTGTGTCACAAACGGATACGTGATGGATATCCACAGGATTAGTCCTGAGAGCTGAATCAAATACATCTAAGCATTAAGTAATAAACTGAACACGGAGATCAAACCCGGGACATTTGGCTTCGAGCGTGAATACCACTGAGCCGTCTCCGGGGAGTGGTATTGTAGAAAGTTGTGAGTGGTCGATAATTTCCCCAGTTACCACATAGATTCAATACCTCAACAAATAGTGAAAGGTGGTCTTGGATACGAGTAGAGACTAGGATGGCTCGGTTGTAGAGCTAGGATGGCTCAGTTGTAGAGCTAGGATGGCTCATTTGTAGAACTAGGATGGCTCAGTTGTAGAACTAGGATGGCTCAGTTGTAGAATAGGATGGCTCAGTTGTAGAACTAGGATGCTCAGTTGTAGAACTAGGATGGCTCAGTTGTAGAACTAGGATGGCTCAGTTGTAGAACATTGGTGTGCAGAGATAAAGGTCCTGGTTTTGATCTCCATGTCAACCTCTTTGGTGGCCGCATGGTCTAAGACGTCACGCTAACACTAGATTATACGGCCGATGGGAGGAAGATAGTGGTTCAAATCAAGGCAACATGAATCATAATTTATTTAGTATAATTTCCTCCTACTACCCAAAATTTGTGCAGTAACTGACTGACTTTGGACAGAATAAGGAGTTAATGTTTCTTTTTACTAAGGTTTCAAAAGATATACTCACCTCATCTGGGGAGGATGGTCCCCCGGGTATTCTTCAGGTAGATGCGGAGTATTGTCATCATCATGAGTGCACGTCACCAGGTTATTGCTCTAAATACAAACATAATTAGTGAACAATTGCCTGTTTTTGTGGTCAAGTTGTCAAATAGTTCAACCTTGCTCTAGAACAAGGTTGGTGAAACTTTGTGAAAGCGCGTGTCCAACATGTCGATATGTTCAAAGGATGGGTTGTTTCAAGCCCATGGGAATTTTAAGTAGTTACATTGGTAAGCACAGTATTTAATAGGCATTATTAATTATTATGTAACTAGAATTGTATAGTATTGAATTTTGTCATTTTGTTTTTTACACAGAATAACTGAAACATCTTAGCAAACCTTTGAGGTTATGTTTCTGAAAAATTGTTACTTTAGGAATTTGAAAGTTTTAAAATGTACATGTTAATCATAATAAGTACTTGCCAAGAAAAAAACTAATGGCATTATGACAATAATAAAAGATCAATAATAGTTTACAAGAAATTAAAATAGTTATTATATTTTATAGTGTTATTGAAATCATAAGAGTCGAAGGGAAAACAATTTGACAGCCGTGAAGGACATGGGCCAAGAAAATCTATTAGTGAGACAATTTGAGCACCCATGGCATAGATTTATCAGTTTTTTCTAGAGGAAGCTGTCACGACCCCAAGGGTAACAGTTCTAGATTTTGTACATTAATTAGATAAAATGTTCTTAGATTAAGTCATCATATTATGTCCTTACTTATTCTATGGCAAAGAAACACGAAAATATATTGCTGCACTTACAAAATTACGCCACAGATCCAAATTCTGAGCTAGTACTATCCAGTCCACCTCTTTACACCCGATCCATATCTTGAGCTAGATATATCTAGTCCACCTCATTACACCTTATCACCCTCGGGTCCATTCTAATGCTAGCCACCTCATGGTCTTCCCATTGGCTTTGCCAGTCAGTACCCTGAACAAGGTTCTAGATTTTCCTCTTAACACTACTTGTTCTTCACACCGTAATCTACGAGACTTGATTATCCTACCAATGTCTTGTAATAAGTACAGGGTATGTAACTCATTATGTAGCCTTCGCCAATTCACATTATCTCCATTCTTTTGGGAACAATTATCTTCCTAAGCACCTTATTTTCGAACACCTTAAGTTTATTTTCATCATGTAAGTTAAGAAAGCGCATCTCACACCCAGAGAGAACAACCTGCAAAACAATTGTTCTGTATATTCTGGGTTTTAAATTCCTTGAAAGAGGCGAGATATCAACAACTTACTGATCTGGTAATAAGAAGCATCTTCCAACTGTATTATTCTCCTAATTTGCAATCTAATATCGTTATTGCTAGTTTAAATGATCCCTAAATATCTAAACCCATTAACCCTGTCAAATGATATGTTGTTTGCTGTAATCTCTGAATTATCGTCCCCAATTTGTGTTATTTGTGTAGTCATATACTTAGTATTATGAGCGTTCATTTCTAAACCTATTTCCTTACTATTATGACCTTATAAATAATTTGTTTGTAGATGAGGTTAAAACAACTGAACAAATAATGTGCATCAAACTGAATCGTCAGGATCGTTTCCCCAAAATGGGTAGTTCAGGCTTCGAATCCTGGTCATGTGTAATGAGCAGGAATCTGTATTTTGATGACCTAGAAATTACTTAAACAATGGCCTTGAATTCTAAAAAATTCTTAATTTTTTTAGTGACCAAAAATATGAACAAGGATTCGTAATAAAATTCATACGACTGAAGTCCTTAACAACTAAACTCTAGTAATCTGCTAATTATAACATTGATTTACAAATATCTGCCTCAGAAGTAATTTATATATATACACACAAGCAAAGAGGACACAAAGTTCATTGCATGCATTATCTTCTCATTACAACAACCTTGTGGTGGATAAAATTTCGATAGTATTAAAACTATACTTATTCAACATGAATGCCTTAAAAATACTCAAAAATGCAGAAAATTTACTAAAAAATTCCTATAAGTGCCTTAAAAAGACGCAAACCAAGAAAATATGACTTAGAATTCCAAAATGACAAAAAAGACCTGTAAAATATACATTTTTACCACCAGGGGATTATGAACAACGATTGTTTACTTACGAGCGTTGTATATGATGTAGCAATAAAAGATGACATGTCAGCAAAATCCGGGCCCTGATTAAGAAGTTTATTTCCTTGAATGCTTTCATACTCACCCTCGTTGCAAATATGGCATTGCTGTCCCCGCGTCTCATTACTCGTTCGAGCTAGGTCTACACGCACTGTAGTACTAACTATACCTGCTTCAGTGACCGCATGGTCTTAGGCGTCACTTTTGTGATAGACAAGGTTGCCAATTACAGCAAGAATGGAGTTTGAATCCTGGATGGGTGATTGAGGGTGGTTTTTCCAAAACCGTTTTCAACTCCCCCTAAACGTAAATGCGAGTACACTTCTTATAAATTTGTTTCTATCTCATTAAAGTAATTAGTACATATCGTTGTATCCTGAACAGGTGGTAAAACGTTGAGATAAAACATAATATTAACCAGGTTACATTGTTAAAGATGAATAGAGTTGAATTAATTTAGAATAAGTATACCCGCATTTGCGTGAAGAGAGAATTGAAAACCATTAATTAATAACTGCCTTTAAACACCCAAACAGGATTCGAGCCTCATTCTCCCCGTCATCCAGTCTATTACGGCCACGCAAATTCTGGTACACTACATCTAAATTCTACTTCTTCTTCTCAAGTTTGGTGTTTGTTAAATAGGCCTACATATTATGATGAAACAGTAGTGTGCACTAAGTACGCAATGGGCAGCAAGTCTTCTCATGTGAACATACGAGAGAGTGTGCACTAAGTACGCAATGGGCAGCAGGTCTTCTCATGTGAACATACGAGAGAGTGTGCACTAAGTACGCAATGGGCAGCAAGTGTTCTCATGTGAACATACGAGAGAGTGTGCACTAAGTAACAACGGGCAGCAAGTCTTCTCATGTGAACATACGAGAGAGTGTGCACTAAGTAACAACGGGCAGCAAGTCTTCTCATGTGAACATACGAGAGAGTGTGCACTAAGTAACAACGGGCAGCAAGTCTTCTCATGTGAACATACGAGAAAGTGTGCACTAAGTATGCAACGGGCAGCAGGTCTTCTCATGTGAACATACGAGAGAGTGTGCACTAAGTACGCAACAGGCAGCAGGTCCATTCATGTGAACATACGAGAGAGTGTGCACTAAGTACGCAACGGGCAGCAGGTCTTCTCATGTGAACATACGAGAGAGTGTGCACTAAGTACGCAATGGGCAGCAAGTGTTCTCATGTGAACATACGAGAGAGTGTGCACTAAGTAACAACGGGCAGCAAGTCTTCTCATGTGAACATACGAGAGAGTGTGCACTAAGTAGCAACGGGCAGCAGGTTTTATCATGTGAACATACGAGATAGTGTGCACTAAGTACGCAACGGGCAGCAAGTCTTCTCATATGAACATACGAGAGAGTGTGCATTAAGTACTCAACGGGCAGCAAGTCTTCTCATGTGATCATATGAGAGAGTGTGCACTAAGTAACAACGGGCAGCAAGTCTTCTCATATGAACATACGAGAGAGTGTGCACTAAGTAGCAACGGGCAGCAAGTCTTCTCATGTGAACATACGAGATAGTGTGCACTAAGTAACAATGGGCAGCAAGTCTTCTCATGTGAACATACGAGATAGTGTGCACTAAGTACGCAACGGGCAGCAAGTCTTCTCATATGAACATACGAGAGAGTGTGCTCTAAGTAGCAACGGGCAGCAGGTCTTCTCATATGAACATACGAGAGAGTGTGCACTAAGTACGCAACAGGCAGCAGGTTTTATCATGTGAACATACGAGAGAGTGTGCTCTAAGTAGCAACGGGCATCAGGTCTTCTCATGTGAACATACGAGAGAGTGTGCACTAAGTAACAACGGGCAGCAGGTCTTCTCATGTGAACATACGAGATAGTGTGCACTAAGTACGCAATGGGCAGCAAGTGTTCTCATGTGAACATACGAGAGAGTGTGCACTAAATAACAACGGGCAGCAGGTCTTCTCATGTGAACATACGAGAGAGTGTGCACTAAGTACGCAACAGGCAGCAGGTCCATTCATGTGAACATACGAGATAGTGTGCACTAAGTACGCAACGGGCAGCAGGTCTTCTCATGTGAACATACGAGATAGTGTGCACTAAGTACGCAACAGGCAGCAAGTCTTCTCATATGAACATACGAGAGAGTGTGCATTAAGTACTCAACGGGCAGCAGGTCTTCTCATGTGATCATATGAGAGAGTGTGCACTAAGTACGCAACAGGCAGCAGGTCTTCTCATGTGATCATACGAGAGATTGTGCACTAAGTAGCAACGGGCAGCAAGTCTTCTCATATGAACATACGAGAGAGTGTGCATTAAGTACTCAACGGGCAGCAAGTCTTCTCATGTGATCATATGAGAGAGTGTGCACTAAGTACGCAACAGGCAGCAGGTCCATTCATGTGAACATACGAGATAGTGTGCACTAAGTACGCAACGGGCAGCAGGTCTTCTCATGTGAACATACGAGAGAGTGTGCACTAAGTACGCAACAGGCAGCAGGTCCATTCATGTGAACATACGAGATAGTGTGCACTAAGTACGCAACAGGCAGCAGGTCCATTCATGTGAACATACGAGATAGTGTGCTCTAAGTACGCAACAGGCAGCAGGTCCATTCATGTGAACATACGAGATAGTGTGCACTAAGTACGCAACGGGCAGCAGGTCTTCTCATCTGATCATATGAGAGAGAGTGCACTAAGTAGCAATGGGCAGCAGGTCTTCTCATGTGATCATACGAGAGATTGTGCACTAAGTAGCAACGGGCAGCAAGTCTTCTCATATGAACATACGAGAGAGTGTGCATTAAGTGACGAGACGAGACGAGGCCAGTTAGAAGGTTGACTTCACTGGACGAGGATCAATTTGGCCCCCTTAGATCTTAAGCAGGGATCGCGCCAACAGGGATCATCGAACCGCGTCAAAAGTGCTGCGATGGCCTCTTCAAGGCCCCAGCGAGTGTATTAGGGAAGTGTTTCGCCCAGTGCTACAGGGCTTTAAAGCCCGACATTGTGCTTATACCGTTAAGATTTTTTCATAAACTTCATTGAAAATAAACGTTAAAATCTTCGGCCCATTTAGGGCTAAAAAACCTATTATAATTTTTTTTCGCGTGTGCGGCGAACGGCTAGGGAACGGTGTGCCGGCCGGTCGGACGCTTAAGGCGCGTGAAAGTTAAAACATTATCTACCAGAATCGCAAAATGTCTTCAGAATCCGAAGTAGACGTGACCGAGGAGGAGGATGACGACACCATGTCCGAGGCGTCCCATGATGGGAGCACGGACGCACAACCCACGAGACCAGGCACATTAGACTCCCAACAACCTGGCCACTCAGAGAACGATAAAGGTAACCAGCAAAAACAATCACTAACCTTTGAACCAGTCTCTACGCTGAAACGTAAATACAGGATCAAACAAGGAGTTGACCTTCCGGCACCAAAAACAATAAAAGTGACTAACAAATTCACTCCAATAGCAAATGAGCAGGACACCACAGCCCAACAGATCACCGCTATGGAGCCGGAAGACCCCACTAACCAAGACGACACACAAAAGACAAAAAAGGTAAAGACTCCGCCGATAATAGTTCCTAACTCGGCGGAATATAACAACGTCATCAAACTTCTCAAGTCAAACATGAAGGCCGAATTCAAACTCTACTGCACGGCGCAGGGAATAAAAATAATTACGAGCTCCTTGGGGACTACAATACACTCCAAAAACTCTTGAGGGAAGCGAACCTCGAGCACTTTACGTACATGCTGCAGAGGGACAGGCCATACAAGGTAGTAATTAAGGGCCTTCACTCCACCATGCCCTGCGAGGCTATAAACTCTGAGCTAGTCGAAATGGGGTTCAAGCCCACGAATGTGAGGCAACTCTATACAAAAACCACCCCACAATCAGTGGAACCGAGGCCACTCCCCATATTTGTGGTCACCCTGGTGAAACCACAGTCAACAACAGATATATACAAAGTCAGGGCCATTAATCACACGATTATAAAGGTAGAGGAATACCGAAATTCTCCAAACATCATACTCCAGTGCCACCGCTGCCAGCGGTTCGGACACTCTAAAAACTATTGTGCACAATCGCCTAGGTGCGTCAAGTGCCTCGGGAGCACCTGACCACCGATTGCGCGAAGAAGGACAGGACTACCCCGGCACGCTGCGTCAACTGTAAAGGGGAGCATGCGGCAAATTAAAAGAACTGTCCCGCTCATCTTAGAGAGATAGAAAAACGTGACAAGCAGGTATCAAACACTTCACAAGGGGGGCAAAAACCAGGGGCGGTAACTGCTCCACCTAGTCTGATCTCACAGAGACTTAGGCCAACCACAGAATCAACCACAACGCACTCTCCCGCGGCAAGCAGAGGACCTACGCTGCAGCCGTAGTAAACCTCCCCAAAGAGCCCACCAAAACCGACACAAATCCAAACGACACTTCAGACCTAAGGACCCTCTTCCAAATTCTCAAGGAAATAAATTTCACTGGACTACTTGCACACCTCAAAAAATTCACCAGTAGGCTGAGGAATGCCCCGGACAAGACTACTAAGGCCCTAATTCTGTTAGAAGCCGTAACTGAATGCTACAGCGATGACAACTAACCATGCACGTCACCAAGACGACTACTTAAACTTGATGTAGTGGAACGCAAACGGCATCCTCCAACAGGCGCACGAGCTGGAACAGCTGCTACAAACATATGGAGTTGATATAGCTCTCATTTGCGAGACCCTACTAACGCAAACTAAGCGCCTGAGCTTTCGAGGTTACGATACATACAGGACCGATAGGCCTACAGAAAGAGGCGGGGGGACGGCTGTAATAATCAAGAGTAACATAAACCATTACCACATTGTCGTACCAGGTACGGGGGACATAGAAACCACCGCAGTGATAGTTCCCGTACCACGGAGGGAAATAATGTTCAGCGCAGTATACAGGAGCCCTTCAGTCCCTTTTTCGGCCCAGGATCTAAACTCGCTGACAGCAAGGAGAGAATTCTTCACCGCGGGTGACTTAAACTGTAAGCACACGAATTGGCACAGCCGCACATCAAATCAAGCTGGTCACATCCTGGCAGAAAACTCGGACCATAATAACTACACGGTATTGGCGCCGGAGGAACCGACATACTACCCCTCCAACTATAGAAATCTCCCGGACGTGCTTGATGTCATTCTCACAGATCTCAACCAGCACCCAGAAGAGTTGCACACCCTTAACGAATTGGACTCGGATCATGTTCCAGTTTTCTGCAAGCTACCACTAAAAACCAACTACCGAAATTCCTTCCTTAAGAGGAATACCCCAATTACAGATTGGCCCAAATACCAGGCCACCTTGGAAAGAGATATACCTCAAGCTTGGAAGGTAGAGTCTACTGAAGAGGTGGACCACTCTATCACCCTCCTGACGTCGACACTCCTGGAAACCCATCGTGCAACAACGAAGTACGAGGCGCCAATAATCCACCTCAAGAGGGACACCCCGACCTCAACCTACTAATAGCCCAGAAGAGGGAAGCTAGACGTGACTGGCAAGCATATCGCTCTCCAAGACATCGGGCGATATACAACAGATTCAGGCTCTAGTTCGCCGTAGAGCGAAACAACTCAAAATTAGCCACTGGAACGAGTACATCTCAGAAACAATCAACGGGGGGGACGATATATGTAACGTCACGAAGCAACTGAAAGGGGGCGCCAAAAAAATCAGAACACCAGCAATCCACGGACGACAGGGCATGACATACTCAGCCAAAGACAAGGCAGAAGCGATTGCGGAGTCGCTGGAGGACCAGTTTACACCAAACACCGAACCCCAGGACGATGACTTCTCGGAAACAGTCAAGGAAGAGGTGAAACAGTTTTTCGAAGACCCACTCGAATTGCCACCACCCCCGGTGTCCAGACTGGAAGTGCTACAAGTGATCAAAAAGCTGAGGAAGAAGAAAGCTCCGGGAGCGGACAGGATCTCCAATTAAATGATCTGCCACGCCCCCGCTGTAGTCATCACCATCTTGACGGCCATTTTCTCAGCCGCATTGAGGTGGGGATACTTTCCGGCATGTTGGAAACTGGCGGATGTGATTTCCATCCCGAAACCGGGAAAAGACGCCAAATTCCCGCAAAACCGAAAGCCAATCAGTCTCCTCAGCAGCCTCGGTAAGATCTACGAAAAGATCTTACTTGAGAGATTGAAACTCTTCGCTCTCCAACAACATGTACTCCCCGACACACAGTTTGGTTTCCGGAGCCGCCACTCCACGGTTCACCCTATAACCAGCCTCGTAGAAGAAACCACGGGGAACTTCAACAAGAAGGAATCGACACTTGCGGTCCTCATGGACGTAGAAAAGGCCTTTGACAAGGTTTGGCACTCCGGCCTCCTTCGGAAGTTGATAACTTTCAACTTCCCTAAACCATATATACGCGTAATTAAGAACTTCCTACGAGGACGCAGTTTTAGAGTCACAATGGAAGGCGAGAAATCGTCAACACACAACATCAAAGCAGGAGTCCCACAGGGGTCCGCAATCTCACCCTTCTTGTACAGCGTGTATGTCGCCGACGTCCCTACAGACCCGAAAGTTAGGGTAAGACTTTTTGCCGACGATACGCTGTTCTACACATCACACAAGAACATCAAATATGCATACAACCACATGCAGAGATATCTGGACCGGTTCGGAGACTGGCTAACGAAATGGAGGATAAAGGTAAATCCCGCCAAATCTACAGCCATCAACATCACAAAAAGGAGGTCTCAACCACAAGACCGTTTCAGGGTTCTGGGTGAGCCTATCCCCTACTCGAGGGAACTCATGTACCTGGGCGTCACTATCGACTCCCGCCTAAACTGGGAAGCTCACGTGAAGAAGACCAAGAAAAAGGCGATGGGGATTTATATCCGGAACTACTCGCTGTTCAAGTCCCAACACCTTAACATCCAAACAAAGCTGCTATTATACAGAGCCTTAGTCCTCCCGGTACTCGTGTATGCTTGCGAGGCGTGGAGCTACGCCTCACCCACCTTGATAAATCAGCTCCAAGTGCTCCAGAACAGGGTTCTCCGAGGCATTCTTGGGGTGAACACCAGAACAAGCAATGCGCGCATCCACGCGGAGACGGGCTCCAAGACCCTAAGGGACATATTCCTGATACGAGACGCTAGTTTCTACGAAAAAAACCTCCTGCTGGAGAACCAGATAATAAGAAACCTAGGACAGTATAACCCCCGAGAACCTAGGCTTTACAAAAAACCTAGACTGCAGTAATCCCCCACCCAACAATCATCTCATAAACCCACATTCACTTATTCATCCTTCACCCAGTGCATAAATTAATCTTGTTTACTTTCTCTTACAGCCCTTCTAGAACTTACACATACAATCCTAAACATAGGGCCTGACTACGCTTGTGTTTTCCATCACAGTGTACTAGGGCTCTATATAGATACTCCACAACACAACACGCTCTTCACTTCACAACTCCCTATCCCAACTTCATTTGCCCTCCACAACCAACATAAACTTTCACAAAAAGAGGTCATGGTCTGTGCCTACAGATCGGTACTCTTAGGTATTAACAAGCCACCTACCTTCTCTGAGGGTCACTTCTGACACTCAGAGCTGGTAGACAGGCAAACAAGTGAGGTGCATTAAGTACTCAACGGGCAGCAAGTCTTCTCATGTGATCATATGAGAGAGTGTGCGCTAAGTAGCAACGGGCAGCAAGTCTTCTCATATGAACATACGAGAGAGTGTGCATTAAGTACTCAACGGGCAGCAAGTCTTCTCATGTGATCATATGAGAGAGTGTGCGCTAAGTATCAACGGGCAGCAGGTCTTCTCATATGAACATACTAGAGAGTTTGCACTAAGTACGCAACAGGCAGCAGGTCTTCTCATGTGAACATACGAGAGAGTGTGCTCTAAGTATCAACGGGCAGCAGGTCTTCTCATGTGAACATACGAGAGAGTTTGCACTAAGTACGCAACAGGCAGCAGGTCTTCTCATGTGAACATACGAGAGAGTGTGCTCTAAGTATCAACGGGCAGCAGGTCTTCTCATGTGAACATACGAGAGAGTTTGCACTAAGTACGCAACAGGCAGCAGGTCTTCTCATGTGAACATACGAGAGAGTGTGCTCTAAGTATCAACGGGCAGCAGGTCTTCTCATGTGAACATACGAGAGAGTGTGCTCTAAGTATCAACGGGCAGCAGGTCTTCTCATGTGAACATACGAGAGAGTGTGCTCTAAGTATCAACGGGCAGCAAGTCTTCTCATATGATCATACGAGAGAGTGTGCACTAAGTACGCAACGGGCAGCAAGTCTTCTCATGTGAACATACGAGAGAGTGTGCACTAAGTAGCAACGGGCAGCAAGTCTTCTCATATGAACATACGAGAGAGTGTGCATTAAGTACTCAACGGGCAGCAAGTCTTCTCATGTGATCATATGAGAGAGTGTGCGCTAAGTATCAACGGGCAGCAAGTCTTCTCATGTGAACATACGAGAGAGTGTGCACTAAGTAGCAACGGGCAGCAGGTCTTCTCATGTGAACATACGAGTAGAACAGATAGAAATGTAGGAAGCATGACAGAAAAAAAATTCAAAGGAAAGATTAGTTTGAATAATCGTGTGAGAAAGTGTAATTCGAACAGGTAGTAAGACGCGGTGTTAAAAAAATATTCTTAGGAAATGGAATAATTAAGATGTATGGTTTGCCCCAAAAGAATACTAAAGATAAGATGGATAGAAAAATTACATTACTTCTCAAGATATGACAAATAAACAACATTATTGTAGAGTTTTTAAAATAATAGTACTCCGATTACAAACAAACTGCTTATTCAATCTCAATCTTAGCGAGACAGGTTTTGTAGAACTATTTTGCTTCATATTGCTTTGCATTTACGCTGAACAAGTCCAAATCTCAAAATGTGACATCATTCCAAAACACTCTCGATCATTCTATTATTGAACTAACCAGTGGCGTGGCGTGGTGCGTTGCCAGGGTTAGCATAGGACCAAAAAACATCAGTCTTACTCTACACACATCACATTGAAATGTATTTCTTAAATACTACGTCAATAAGACGTGTTCTACTGATTGATGATAATAATTCACAGTTACCATTCAAACGTTAAACTAACTCTGTTTTCCATGGAAACACGTCACGCCACTGAAGCTAGCCATAACCTAAGGCAGCGTCAGTATCAAGATTAAATTTCCAAATGAATACGTAACTGGCTTATAATACCTAAAAATTTCAACTAATGTTATATTATATCGTCAACAAGAAGGTTATTAAATAGCTGTGTGTCAATTAAAAAAAATTAATGTGATAGAATCTGCTAGGAAGATATTAAAGAAACTAATATGTACTTCCTTGTAAAATCTGATATAGTACACGCATTCCATCATGAAACACCGTTATTTTGAAAACAAGGCCTAAATTAGTACTAGTTATGAAGCCTATCTACCACATGGTTATTATATTACCCTACCTAACAAAAGCAAGCCTTAAATAATTTATAACAGCATGGAAAGTTGGGATTATTTTTGTAAAACAAAAGTATATTTCTGTCACTTAAAATGTAAGAGTTGATAAAGTGAGTGTTAACTAAACTAGTTCTAAATTTATTAATTAAATAAGAAATTTGAAAACACCGAACATTGGAAAACCTGCTCCGTTAGTTTCTGTCCGTGGCTATAGTATAAACCTAAAGTTGCAAATTTTACAGCTTTCTATGACATCTAGGTCATCTAGGCTATCCAGGGACCGGAGGGTGTGGAATTATATTAGGTAGTCATTGTATAGGTCAAAATAGTTAGACAGTGATTGATGGGAGTCCATTAAAAATAACCTGAATGTAATTCCGTAATGTATATGACAAATATTCAAATACTGTAGTTTAGATTACTGCGTGTAATAAATTAAACGAATTAAATTTATCTGAAATTTTATTTTTATTTTGCCCTTTAAGATTTGTGTTAAAAAGACTTCAAAACTACCGGTCTTAGCTCGTGTTCCCCCCTCTCCTATGGTCCTGTCTATGTGCCGTGTATCCATGTTCCCCCCTCTCCTATGGTCTTGTCTATGTGCCCGTGTATCCATGTTCCCCCCTCTCCTATGGTCCTGTCTATGTTGCCGTATGTCCATGTTCCCCCCTCTCCTATGGTCCTGTCTATGTGCCAGTGTATCCATGTTCCCTATGGTCCTGTCTATGTGCCCGTGTATCCATGTTCCCTCCTCTCCTATGGTCCTGTCTATGTTCTCGTGTATCAATGTTCCTTCCCTCTCCTATGGTCCTGTCTATGTGCCCGTGTATCCATGTTCCCCCCTCTCTTATGGTCCTGTCTATGTGCCAGTGTATCCATGTTCCCTATGGTCCTGTCTATGTGCCCGTGTATCCATGTTCCCTCCTCTCCTATGGTCCTGTCTATGTTCTCGTGTATCAATGTTCCTTCCCTCTCCTATGGTCCTGTCTATGTGCCCGTGTATCCATGTTCCCCCCTCTCTTATGGTCCTGTCTATGTTCTCGTGTATCCATGTTCCCTCCCCCCCTATGGTCCTGTTTATGTGCCCATGTATCCATGTTCCCTCCCCTATTATCGTGTATATGTGCCCGTGTACCCATGTTCCCCCCTCTCCTATGGTCCTGTCTATGTGCCCGTGTATCCATGTTCCCCCCTCTCCTATGGTCCTGTCTATGTGCCCGTGTATCCATGTTCCCCCCTCTCCTATGGTCCTGTCTATGTGCCCGTGTATCCATGTTCCCCCCTCTCCTATGGTCCTGTCTATGTTGCCGTATGTCCATGTTCCCCCCTCTCCTATGGTCCTGTCTATGTGCCCGTGTATCCATGTTCCCCCCTCTCCTATGGTCCTGTCTATGTTGCCGTATGTCCATGTTCCCCCCTCTTATGGTCCTGTCTATGTGCCCGTGTATCCATGTTCCCCCTCTCCTATGGTCCTGTCTATGTGCCCGTGTATCCATGCTCCACCTCCCCTATGGTCCTGCCTATGTTCTCGTGTATCCATGTTCCCCCCTCCTTATGGTCCTGGCTATATTTTCGTGTAACCATGTTCCCCCTTCTCTATGGTACTGTCTATGTGCCCGTGTATCCATGTTCCCCCCTCTCCTATGGTCCTGTCTATGTTCTCGTGTATCCATGTTTCCTCCCTCCCCTATGGTCCTGTCTATGTGCCCGTGTATCCATGTTCCCCCCTATCCTATGGTCCTGTTTATGTTCTCCTGTATCCATGTTCCCCTCTCCTATGGTCCTGTCCATGTGCCCGTGTATACATGTTTCCTCTCTTCCCTATGGTACTGTCTATGTGCCCATGCATCCATGTTCCCCCCTCTCCTATGGACCTGTCTATGTTCTCGTGTATTCATGTTCCCCCCTCTCATATGGTCCTGTCCATGTGCCCGTGTATCCATGTTCCCCCCTCTCCTATGGTCCTGTCTATGTGCCCTTGTATCCATGTTCCCCCCTCTCCTATGGTCCTGTCTATGTGTCCGTGTATCCATGTTTCCTCCCTCTCCTATGGTCCTGTCTATGTGCCCGCATATCCATGTTCCCCCCTCTCCTATGGTCCTGTCCATGGTCCCGTGTCTCCATGTTCCCTTACTCTCCTATTGTCCTGTCTATGTTGCCGTATGTCCATGTTCCCCCCTCTCCTATGGTCCTGTCTATGTGCCCATGCATCCATGTTCCCCCCTCTCCTATTGTCCTGTCTATGTGCCCGTGTATCCATGTTCCCCTCTCTCCAAGGGTCCTGCCTATGTGAACGTGTATCCATGTTCCCCCCTCTCCTATGGTCCTGTCCATGTGCCCGTGTATCCATGTTCCCCCTCTCCTATGGCCCTGTCCATGTGCCCATGTATCCATGTTCCCCCCTCTCCTATGATCTTGTCCATGTGCCCGTTTATCCATGTTCCCCCCTTTCCTATGGTCTTGTCTATGTGCCCGTGTATCCATGTTCCCCCCTCTCCTATGTTCCTGTCCATGTGCCCGTGTATCCATGTTCCCCCCTCTCCTATGTTCCTGTCCATGTGCCCGTGTATCCATGTTCCCCCCTCTCATATGGTCCTGTCCATGTGCCCTTGTATCCATGTCTCCTCCCTCCCCTATGGTCCTGTCTATGTGCCCGTGTATCCATGTTTCCTCCCTCTCCTATGGTCCTGTCTATGTGCCCTTGTATCCATGTCTCCTCCCTCCCCTATGGTCCTGTCTATGTGTCCGTGTATCCATGTTCCCTTTCTCCTATTGCCCTGTCCATGTGCCCTTGTATCCATGTTCCCCCCCTCTCCTATGGTCCTGTCTATGTGCCCGTGTATCCATGTTCACCCCTCTCCTATGGTCCTGTCTATGTGCCCATGTATCCATGTTCCCCCCTCTCCTATGGTCTTGTCTATGTGCCCGTGTATCCATGTTCCCCCCTCTCCTATGATCCTGTCCATGTGCCCGTGTATCCATGTTCCCCCCTCTCATATGGTCCTGTCCATGTGCCCTTGTATCCATGTTCCCCCCTCTCCTATGGTCCTATCTATGTGCCCCTGTATTAATCACCTGCAAGCAGCCCAGAAGCAGAAGAGTCCAACACTTGTACATCCTCTCAGTGAAACTGTCCTCACAGAACTAACAGAATTGTTGCTAGTTATATTACTATTGTGGTGTTAGTTAACCTCATGACAGCTCTGTAGAGATTAGTGATTAGCACCACTGGAACGTCGTGTGATCAGTTCACACTAAGTCTCACTCGGACTTCCTAGAAATATCTACATTCACTTCAATAGGAATATGTTAACTTGGTGTGCACGATTCATTTAATTCGTATCATAAGCGTTTGCAAGTCAAGAAATTCTAGGAATAAACTCTAGAAATCATAACCTTTGTATACTCGAGATATCAAATACTTAGATTGCTAAAAAAATCGAAAAATATAACTAAAATAAAGAGAAATAATATTTTTAGTTAAATTATATAAAGGAAACAACCCCTCATAGCTCTAATTGATTATTTAGAAGATTCGTTGTTCGCATTATAGAACTTAATTTGACCAATAATCATTCTTAAACATCGTGCAAGCATCGCAAATGCGTTGTATTCGCTTTCAAAATACTGGAAATCAAAAAGTCTGTAGAGTTGTGTTTTTGTTTTTTTTCACCGTGTCCTAATGCTGGTGTCATCTTAACGTTCACGTAAGATGCAAGATATTTCTCCTCTTGTTTTTAGATGGAAGTCATAACGATACAGTTAACTAACTACACGTTACGTGAACATTAGTGAAGGTACCACGTGCTATTTCTACCCAATCATGTTGCGAGCAGCATCAACAGTGCTATTTATTACTGCATTTTTTTGTCTATGGTTTGCAGACTTCATCTGTATAGTTTGTCCGCTTCTCGTAAATCTAAAACTTTATTTGGTAGCTCCAGAAAAACTTATATTTAGAGTACGTAAAACCTATTCAGCCCTAACCACTAGTGTATTTTAGTAGGCTTACCATACGTCTAAGTTTGAAGGTCGAGTCCCGGTCAGAAGAAAAATGTTAATATGAAAAATTAACAAAACAATATTGACTATAGAGAAAACAAAAACAAGTGCAGCTGATATTATTATCAAACTTAAGAAATTGGAAACAAATCTTGAGGAAAGGTGGGATAATAGACTTAGGTCGATTCTACACTAGCGGATAAAACGCGGTGGTTTTGCCGCTATCTTACGCCCCCAACATCTTGAATCTACACCTGATTGTCAAAACGCGACTGTTAAACAGCTACCATAACGTTACTGATTCTACACTAGTGGTTTAAATGGTGCGGTTGTTGCTTCCACTCCTGCAGAATGGTTTAAAAATGGACATCGCACAGGCCGGGTGTATTGCGGGACTTATTTTGTTGGAGTAAACCCGCAAAAAAAAAACTCGTCAAAAGAGACGTTGGTGGACTCACCCCACATTATCGAAACGTCTCTCAATAGGACAGTTTTACATTATGTTTATGAATCACAGAATGTACCCAGAGAAGTTATTTTTGTACTATAGAATGTCTGCGGTTTCATTTGATGAATACTTGCTTTAGTGAATGAAAATATTGCAAAACGTGAGTCCATCTTGAGGAAAAGTATTTATTATTCCTGCTAAAAGACTTGTTGTGACATTGAGGCACAACTGTCTTTTCTATGCAACTGCCTACGCCTGGTGTAGTTTGATTCGCGTTTCTACCACTAGGTGGTTTTAACGCCTCCAGAGGTAGCGGTTAAAACGCTGCTCTAAACGAAAACTTATTTTCTAACTTAATAACAATGATTTCATTCAAAGGCGCAGTTGCTAGCGTTTTAACCGCTAGTGTATAATAGGCCTTATTCCACAAGGTATTAAAAAAATGCGTAAAGCACTAGAGGAGGCTGGAAGCATTAATGTTGATATATTTACGAAATAATTTACCAATTTTTATGATCAATGTGTGTCCTACATTGATCTATGGTAAAATAGTTACGGTGGAGCAGAATCTTTTGTCTGGAATAAGCAACATTGAAATTATATGGCCCGAAATTGAAAAATCAGCAGAAAAAAAAAAATGAAACACTTGTAAATGGTGCAATAAACTTAGATGAAATGGTAGTTGCCAAGGCATTTTGCTCTTCAAACTGTGACACTTTGAAAACTACGAACTTAAACTGTGAAGAAAAGTGTGTTCAACTATTCAATCACTTCAAAGGCCCGAACATTTCTATATCTATAGCCTCGGCCGAGTTGGGGAGAACATTTTCTGCTCCTGTTGAAAGGATATTCTCACTGATGAACAATGTGTGGTCTCAGGAAATAGGAAGCATGGTAGAATCAACAGTGAAATGTCTAATGTACTGCAAAATAAACATTGAAATAAGTTGCAATGAGTTTTCTGAAATGATAAAGAATAACAAATCATTAAAAAAAAGTTCACACAAGTTACAAATACTATTGGGCTCTACCAGATAATAATTAGTGTTGTTAGCTGTAGTTTGTTAAATCTCCTAGCCTATAGTAAATTATGCTTTATAAGTCCTTATTTTTATTCATACTTTTCTCTGTAATAGCATTCAAGTATAATTCTATCAGTGAGTTTGGCTTCAGTTTTCATCTGAATAAATTATCAAAAATCGTTTTTAAATGGGAATTATTTTCAAAAATGTATAACCCCGATGATATCATAAACATCCTTTGGATTGGTAAGGGATGGGGTGGGGTAAGGGGGAGAAGCTTGTAACAACAGGTTAGTGCCAATTATCCCTTTCAGGCCATTGGGGCTCTGCATCATGAGTCTCTTCCAGTAAAATCCTAAAAGTGTTCCGGTTTGAGAGGAAAATATTATCATGGTAAGCTTATATTTTAGTGAACAATCTGGTTGAAACAATCCAAATTTGTTGTCTGTACTTAGCTCGAAATATTAAGTTACGTGAATTCTGATAACACAAACTATTCTCTTTAATTATGTGAATGTTAAAAGAACGTCACGTTACGCGACCGTCAAATTCCCATCATATGTTTCTTTGCGTTACATAAATGTCATGTTGATCGCAATCCAAAAACTACTTGTGATATTTTGTAAATTTTGAAGCCGTTCGAGTTATTCAATATTACTGCAAAATATGAAAATAGTATGTGTGTATGTGTAATTAGACATATCGTTATATTTTTATTGTATACAATGTATGGCCGCAATACAGAAACACAAGGAGCACCATTATGTTATATAAACGATAGGTTAACGCAAAGTTGAACGTGAACCCGATATTATCACTGTTTGCAACCTAGTTAACCATGTCGCATTCAAGGTGTTTTGTATTACAGAGAATTCCTGTCCCGTTCACATAGATTGAACAACTTATATATATACATATACATCCTACATACATACATATATACACACATATATACATACATATATATATATATACATACATACACATATAAATTATACATACATACATAAATACACATATATACACATACATACACATACACATATACATACACACACACGGTTTTTGTTTTAACTGCCGTGGCAACTGCATGTTAAATAGTCCGTGAAATTTTATATTTACTTTTAATGGTATTAAATCCTGTTTTTTATATTCTTATAACTAGCCTCGCATATGTTTAACCTAAATAAATTGTTTGTGATAATAAAGAGAAAAAGACATACAAAATGTTTGTTTAGTAATATAAAGTCTACATTTTGTATACATGAGTAGTAATACCAGTCGCCAACAGTCACCCACGTCATCAAACGAAGGTATTGCTTTAAATTGCTTCAGTTCAGTGCACCATATTTGTTTTTATAAGGCCACCTCTAATGAGACTTTGATTTTGATATTTAATTTTTACTAAATAGCAATTAATGCTACTTTCAAAAGAAAAACAGTGAAACTGTTATTATTATAACCAAAATATAACAATTTTAAATATTCATTATAACAGTGAATTAACATTTAAACACAGTTAATAAAATCACGTGCGTGTTTCTACTAGATGAAGGCAACCAAATATTTTAATGTTTGCGTAATTAGCAGTGGCGGATTTTAAAATGTTGTGCCCCTAAGCACAATTATAATATGCGCCTCCCACCTCCCCACAATTTTTTTTTTCCGGCATTTTAGGAGATTTCAGAGGAAAGAGGTCTTTAGTTGGGGGGGGGGGGGGGGAGGAAGTTAGTATTCGAGAAAAGATTTCTACGAAATAAAATCTGGCATGTACATGCCCTACAGTAGCTTGAGTTAACATTATGAAGAAAGTAAGACCGACGTCAGTTACAAGGTAATTACAAAGTACAGTTGTTTAAAAAGAAACATTGCCGTTCTGACTTTAACTTTAACTATTTCGATAAAGTTAGCCAATAATATTTAAATGTAATATTATTAAAATCGAATTATTAAAATTAAAATAATGTTATCCAAAATGTGCCGCCCCCTAAAGTCACCGCCCCTAGGCCCGTGCCCAGTGGGCCTATAGTGTAAATTGTCGTCTGGTAATTAGGCCTATCTAAGCTACTTTAAATAATTTTACTACAAATTGTTATAATACAGTTTATTTTGTGAATATTAATTCGGCTACTTAGTAAACTGTGTGCTCTTTTGTGAATATTAGTTCGGTGTGTGAGCGTGCTATTCTTGGAAAATAGACGGTATTTTAGTGATCTTTAAATATTTATTTTTCAATATAATATTAAAGTGGGTGATAAAAAAAAATATCGAGTGGTTCTCAGTGATAGATATCTATACTTATAAAATAACATGTCCTTATTGATTGATTGACTGACTGACTGACTGACTGAATGACTGACTGACTGATTCATCATCGCCGAGCGCAAACTATCAAGGCTACAAGCATGAAATTCGGACTGTATATTCATTTTGTTATGTAGGCACCCACTAAGAAAGGATTTTAGAAAATTCCACCTCAAAGGGGTCAAAATAGGGGATGATAATATGTATGATAATATGTATGAAAGTCCGTCATTTTGAAAGTTACATAAACAAAATTTTGTATTTCGGTTATTGACGTAAAACAAATAAATACGTGTTTCAGGAATTTGGAAATTTTATTTAATAATGGATGAAAAAGGGGTTGAAAGTTTCTATCGGACTTGCATTATTTTTGATCTGAGGTCAAGTTATGGTCATCAACGTAACGTAGGCTAATATTTTAAATTAATCTGTAAATACATATGTATATTTTCGTATTTGTATAAAATCAACTTCCACGCGAGCAAAGCCGCGGGGAACAGCTATCTAGTATATTATATTTTTCGAAAATTCAAGTATATATATCAAGAATAGAAAATATATATTTTAACCCCAAAATTTTATAAGAGACTTAGTTAACTATTTAGTGTTTAAGAATAGTGCATCAAAAATAGGTATTTAAAATTGCCTGATACTCAATGTGAACACTGTGAGACGGTGAGTATAAAAAAAAAGTTTTACTTACCTCATGTCAGGCTACATATCCAAGAATTATTTTGTTTTAATTAAGCCTAGTATTTCCTATCACCACTTGTTTAAAATTAATTCATACTTTCTGTGTAGTGAAAGTAAAGGGAGACTTTACACAAACTAATATATTTTTCTTGTATGGACCTAAATTTGACTTGCAAAAGTGACAGCTGCTAAACATATATTTTTGCGGATAATATGGTTTGGCGTAGGGATACATAATTTGATCTGGTAACTTTTGATAGCTATCAGGTACCACCATAAAATCCCTGGATCAACTATAGCTTTCTCCACACTTTCTTATCTTTCGCTTAATCAACATCCATACACCAATTCATACAATTCTCTTTTATTCTTAAAACTCTCAATGTTTCTCTTTTTCAAACCTTCGTATACAAAACTTAACCACTTCTTACATGGCCTGCCCCTTCCTTTTGATCCACACACTTTACCTTCATATATTTGCTTCGTCACTCGATCCACACTCATCCTCTCAATATGCCCAAACCAACGTTGGTAAGACGCTTCTTTCACATTGACCTATTGTCTTCCCTTTCAAACTGCACTCCTCCAGCACCCATTCATTACTGACTCTGTCCATACTAGTTTATACACATACATTTCTTAGCTATCTCATTCCAACTACATTCAACTTGCTCTTGTGTTTCTCCTGACAGACCCACGCTTCACATTTGTAAAACAATGTTGGTGTTAACACACTTTAATATACTGCCATCTTTGCTCTTTTGATACTACCTCATTCTTTTCAATAGTAGGCTACACATACATCCAACTACTCTCCGAGGTATATTCCCCCGTCTGTCGATTTAACCATCTAGCCTTCTATTTTTATAGAACATCCTACCCAGATACACAAAATCACTCACTTTTTCTAGCAGTTTTCCATTTATACTAAGTTGACTATCATTTTCCTATCCGTCCTTATATGAAGATACATAGCATAGCATAGCATAGCTTCCCACGATATTAAATTTAAATAATTTAAACAGTACCTATAGTAGTTCTCCAAATGTTGAAGTTATTCTTGTAAATGAAGAGATTCAAACTATAACGAGCACACTAGTTGAAAGCGAAAGAAAGTATAGAATGGAAAATAATATCGAGAAGTCGAAGTAATGAAGGTATTCAGGAGAGAAATGCTTTGATATCTGTTGCTGGGAGAGAATAGCGAGTAAAGAGGGAACAGACTGGGTAAATAATAAAGCATTTCGAAATTAAAAGTAGCCAATTCGGTACATTATTCTTCGAAGAAAGGCCTATTAGATTGGTAACTTCGCTGGAAGAAAATTATTATTGAAATTGAATTAAATTATTGTTATTGATCCATGTTATATAAAGAAAAGAGGAATGAATAAGTGGACCAGGAAGACCATTAATTCAACTGATGATGAGCTCAGATAAGGAAAGAAGAGTAATTTTCAGAATATAAAAAATTAATCTGCTGGTATGGCTAGTAATAGTCAAATAACCAAATAATAGTTTCTTCAAATTTTGAAATTTTACCAAGTTCATGCTGCCATTTACCAAGCCTACATATTTTTTACAAAAATGTGGATGAAGATGAGGGAGTGTCAAAGCATACCTCTTGTTTTGGAAAATATATATATATATTTGAAGAAAAACTTGCTTGAAATAAAAATGAGCAATCGATTTTAAAATCATTAATATGCTCTGTTCTCAAATGTTATATTTTTACTATGGCAGTGTCATTTGTTGTTTTCGGTATCACCAATATGTATGTATATCTATCGATATATATATATATAGATATAGATAGATAGATAGATATACATACATGTTGGTGATACCGTAAAAAACAAATGACACTGCCATAGTAAAAATATAACATTTGAAAACGGAGCATAGTAATGATTTTAAAATCGATTGCTCATTTCTACTTCTAGCAAGTTTTTCTTCTTCTCTATTGTTTATGATTCATAATAGAGTTCGAGTCATTTTGTTGATATTGGATCCATGGTTTAATTTAACTGGTCTGTGATCACGAGCACAAATTACATTACTCTAGAAAAATATGGATACTCTAGGCTAAAGGCATTGTAGGTAGTTTGATGCACAGCGTTTTTTTCCCCTCTTTAGCCAGCCTCCGTGGCTTGGTCGATAAATATTTGTGTGAATTTTCTATTATTATTAGTGACAAAATTACGTCTTCTTTATTTTTATTCCCTTCTCCTTATTTGATAGTAGCTTAGTCTTACATGCAGTTGCGGCTCGTGTATAGGCACTGCGGAACTGCAGCACTCCCTATTTCCACTTGATAATATCGATAACCTTTAATATAATGCTTCATTTTTTCTTTAATTCGTTCTTTATTGTTTGTAGTACAATATATATTCCTTAAGCTTAATGTCAGTACTTCAGTAGCCATCCCCCAGTTTACGAAAAAGTTACAAAAATTTTTGTATGGAACTGTGCGATTCACAGTGCCAGCGACGTGGTGTTTGACTGTTGTTCGCATGCGTACATACGAGTGGGGTGGGAAGGAAGGCGTGACTGCCAGATAAAGAGAGCACTGTTGCTCTCGCAGTGCCGGCTCTGGCGTGATGGGGAAGGAAGGTTTTTTTACTCAGCATGTGTTGTGCTTAAAACCATTTATCATATTCTTGAATATGATAAAGTGTATAAGAGTGTAGAATTAGGTTATTATTCTGCCTCCAGCTATTCTATTTGATTCATTATTTTTCAGTTCTTCTATTTAACAGAAAGATTAAAGGCGCATTCTGTACTTTCAATGGAGAAAAATTTCCTCAATTGTCATCCAGAAATCAAGGAGAAAATTATTGAACTTTTTGAGCAAATTAAAACAATAAGAATGGATTTCATTTTTAAATGAATAGATCGAGCTTGAACTGTAACAATTTAAGTTAAAGTAAGTAAAACAGTCTTTTTTGTTCAGATTTTATCAAGTTCCTGGATCAAGTTTCTTTTTATACATGTTTTTTTCCTTTTACACACTTTTAAAACAAAGGTTAAGAAATTTCTGGAGCAGCACCTTTACTAATTTTAGCTACGAACCACCACTGCTTCCATAACCACATATTTCGATGTTATAATTGATGTTAGACCATCTTCATATCTTATTTATAATAAATCTGATATTCTGTTAAACAGATTATAAAAAAGTTAGGCAAAATTTTTGGGTATTATAAACAGTGAATGTGTAGTTGTTGTTTATTTAGAACCGCGTCTTACTTCACGTTCGGGTTATATGCTTATGTACTAATTACGCCAATGGTTTAAGAGATTAGGAAGCTAATATTTGGATTAAGTTTACCCACATTTGTGTGGAGGGAGAGTGGAAAACTATTTTGGAAAACAACCCTCAGTACACCCGATCAAGATTCAAACCTTTATTTCCCCGCTATCGGGAGTCTAGTATATCGTAATAGTAGCGTGCTAGACGTGGTGACCACCGAGGTGGGTGTATGTGTTCTAGTAAATATGTTAAATCAGCATTGGACCATAATCTTTAGTGTCTGAACTGTTCTAGGAGAGTTTCCTTAACACAAGGAGCTTTTTACGAAAATGTTTGTTTAAACCCATTATGTACGGCTATCATGATACTGATCGAGATTAACAGGATTTTATAGATATCTCAGAGTTTTACAATCTAAATTGAATTTTGAACATATCAATATATTTATGTGGACGGACATTTACGCAAGAAATCAAATGAGGCATTCTGCATAGTGCTATGCGATGTGGTGGAAAGTTATTGAATGAATTATGTGAGTATTCTGAAAAAAATTGGCTTAGAATTTTTTTCATAATATTTACTATTTTATAATTGAAAATTTTCTTTTTTTGTGTGTGTGTAAAAGTACTATAAAACATTTGATTTTTAATAATTAAAAAACAAATCCTTCTCTCAGCTCGTACTATCCACGCTTTCTTCAATGGACAATTATTTTATTTTAACTTAAATAGTGGGTCTATTCACAGTGGGTATTCTAAAAATAGGTTTTAAAAAATTTAGCTCACGTGACAATTAATTAGGTCTAGCTGTAAATTATGTAGGGCTTACCCACTAAATTAATGTAGGCTTACAAGATATTCAACGTATATATTATATTTAAATTATTAATATAACTGGATGATAGCCATTATGTGGGTTTGTATCATTAATAGTAACATTTGATGTTGTAAATAAAATAAAATTATTTTGTTTAAACCTACCGAGTCAACTTATTTTGAGTAAATAACATTGATCTCTATAATATAACTGGATGGACATCTGTGGCTGAAATTTTCATGCTGTCGTCTGCATACTATTGTGTAAGAGAGATACAAACATCGGGTATCTCTTTCTCTCCTACACCCATGCAAAGCACGGTGGTGTTTTGACATCGTTCATTAATTTGTTTGAATATATGAGATACATCAATGTATGATTAGTTAAATGAAATAAATATGTTAGTAAAAGCTTTGACTCGCATAACAAAGTTCGAAACTGGTTAGTTTTTTCTTTAAATAAGTTGATTTAGCCTAATATATACGATGAATTTTGAAGGAAGCTCGATTGTAATGCTTTATCTCGTACCAAAATCATATCCTATAGCTGTGTTTAGTTTGGATAAAAGATCTTTCAGAAAGAAATTTCTATTTCCGTTCTAAATCTTCGTTTATCTTACCAAAATATTACATATTAAGAATAAACGCTTCAATTTCCTGAAAAAACATTTACATTAAAGAATATACCATTCAGTTTTACAGGTAATACTGTACAAATACGAATACAATCTTTAATATATTTAAATATGTAGTTATCATCCATGTTGTTTACAGTCTGCCAAGACTACACTTATATTTAAAGTTGGTTATTAGCTTGTATATTAGTTTCAGAAACCATATTATATTAAATGTTCGATAAATATAATAAATAAGGTATCTTAAAACTTGATTACATTTGTTTGGATGACAAACTTTATCTAATTACCATACATTAAAACTAAGATATCTTATTCATTATAGTTATCGAAATTTTAATATAATATGGTTTCTGAAACCAATATATAAGCTAATAACCAACTTTAAATATAAGTATAGTCCCGGCAGACTGTAAACAACATGGATGATAACTACATATTTAAATATCTTAAAGATTGTATTCGTATTTGTACAGTATTACCTGTAAAACCGAATTATATTTTTTTAATGTAAACATTTCTTCAGAAAAGGGTGGTATAATATTTCCCTAGCGGTATTTCCAAACAATAACACTTTTATTCATCAGAGACATGTTTTCGCATAAAGACATTGAAATAAACCGTTTAATCTGTCTCCCCTCATGCTTTGGTCCTTGGAAATATGTATATCCATCCAGTTATATTATAGAGACAAATGGTAAATAATAAAACCTAAAATTTGAGATAGACCATTTGAAGACGAGTCACAGGATTTCACAGAACAAGCTAGCATTAAAAAGAAATCTAACTAAAGTCCGTATCACACGACACTAGCTCGTACTTGAAATCCAGTGTGCTAGCTAGCACTAGCTAGCACGTCATCATCTAGCGTCGTGTGAATCAGAAAAAGTATACTGGTTCTGCCATTTTGTACTGGCTACCATACTTGTTGTGAGGATAGAACACGTGCTATTTTCGTACTAGTTTCGACACTAGTCTGTGTAATTCAACCAATCATGCGCGCTGAGACTGTTGTGTAGAGAAATGGTATAAATGACGCCAACATGGTCATCGGATGTGATTTTGTTATTGGCAGAAAATTATTATAAACAACCTTGTTTACATAATACTAAATTGCCACAGTATGACAATATATTTAATATATATAAATTTAATTTAAAACATGTCATCTAAAAACGACAAACTGTGTTCCAGACCCAATTTTAATCTAAATAAACTTGATAGCATGCCAACCTTGGGCGTTTTTTTTAGAATATAAAGTGTGCGTAGGCCTAAAAAAGAACATTTGTGTATCAAGGATACTGTACTTGGACATCCATGGGCTTAGGGGCCTCTAACCACAATGTAAATAAATGAATACAAATTTAGGGAGATACTAAACGTTTGTGTCACCCCGAATGTATATTACCTAACCTCCGAATGTATCATATTTAGCATCCCGAGACCATTATTTCGTCTTTCCTAACCATTCCCGAGTATATATTCTTTTTCCTACGCTCCCTCTCATAATTTTCAATATTTTATTAGTAATTTATTCAGCTGCTGCACTCAAAATTAATCTCTGACGTTCGATAAATATTAGCACTCAAACCAAGTACCAAACTAGCAGCGTGTGAATACTCTAGTCCCGTTTCCATTGTACTAGCTAGTATACAGATATCTAGGCGCTAGCTAGCACACTTAATTTCTAGTACAAGCAAGTGTCGTGTGATACGGGCTTAAGCAAGTGTCGTGTGATACGGGCTTAAACAAGATAATACCCGTTTCACACGATACTGTAGCTTGTACTTGAAATCCAGTATGCTAGCTGGCACTAGCTAGCACGTTATAACATAGCGTCATGTGAATCAGAAAAAGTATACTGGTTCTGCCTCTTGGTACTGGTTACCATACTAGTTGTGAGGATAGAAAATATGCTATTTTCGTACTAGTTACGACACTAGTCTCTGTAATTCGACCAATCAATGCACGCTGAGCCTGTCTGTAGAGAAATGTTAGAAATGGCGCCAACGTGGTCATTGGATGTGATTTTGTTGTTGGCAGAAATTATTCTAAGTATTCTTGTTTACATAATACCAAATTGCCCCAATATGACCATATATTTAATATATATTTAATTAAAAACAATTCATCTAAAAAGACAAACTTTGTCCCAGACCCAATTTTAATCTAAATAAACTTTATAGCATACCAACCTTGGGTGTTTTTTTTTATAATATAAAGTTTGTGTTGGCCTAAAAAAGAACATTTGTGTATCAAGGATACTGTACTTGAACACCCATGGGCTTAGGGGCCTCTGACCACATAGTAATTAAATGAATACAAATTTAGGGAGGTACTAAACGTTATTGTCATCCCGAATCTATTCTACCTAACCTCCGAATGTATAAGTTTTAGCATTCTGCTACCATTATTTCATATTTCCAGCCAGTCCCGTGTCCATATTCTTTTCCTATGCTCCCTCTCATAATTTTCAATATCATTATTAATAATTAATGCAGCTGCTGCACCCAAAATTAATCTCTAACGTTCCATAAATATTTCCACTAGAACCTAATACCAAACTAGACTCTAGTCCCGTTTCTATTGTACTAGTTAATATACAGATATCTAGGCACTAGCTGGCACACTTGATTTCTAGTACAAGCAAGTGTCAAGTGATAATAGCTTTAAGGTAGATAGAATATAAAATTACAAAAGGACAATAATTATTGGAGCACCACTGAATGCAAGGTAGATCGAAAATGGCAGCACAAAAAAAAGTTCTTGGAAATATTTCTTAGATTATGCTTGTCATGTAAAAAAAGTTTAGTATTAAAATTGGTTTATTTAAATTATAACGCAATTTTAAAATAAAATGTTATTTTACAAATTATAAAATAAATCAAAAAAATATTATTTTGTTTCCTTTATTATTGTGATGCTAGTGTAATCTTGCGATAGGATTCAGCGAGAAACGAAATCAATATGGCGGTGGAAAAGGGTAATTTTTTTCTTCATATAAGTGTCAACCCCATGGTGTTACGTTCCTGTTAACATGATCTTTGGAAAGTTTAGTCCATGACTTATTTATAAATAAATATCAATACCTGTTCTATGATAATTATTCATTTCTAGTTTCATAATTGAATTGTGGTAACATGTTTGTGTGAATATTAATGTAAGATTTATTCTATCTTATTTTTTACATCTGACCGCTTAAAAACGGATAAGCTAGCAATGGCTGTTCCTCCAGCAGCATTAGTAAACAGAAACAAAAAACATTTTATGGGGGTCCCTGCACCCTTGGGCTACGTTGCTGGTGTTGGTCGTGGAGCTACCGGATTCACAACTCGTTCAGATATCGGTCCAGCGAGAGACGCAAATGACGTCTCGGATGACAGACATGCACCTCCGAGTAAAAGGAAGAAAGGTCATCAGAAGGAAGAGGAGGAAGATGATGATGAGGACTTGAATGATTCCAACTATGATGAATTTTCAGGTTATGGTGGATCATTGTTCAGTAAAGATCCATATGACAAAGATGATGAAGAAGCAGATCAAATTTATGAAGCCATTGATAAACGTATGGATGAGAACGCAAAGAGTACAGGGAGAAAAGGCTTAAAGAGGAACTGGAACGATACCGACAGGAAAGGCCAAAAATTCAACAGCAATTTAGTGATTTGAAAAGAGGTTTGTTTTTTTAACTAACCACCATATTCCTAGTTAATATAATGAGGGGAATGGTACACAATTTAAAAGTGTTTTAAGTATTTTGAGGACAAAACCAAAGAAATTTGTCTTTAAGTCAATTTTATTTCTTATATAAAAAAAGAAAAATCACTAAACTTATACTGGCACACTCACAAAAATGCAGGGAAGCCAATGATAGGTAGCCCTACTAAATTCAAGGTTACTAAAAAAACTTTGTTGTAGGCCTACCAGTATTGAATAATTAAAAACCAAACTCACCTGAGTGATGCAGAAACAAATATATTTTAAACATCTTTAAAATTGCACGACCAAAGCTTTATGTACTTTATAGAGCCAATTGATTTGCAATAATCTTCCGAATTGGAACCAAATCTCAACTAGGCCTATTAACATTCACAAAATAAACTATTTGTCTTTAGTAGTATAAGATGACATTGTATCGTAAGAAATCATGGATCAAACGACATGTTGGTTTAGTATGTTTACATTTGGCCTTAGGTTTAATTAAGTTGTCTAAACAATTAAAAAAGAAAATACTCAAATTTCAAATACATATAATTATAGGCCTATTATTGAATTTGCCATTTTCTTGTGGGTATAGTGGTAGTAGTAACTATCCTAAGTGAATTTATACAAGCCTAGGCTCAGTGTGAGTGAATGATGGCCCTGAGTACAGGATGAACCCTGGATAGCTCAGCCAAAGGTCCTGGGATCCCTACCCATGTCCAGATATCATTTATTCTTCTAATTCAAATTAATTTATCATTGTGATCTCCTCCATAGAGATAGCCTTGTAATTACGATTTGCATTCTGTATTTTGATATACATTAAACTAATTTAGGTTACATTTATTTAAGACTTTTGGTTTTGGTTTAGCTCAAAACACAAAATGGTTTTATATTAAAAAGAAGAGATAAAAGCTTTAGTCAAGAGAAAAATAAAATATATAGCAGTTGTAAATGTTAATCCGTTAAAAAGCAAACATAACTAGACAAAAAAAAATACTATTATCAAATAGCTGGAAAAGTAAAATCAATTAATGATTTGTCTACAAAAACAACATAGTCAACAAATAAAATAAATTTAAAAAAACAAAATAACTTCCGAAAATGTAAGCAAAGTTGAGAAAAACAAGTTGCACAAGAAGGGTATTCTAAAAAGGCAGTCTAGAATGAAAAGAAGTTTGAAAAGTTATGGCAGCTTGTTAACTTATCTAGAAAATGTAAAACTTAAAACTCTTATAGTACTCCTAAAGACTAAAAAATAGTTATTTATAAACTAAATAAAAAAGAACAAATAAGCAGTAAGACTTTTTACCAGTGCTCAAAAAGAGAACGGAAGCGAATAAAGGACAGTCACCATTCACAAAACTAAACAAGGTCTTGTGCCGGGATCACAATCAACTTAACTTTAACATAACGTAACATTCACTTAACTTAAGAAAACAGATGTGTGATCAATATTCACGTAACGTAACGTAACAACTCGAACCAAACATCTGCATTATAGAGTACCTACCCTATATGTGCTTTGATCTCTGATTTGTACTATTTGTAAAGTGTGGTGACCTGGTGGTCTAGGGGTAAGGTGTCAAACTTCTGTGCTGGCGGCCGGGTTCAATCCTCGGTCCCGGCACAGATTTATCTGATTACCAAACCCTTCCTTCACCTCTGACAAGACATCTTGTGAATGTGGGGAATGCCAGGCCTCCACCGTGGTTCGGATTCCACGTTAAACTGTAGGTCCTTCATTTTATCTCACAATCACCGTAGCATTACACATTAGCGTAAGTGCGTATAACCCGAACGGGTAGTAAGACACGGTGCTAATAATAATAATAATAATAATAATAATAATGATGATAATGATTATGATTATGATGATGATGATGATGATGATGTTTATTATTTATTATTTTTATTTATTATTATTATTTTTATTATTATTATTAATTATTATTATTTTTATTATTATTATTATTATTATTATTAATTATTATTATTATTTATTATTAATTATTATTAATTATTATTTATTTTATTTATTATATTTATTATTATTATTTATTATTATTATTATTTATTATGATTGTTGTTGTTGTTGTTGTTGTTGTTGTTGTTGTTGTTGTTGTTAAGTGAATGTTTCTGAATGAATCGGTGAATGTTTACAATTTTCAATTGATAAAATAAATATCTATTATCAAACTTTTTTGATAAATCTAGCTTTCTTATTTTAGTTTAATTATTTCGTTTCAATGTCTGATCACTAGAACTTAAACAAAAGAGTAAGAGTAAACCTTAGTCATAAAACCAACAAATGAATTACTAAATATTTAGTAATTCATTTGTTGGTTTTATGACTAAGGTTTTATCTTTAGTTTAAGTTCTAGCAATAAGACATTGAAACAAAATAATTAAACTAAAATAGGAAAGCTAAATTTATCCAAAAATTTTGATAATATATATATTTATTTTATCGATTGAAAATTGTAAACATTCACAGATTCATTCAGAAACATTCACTTTATAAATAGTAGAAATCAGAGATCAAAACACATACAGGGTAGGTACTCTAGAATGCAGATGTTTGGTTTGAGTTGTTACGTTACGTTACGTGAATTATTTAGCCCTGTAGACGTCACTCGCATTATGATTGACTGGCTAGATCATGTGATAGCCTTCATATAACGTTAACTTAACGTAAAAGACCTCCCAGGACATCTATTACGTTAAGTTAACTGCTAGTGAATGTTAAATTAACTGCATCGTGATCGCTTCCGTTAAAAAACACGAGAAGAACCTTTACATTAAGTTACGTTAAGTTAATCTTAAGTGAACGTTAAGTTGATTGTGATCCCAGTATTAGGCAACTGGAGTAAAACAACTTTTGTTTGGTTCAATTGTAATCAGCCAATTAAAGGAAAGTTATAAAAAAAAGCAATCATAATTAAGGAAAAGAGTGTTTATCCAATTCAAATAGGCCTATGTTGTCAGCAAATATTTTGAAAATATTTAAATTGTTATCTACATTAGAAAGAGAATTGAAAATTCCATGCATACAAAATCCTAGCTAATAAACTTCAGAGTAAATCTAATCAACTGGTTGATGCAATCAGATAAAGATAACTATCAAGCTGCTTAACCAAGCAACATCATTTTTTGAAACTGATGATGTAAGCATACTTGCCAATGGTAATAAAGAGAGAAAACACGAAAAACACTTCTTGCTGACAATATGCCTGTTCTGCACAGAGAGTTTGTGTCAGCATCTCATACCTTGGTTTGCCAAGCTCAAACACCAGTAGGGGCTTACACCAACTAAACGCTACAAGGACACATGCCTATACAAGTAAATGATTCATTTGCAATAACAATGAACACTCTTTAAATACTAATTTAAATATTGACAAAAAATGCTGACATGACATTTAACCAATAGATGAAAAACAAGAAAAACTAAGAAAAACATAATATTAATGGAACAGTGACTATAATTTGCATTCAAAGGACAGTCGAATCTGAACTATTACTTAAATTATGTTTAACTTTCTTCAACCATTTGAAACAGTCACCAGAAATGTTTCCAAACATTTATTCAATATCAGCCTAATTTCAAGCAGTGCCATATTCTGAAGTCATTTTTTTCTAATACAGAAAGTATTCTTTACCTTGACTTTACTGAAAATGATCAACTAAAGTTTGGATCAAATCAAGTTCAACGTGTTCATAATGATGCATCTCTCCAGCAAACTAGTATTCACACTGGCGTGCTCTACCTTCAAAACAAAGACCCCACATGCCTTTATACTATTTCAAACACAAACCATAGTCCATTGACCCTGTAGGACCAAATTAGTATTAGACATTATAAAAAACGACTATCCACAAGTGAGAACAATACATTTTTTCAGTGATGCTCTCAGAATAACAAAAGGGTTATTTTATATTTTTTTCTTTAAATTTTTTGATATGGGGTTTCAACAAGGTACATGGAATTTCTGGATGGCAGGTCATGACCGTGGAGCTACAGACAATGTTTGAAGAGCTCTTAAACAAACAGCAGATCAGAAAGTTTGTCAAAGTAAATATGTTTCAACAACGAATTAACTAATTATTATCCAGGTGGGTAAATGAAACATCAAAAATATTTGTATTCCCGAGAGTAAAATCAATTTATCCATGGCTCAAATACCTCATAATTTGAAAACAGTAGGTACCACAAACCGTGGCAATACACCAACTCATCAGCTGGCCATACACACATGTTCTTTCCTGTAATAAGAATGATGTTTTTTGACTCATGTAGCAAATAATGTGTTTCATGCCACACTTGAACTACCAACTTTAGGTTGGTGACTCTTTTTCCTGTGGAGTGCTCTTTATTCTATTGTTAATACTATATTGCATCAATAGATGCCATGCCACATGCTTTTGTCTGAACTGTGCTTCTACTCTGGGAATGTTTATACTGTGTTTAGAAGTGTAATAGTTAGTTGTGTGACATTTGTCATGCGAGCAAAGAGTTTTTAGTCTAAAGAGTATGAAAGATGATAAAAATTTAAAAAATGCTGGGTATGAGGCTCTTGTAAAATTTTACTATAAAGTGGACGAAAATCTGATTAAGATTTTGTTGCAAAAATAAATCGCTGAGGGACTCTTTCAAAACATGGAAATGTGACGATGCTTTTCCCTTTTATCTAGTCACTTATTTGGCAGAAATGACATATTTTCTACCACTCACACTGCTTGTCACTTCACATTCTCCTGCACGCACCACTTGAAACTCCGCAGGATAACAGAATCATGTTTTAAATTTATACACGACATCATGCCATTCCATATGACACAATAAATGACAGTTTTTGTCCATACACACACACCACACACACACACACACAGTCTTCCCTTTGGTAACAAAATGTCACAGCCAATCAGATTCTAATTTCAGTTTAACTTTTCATCCATGCAGGGCTTGTGAGTGTGAGTGAAGATGAGTGGCGCAATGTCCCAGAAGTGGGAGACGCCCGCAACAGGAAGATACGCAATCCTCGCAATGAAAAGTTCACTCCCCTGCCCGACTCTATGCTGGCGAGGAACTTGGGAGGAGAGTCAACCACTTCCATAGACCCAACTAGCGGACTGGCCAGTGCTTACCCTTCAGGTCAGTCCAAGAGTCAACCACTTCCATAGACCCAACTTATCGGACTGGCCAGTGCTTACCCTTCAGGTCAGTCCAAGAGTCAACCACTTCCATAAACCCAACTAGCCAGTGCTTACCCTTCAGGTCAGTCCAAGAGTCAACCACTTCCATAGACCCAACTAGCGGACTGGCCAGTGCTTACCCTTCAGGTCAGTCCAAGAGTCAACCACTTCCATAAACCCAACTAGCCAGTGCTTACCCTTCAGGTCAGTCCAAGAGTCAACCACTTCCATAAACCCAACTAGCCAGTGCTTACCCTTCAGGTCAGTCCAAGAGTCAACCACTTCCATAGACCCAACTAGCCAGTGCTTACCCTTCAGGTCAGTCCAAGAGTCAACCACTTCCATAGACCCAACTTAGAAGATTGACCAGTGCTTACCCTTCAGGTCAGTCCAAGAGTCAACCACTTCCATAGACCCAACTTAGAAGATTGCCAGTGCTTACCCTTCAGGTCAGTCCAAGTGTCAACCACTTCCATAGACCCAACTAGCCAGTGCTTACCCTTCAGGTCAGTCCAAGAGTCAACCACTTCCATAGACCCAACTAGCGCGACTGGCCAGATGCTTACCCTTCAGTCAGCCAAGAAGTTCAACCACTTCCAATAAACACCAACTTAGCAGTGCTGTTACCCTTCAGGTCAGTCCAAGAGTCAACCACTTCCATAACCCAACTAGCCAGTGCTTACCCTTCAGGTCAGTCCAAGGTCAACCACTTCCATAGACCCAACTAGCCAGTGCTTACCCTTCAGGTCAGTCCAAGAGTCAACCACTTCCATAGACCCAACTAAGATTGACCAGTGCTTACCCTTCAAAGTCAGTCCAAGAGTCAACCACTTCCATAGACCCAACTTAGAAGATTGCCAGTGCTTACCCTTCAGGTCAGTCCAAGTGTCAACCACTTCCATAGACCCAACTAATGCCAGTGCTTACCCTTCAGGTCAGTCCAAGAGTGTCAACCACTTCCATAGACCCAACTAGCCAGTGCTTACCCTTCAGGTCAGTCCAAGAGTCAACCACTTCCATAGACCCAACTTAGAAGATTCGGCAGTGCTTACCCTTCAGGTCAGTCCAAGAGTCAACCACTTCCATAGACCCAACTTAGAGATTGCCAGTGCTTACCCTTCAGGTCAGTCCAAGTGTCAACCACTTCCATAGACCCAACTAGCAAGTTGCTTTACCCTTCAGGTCAGTCCAATGTCAACCACTTCCATAACCAACTACCAGTGCTTACCCTTCAGTCATCAAGATCAACTCATGACCACTAGCCTGCTTACCCTTCAGTCAGTCCAGAGTCAACCATTCCATAGACCCAACTAGAAGATGCCAGTCTTACCCTTCAGTCGTCCAAGATCAACCACTTCCATAGACCCAACTAGAAGATTGCCAGTGCTTACCCTTCAGGTCAGTCCAAGTGTCAACCACTTCCATAGACCCAACTAGCCAGTGCTTACCCTTCAGGTCAGTCCAAGAGTCAACCACTTCCATAGACCCAACTAGCCAGTGCTTACCCTTCAGGTCAGTCCAAGAGTCAACCACTTCCATAGACCCAACTAGCCAGTGCTTACCCTTCAGGTCAGTCAAGAGTCAACCACTTCCATAGACCCAACTTAGAAGATTGGCCAGTGCTTACCCTTCAGGTCAGTCCAAGAGTCAACCACTTCCATAGACCCAACTTAGAAGATTGGCCAGTGCTTACCCTTCAGGTCAGTCCAAGTGTCAACCACTTCCATAGACCCAACTAGCCAGTGCTTACCCTTCAGTCAGTCCAAGTGTCAACCACTTCCATAACCCAACTAGCCAGTGCTTACCCTTCAGGTCAGTCCAAGAGTCAACCACTTCCATAGACCCAACTAGCATGTTACCCTTCAGGCATCCAAATCAACCCTTCCATAGACCCAACTTAGAAGATTGGCCAGTGCTTACCCTTCAGGTCATCCAAGTGTCAACCACTTCCATAGACCAACTAGCCGGTTACTTCAGTCAGTCAAGAGTCAACCACTCATAGACCCAACTAGCCAGTGCTTACCCTTCAGTCATCCAAGAGTCACACTTCATAGACCCAACTAGCCATGTTACCTTCAGGTCATCCAAATCACCACTTCCATAGACCCAACTTAGAAGATTGGCCAGTGCTTACCCTTCAGGTCAGTCCAAGAGTCAACCACTTCCATAGACCCAACTTAGAAGATGGCCAGTGCTTACCCTTCAGGTCAGTCCAAGTGTCAACCACTTCCATAGACCCAACTAGCCAGTGCTTACCCTTCAGGTCAGTCCAAGTGTCAACCACTTCCATAACCCAACTAGCCAGTGCTTACCCTCCAGGTCAGTCCAAGAGTCAACCACTTCCATAGACCCAACTAGCCAGTGCTTACCCTTCAGGTCAGTCCAAGAGTCAACCACTTCCATAGACCCAACTTAGAAGATTGGCCAGTGCTTACCCTTCAGGTCAGTCCAAGAGTCAACCACTTCCATAGACCCAACTTAGAAGATTGGCCAGTGCTTACCCTTCAGGTCAGTCCAAGTGTCAACCACTTCCATAGACCCAACTAGCCAGTGCTTACCCTTCAGGTCAGTCCAAGAGTCAACCACTTCCATAGACCCAACTAGCCAGTGCTTACCCTTCAAGTCAGTCCAAGAGTCAACCACTTCCATAGACCCAACTAGCCAGTGCTTACCCTTCAGGTCAGTCCAAGAGTCAACCACTTCCATAGACCCAACTTAGAAGATTGGCCAGTGCTTGCCCTTCAGGTCAGTCCAAGTGTCAACCACTACCATAGACCCAACTAGCCAGTGCTTACCCTTCAGGTCAGTCCAAGTGTCAACCACTTCCATAAACCCAATAGCCAGTGCTTACCCTTCAGGTCAGTCCAAGAGTCAACCACTTCCATAGACCCAACTAGCCAGTGCTTACCCTTCAGGTCAGTCCAAGAGTCAACCACTTCCATAGACCCAACTTAGAAGATTGGCCAGTGCTTACCCTTCAGGTCAGTCCAAGAGTCAACCACTTCCATAGACCCAACTTAGAAGATTGGCCAGTGCTTACCCTTCAGGTCAGTCCAAGTGTCAACCACTTCCATAGACCCAACTAGCCAGTGCTTACCCTTCAGGTCAGTCCAAGAGTCAACCACTTCCATAACCAACTAGCCAGTGCTTACCCTTCAGGTCAGTCCAAGAGTCAACCACTTCCATAGACCCAACTAGCCAGTGCTTACCCTTCAGGTCAGTCCAAGAGTCAACCACTTCTATAGACCCAACTTAGAAGATTGGCCAGTGCTTACTCTTCAGGGCAGTCCAAGAGTCAACCACTTCCATAGACCCAACTTAGCAGATTGGCCAGTGCTTACCCTTCAGGTCAGTCCAAGAGTCAACCACTTTCATAAACCCAACTAGCCAGTGCTTACCCTTCAGGTCAGTCCAAAAGTCAACCACTTCCATAGACCCAACTAGCGGACTGGCCAGTGCTTACCCTTCAGGTCAGTCCTTGATATAACTCAAAGAACATTGACAAGCTGTTAGTTTGATTAAAATGGGTTTTATTTGAAAATGTATGACAATAGCTAGACACAGACCTGTGTTAAGAAGCTATTTTGGACTTGTTAAGACACTGGAAACATTCCAAAAATCTTCTTAATACGAGGCACGTCCAGAAAGTAAGAGTACTCGATTTTTCTATTTTAAAAATAAAATTGTATTTAAAACAAAATTACAGGATTTTGTTGGTATGAATGTCAGTTATTTCTCGGCGTAGTTGCCTTCCCGTTCTATGCAGGCTGTGAGCCGTGGCACAAGCTTTTTGATGCCCCCCTCAAAGAATTCTCCTGCCATCTCCTTCTTCCAGTTCAGGACCTCTTGTTTCACCTCCTCGTCAGTTGAAAATTTTTTCCGCCCATGTGAGTCTTGAGGGAGGTGAAAAGATGAAAGTCTGAAGGCACCAAGTCAGGGGAGTATGCGGGTGGTTCAAAAGGTCCAACCGAATGAGTCCAAAAGTGCCTTAGTGGCGTTGGCCGTGTGCGGGCGGGCGTTGTCGTGCAACAAGCGCACTCCCTTCACCAACATTCCCCTCCATTTGTTTTGAATTGCTCTCTTGAGCATTTTTAGGGTCTCGCAGTATCGTGCTGCATTAATCGTCTCCCCTCAGGCAGAAATTCGATCAAAATGATCCCTTTTCGGTCCCAAACATAGTGGCCATGATTTTTTTGCTCGAAATTGAGGTTTTGAATTTTTTGGCAGATGGGAACTGGTGTGCCCCCACTGTAATGACTGTCTTTTTGTCTCGGGAGTGTAATCAGCCACCCAGGTTTCATCTCCAGTCACAATCGAGCTCAGAAAATCCTCACCTTCTAATTCAAAATTGCTCAAGGAACTCACGAGCGCTAGCGACCCGATTCACTTTGTGCTGCTCTGTCAGTGGTTTTGGGACCCATCTTGCGCACAATTTTTGGAATCCCAGCGTTTCTGTAATTGTTTCGTGTAAGAGAGATCTGGAGAGTTGTGGAAACATCGCAGAAATTTCATCCACTGTCAATCGGCGGTCTTCACGAACAGTTTTCTCGTTTTTTTTGCACCAACTCATTGGTCAAAATGGAAGGTCTTCCACACCTCTGATCGTCATGAACATTCGTTCTGCCTTCATTAAACTCACGACACCACTTAAACACGTTCGTTCGGTTCATAACACCTTCGCCATAAACAGTTTTGATCCATGAAAAAATTTCAGTCAGTGTTTTTCCTTCAGCGAGAAGGAACCTGATGACAGCGCGCACCTCACACTTGGCGGGATTTCTTATCGACATACTTCACACAAACAGACACTACAAGGCGAGTTTTCATACTAACGAGGTCCGCCTGTGCTCGTGTTCAGGAAAAACCCCACTACCACTCAGTGTTTCCAACCTTGTAAAAAAAAATTCTCGCAGCATGAGAGGGCAACCAGTACTCTTACTTTCTGGACGTGCCTCGTATTAAAACTATTACTATTTTATGACTTGAGTCACATCACTGAAATTGCTTTCAACATTATCAATATAGTGACAACAGCCATATTCTGAGATGATTCTAGTTGTGTATAGAATCTGGAATACATATTCTGATGCTTCTAGTAAGGAATCACATACCAACATGGTGGGTCACACCACTATTTTAACAAAACAATAAATTCAATTGAATTGTTTTACATGTGACATTAGTAAATCAAGGTTTAGGTTAAAGTTTTGGTGGCTGTCACATAAACTACTTATTTTCAAACTAATCCGTTAAGTTTATCTAGGTAAGGAGAAAGGTTTAAAGAAATAAATACATCCCATTGTATTATTTTATGCTGACAAATCTGAATTTAGCTATCCTTACATTATTGATCCACCTACCCGAAAAAGAACGGATTAATATACAAACAATCAAATAAAAACAGATTCAACCAGTAATGGTTTTTAGAGGTTTGTACTACTCTACGAGGGACTGGGTGAGAGCCTCCCATGATGCATTGGCAATCAGAATCTACTTATTCAAGCAAGTCTCTGAGCTGTTCTCAAGGGCTTATACTGTAAGCATCCAGGCAGGATCCTATTGAAAGAAGTGCTGAATTGCATCAACATTGATTCTCATACATGGGCTCTGATGAAAATACCTTCACATAACCCCATGTGAAACATTCATTATCAAAGATTGGCATTCTATATATCACCACCTTCACAAAGTGACTAAACAGCATAGCAAAAATGAATTTAGTAGAAAGGAAATTAGGATAATTATGCCAAGTCCTAAAATTTAATTATAAACATAATTAGTAAAGAAACAATAACCCACCTCGTTGTCATCTCTCCTAAGCAAGGTGTTCCCTGGCTGTGGCGATGATAAAAAAAGTCTTCCTTGGTTGTACCTCTATTAAATGACAAGTCAGTGGAGAAGAGGGTTATGTGGAGGTACAGTGAACATACCACTGTCTGGAAGGTCTCACATTGGTCTACCATATTCTCAGGGGAATTTGTTCCTCATATGATTGCGTTGTCTCTAATGCACTGTGTACCCAAATGAAAGTATGTTCCGAATGACGAGATTCTCTCTCTCTCTCTTAGAGGTTGCGTCCCACCCCCAGCTGGTGCATGCCCAGCCATGCACTAATCTCTGCCATTTTTATAAACGTTAAGTCTGTAGGGCACTTTTCTTCGGGGAAGGGTGTGGTCACCTAGTGTCGGTTGAACACTCTGGGTCCAGCTGATCTGGAGGATAGTTAAAATGAAAATAATAAGTTGAAAGTCGGTTTGTAATTGGTGGAGGTAAGTATTAAGAATCAAAGTGGATAATTTGTGAAGAGGAAAAATAGAAC
>JBCFYV010000001.1:58427248-58467254 GCA_039000515.1 Timema cristinae
CAAAAAATAAAGATTGGTTTTTGGGTTTCAACCCAAAGAGATATTTTTTATTTATAGATTTAAAGCCATGCAGCAATAATGGTTTCCATGGTTGTTAAACAAAAAATGATAAAACAGAAAATTCTGTGAAAATCGGACTTTCATGAAATACACCTATTTTTCCCAACACTAGTAACCGTTAAAATGAGTGGTCCTTTGTCAAAATCTGTTCAGTCATTTCCTCGTGATTTTTATTACCGGAAATGGTCCTATCAAACTATATATAAAGATATTTCTATTTGTATAAAATTGTATATACCTATATAAAATTATATTTATAAATTTATATATTTATATAAATTGTTTCTTTGTTCTTTAAATACTATTTAATTTATTTTCTTTACTGCTATACACTGTCTGATGTTAATTCTTCATTTTCAATCTTATGTTTATTATTTAGTTTAATTATAACATTGGATATTTACTGGTACGTATTATTTTGATGTAATGTAGTTTTCTTGTACATCTTACTTTATTTTATTTATTTTTTAGCCTAGAATATATGTATTGTGACTGTTGGTTAGGCACTTTTAAAAATAGAAATAGAAATTAAATTATTATTATTATTATTATTGTATTATTAAGGGCATTTAACCTGTTTTATACCCGCATCAGTGTTCGTATGGTCTAAGAGTCTCTCTCGAGTTAAACTGGAATGCTGATGACATAAGAATCGGAGTGTACTAAGGTTTTTTTCATAAATTATTTTCCACTCTCCCTTACGCAAATATTAGTATAGTTACTCTGAATTCCATTTTCCTCATCCTTACCCCATCGGCATAATATTACGAGTAGCAAGACATACTTTACACAAATAAGCATGCACATTCTGAAACTACTGATTATAGTACCACACGATTTACAGACCAACTTAACTTTATAATAATAAACACAAACAGCCCCTAGTCTACCAACCCCATCCCATTCCTATGAAAAGGCACCCCATAATATCCACCATAAATTGTTTCACCGTGACGGATATCAAACTTGTGAGACTTATCTGAGTGGCAGACACCCTGCAATCTTATATGCACACTCGGTGTACCCTGAAAAGTGTCAGGCATTCCTTGACGAGCTATATTATAGCCTACAGCATAGGGGAGGTAAGCTTAGCTACCTTTCAAGATAGACGGAGTGTACACAAGTTGTTAGACCTGGCATGTCGCTACTTGAGGGTAGGTTGGATACATGACACTGTTACCTAACACAGGTTTATACTTGAGGGTAGGTTTGGATACATGACACTGTTACCTAACACAGGTATTATACTTGAGGGTAGGTTGGATACATGACACTGTTACCTAACACAGGTATTATACTTACATTCTAATGCAGGAAAATAATATTAGTACTACGTACAGCTAGCTATAGCTACGAAAAAATTGTGGTCACTCTTGATGTTCAATAATACTTAACACAGGTTAGAGAGGGGAGGGGGGGGGGTGTTAGGCTAATGTCTATAAGGGGTTGCATGGATGAAAGATATGGATGTAAAGATATAATACAAATATGGTACTTGGTTTATAGATGACCCCTCATCAATATTTACTGGTGGAGAATGAGGGTGGACCAAACGGAAATATGGATAATAGATATTCTGTGTACTTACTCTTTAGTGATAACAGAAGCTAATTGTGACTTGTGATTTATGTAGTGCGAGGATGGCCCAGGTCGCAGAGGTAGTGCCTCTATACTGGAGGAGGCTTCCTACGCCGTCCCAGCTTCTTAACCTCCAACAGTGGGGGAGGGGGGACAAGCGCCCTTCTGGAGGTAATCCCTCTGACAGCCTGTTCGGTGGCTCACCAAAGCACCGCCCACCGGCGCCCCTCATGGGCACTGGCCTGTCTGAGTGATCAGAACAGAGACCTAGAACAACAAACGACTGCCGCCGCCAGTTGTCACAGACTCAGTATTCAGAGGAGACGCCAAGAAGAGGAGGAAGAAGAGGACTCCTCGTTACAACTCCGTCTCCAAGATCGACGGACATCCAGGGTGGTCTTCCCACTTTGTTTCATGGGTATCAACGTCTTTTATTGGTACTCGTACCTCTCACGGAGTCAGAGAATACATCAGAGACACGCTGATACGTCTTAAACACAACTCTCACCTCTCATGGAGTCAGAGAATACATCAGAGACACGCTGATACGTCTTAAACATAACTCTCACCTCTACGGAGTCAGAGAATACATCAGAGACACGCTGATACGTCCTAAACATAACTCTCACCTCTCACGTGATCAGAGAATACATCAGAGACACGCTGATACGTCCTAAACACAACTCTAACTCTCACGTGGTCAGAGAATACATCAGAGACACGATGATACGTCCTAAATACAACTCTCACCTCTCACGTGGTCAGAGAATACATCGAGACACGCTGATACGTCCTAAACACAACTCTCACCTTCACGTGGTCAGAGAATACATCAGAGACACGCTGATACGTCCTAAACATAACTCTCACCTCTCGTGGTCAAAGAATACATCAGAGACACGCTGATACGTCCTAAACACAACTCTAACCTCTCACGTGGTCAGAGAATACATCAGAGACACGCTGTATACGTCTTAAACACAACTCTCACCTCTCACGTGGTCAGAGAAATACATCAGAGACACGCTGATACGTCCTAAACACAACTCTCACCTCTCACGTGGTCAAAGAATACATCATAGACACGCTGATACGTCCTAAATACAACTCTTACCTCTCACGTGGTCAGAGAATACATCAGAGACACGCTGATACGTCCTAAACATAACTTCTCACCTCTCACGTGGTCAAAGAATACATCATAGACACGCTGATACGTCCTAAATACAACTCTCACCTCTCACGGAGTCAGAGAATACATCATAGACACGATGATACGTCCTAAATACAACTCTCACCTCTCACGTGGTCAGAGAATACATCAGAGACACGCTGATACGTCCTAAACACAACTCTAACCTCTCACGGAGTCAGAGAATACATCATAGACACGATGATACGTCCTAAATACAACTCTACTTTCACGTGGACAGAGAATACATCAGAGACACGCTGATACGTCTTAAACACAACTCTCACCTCTACGGGTCAGAGAATAGATCAATGACAGCTGATACGTTTAAACACAACTCTTTCCTCTCCCGTGGTCAGATAACAAAAACGTAACCACTTCTTACATGGCCTTGCCCTTCTTTTTGATCCACACCACTTTACTTCATATATTTGCTTCGTCACTCGATCCACACTATCCGCTCAATCATTCCAAACAAATTTAGTAAGACACATCTTTTTTTACATTATTAAACCTATTGTCTTCCCTTTCAAACTGCACTCCTCCAGCACCCAATAATTACTGACTCTGTCCATACTAGTTATACACAGCCATTTCTTTAGCTATCTATTCCAATACATTCAACTTGCTCTTTGTGTTTTCCTGACAGACCCCCGCTTCACATCCGTAAAACAATGTTCGGTGTTAACACACTTTATTATACTGCCATCTTTTGTCTCTTTTGATACTACCTTCTTTCTTTCAATTAGTAGGCTACCCATACATCCAATATCTCCGAGGTACATTTCCCCGTCTGTCGATTTAAACCAACTAGCCTTCTTATTTTATTGAACATTAACCCAGATACACAAAAATCACTCACTTTTTCTAGCAGTTTTCCATTTATACTAAGTTGACTATCTTTTTCCTATCCGTCCTTATATGAAGATAATGATAGCATAGCATAGTCTTCACCGATTATTAAAATTAAATAATTTAAAACAGTACCTATAGTAGTCTTCCAAATGTTGAGTTATTCTTGTAAAAGAAGAGGATTCAAACTTTAACGAGCAAACTAGTTGGAAAGCGAAGAAAGTATAGAATGGGAAATAATATCGAGAAGAAGTCGATAGTAATGAAGGTATTCAGGAGAGCAAATGCTTTGATATCTGTTGCTGGGAGAGAATAGCGAGTAAAGATGGAAAACAGACTGGGTAAATAATAAAGCATTTCGAAAATTAAAAGTAGCCAATTCGGTACATTAGTCTTCGAAGAAGGCCTATTAGATTGGTTAAACTTCGCTGGGGAAGAAAATGCTTATTGAAATTGATTAAATTATTGTTATTGATCCATGTAATATAAGAAAAGAGATGAATAAGTGGGACCAGGAAAGACCATTAATTTCAGTCGATGATGATGCTCAGATAAGAAAGAAGAGTAATTTTTCAGAATATAAAAAATTTCTCTGCTGGTATGGCTAGTAATAGTCAATAACCAAATAATAGTTTTGCATATTTTGAAAATTTTACCAAAGTTCATGCTGCCTTTACCAAGCTACATATTTTTTCAAACATGTGGATGAAGATTGAGGGAGTGTCAAAGCATACTCTTGTTTTGGAAAATTTTTTTATATATATTGAAGAAAACATGCTTGAAAACTAAAAATGAGCAATCGATTTAAAATCATAATTTGCTCTGTTCCTCAAATGTTATATTATTTACTATGGCAGTGTCATTTGTTGTTTTCGGTATCACCAATATGTATGTATATCTATCGATATATATATATAGATATAGATAGATAGATAGATAGATAGATAGATAGATAGAAAGATAGATAGATATACATACATGTTGGTGATACCGTAAACAACAAATGACACTGCCATAGTAAAAATATAACATTTGAAAACGGAGCATAGTAATGATTTTAAAATCGATTGCTCATTTCTACTTCAAGCAAGTTTTTCTTCTTCTCTATTGTTTATGATTCATAATAGAGTTCCAGTCATTTTGTTGATATTGGATCCATGGTTTAATTTAACTGGTCTGTGATCACGAGCACAAATTACATTACTCTAGAAAAATATGGATACTCTAGGCTAAAGGCATTGTAGGTAGTTTGATGCACAGCGTTTTTTTCCCCTCTTTGGCCAGCCTCCGTGGCTTGGTCGATAAATATTTGTGTGAATTTTCTATTATTATTAGTGACAAAATTACGTCTTCTTTATTTTTATTCCCTTCTCCTTATTTGATAGTAGCTTAGTCTTACATGCAGTTGCGGCTAGTGTATAGGCACTGCGGAGCTGCAGCACTCCCTATTTCCACTTGATAATATCGATAACCTTTAATATAATGCTTCATTTTTTCTTTAATTCTTTCTTTATTGTTTGTAGTACAATATATATTCCTTAAGCTTAATGTCAGTACTTCAGTAGCCATCCCCCAGTTTACGAAAAAGTTACAAAAATCTTTGTATGGAACTGCGCGATTCACAGTGCCAGCGACGTGGTGTTTGACTGTTGTTCGCATGCGTACATACGAGTGGGGTGGGAAGGAAGGCGTGACTGCCAGATAAAGAGAGCACTGTTGCTCTCGCAGTGCCGGCTCTGGCGTGATGGGGAAGGAAGGTTTTTTTACTCAGCATGTGTTGTGCTTAAAACCATTTACCATATTCTTGAATATGATAAAGTGTATAAGAGTGTAGAATTAGGTTATTATTCTGCTTCCAGCTATTCTATTTGATTCATTATTTTTCAGTTCTTCTATTTAACAGAAAGACTAAATGCGCATTCAGTACTTTCAATGGAGAAAAATTTCCTCAATTGTCATCCAGAAATCAAGGAGAAAATTATTGAACTTTTTGAGCAAATTAAAACAATAAGAATGGATTTCATTTTTAAATGAATAGATCGGGCTTGAACTGTAACAATTTAAGTTAAAGTAAGTAAACAGTCTTTTTTGTTCAGATTTTATCAAGTTCCTGGATAAAGTTTCTTTTTATACATGTTTTTTTCCTTTTACACACTTTTAAAACAAAGGTTAAGAAATTTCTGGAGCAGCACCTTTACTAATTTTAGCTACGAACCACCACTGCTTCCATAACCACATATTTCGATGTTATAATTGATGTTACACCATCTTCATATCTTATTTATGATAAACATGATATTCTGTTAAACAGATTATAAAAAAGTTAGGCAAAATTTTTGGGTATTATAAACAGTGAATGTGTAGTTGTTGTTTATTTAGAACCGCGTCTTACTACACGTTCGGGTTATATGCTTATGTACTAATTACGCCAATGGTTTAAGAGATTAGGAAGCTAATAATTGGATTAAGTTTACCCACATTTGTGTGGAGGGAGAGTGGAAAACTATTTTGGAAAACAACCCTCAGTACACCCGATCAAGATTCAAACCTTTATTTCCCCGCTATCGGGAGTCTAGTATATCGTAATAGTAGCGTGCTAGACGTGGTGACCACCGAGGCGGGTGTATGTGTTCTAGTAAATATGTTAAATCAGCATTGGACCATAATCTTTAGTGTCTGAACTGTTCTAGGAGAGTTTCCTTAACACAAGGAGCTTTTTACGAAAATGTTTGTTTAAACCCATTATGTACGGCTATCATGATACTGATCGAGATTAACAGGATGTTATAGATATCTCAGAGTTTTACAATCTAAATTGAATTTTGAACATATCAATATATTTATGTGGACGGACATTTACGCAAGAAATCAAATGAGGCATTCTGCATAGTGCTATGCGATGTGGTGGAAAGTTATTGAATGAATTATGTGAGTATTCTGAAAAAAATTGGCTTAGAATTTTTTTCATAATATTTACTATTTTATAATTGAAAATTTTCTTTTTTTTGTGTGTGTAAAAGTACTATAAAACATTTGATTTTTAATAATTAAAAAACAAATCCTTCTCTCAGCTCGTACTATCCACGCTTTCTTCAATGGACAATTATTTTATTTTAACTTAAATAGTGGGTCTATTCACAGTGGGTATTCTAAAAATAGGTTTTAAAAAATTTAGCTCACGTGACAAATAATTAGGTCTAGCTGTAAATTATGTAGGGCTTACCCACTAAATTAATGTAGGCTTACAAGATATTCAACGTATATATTATATTTAAATTATTAATATAACTGGATGATAGCCATTATGTGGGTTAGTATCATTAATAGTAACATTTGATGTTGTAAATAGAATGAAATTATTTTGTTTAAACCTACCGAGTCAACTTATTTTGAGTAAATAACATTGATCTCTATAATATAACTGGATGGACATCTGTGGCTGAAATTTTCATGCTGTCGTCTGCATACTATTGTGTAAGAGAGATACAAATATCGGGTATCTCTTTCTCTCCTACACCCATGCAAAGCACGGTGGTGTTTTGACATCGTTCATTAATTTGTTTGAATATATGAGATACATCAATGTATGATTAGTTAAATGAAATAAATATGTTAGTAAAAGCTTTGACTCGCATAACAAAGTTCGAAACTGGTTAGTTTTTTCTTTAAATAAGTTGATTTAGCCTAATATATACGATGAATTTTGAAGGAAGCTCGATTGTAATGCTTTATCTCGTACCAAAATCATATCCTATAGCTGTGTTTAGTTTGGATAAAAGATCTTTCAGAAAGAAATTTCTATTTCCGTTCTAAATCTTCGTTTATCTTACCAAAATATTACATATTAAGAATAAACGCTTCAATTTCCTGAAAAAACATTTACATTAAAGAATATAGCATTCAGTTTTACAGGTAATACTGTACAAATACGAATACAATCTTTAATATATTTAAATATGTAGTTATCATCCATGTTGTTTACAGTCTGCCAAGACTACACTTATATTTAAAGTTGGTTATTAGCTTGTATATTAGTTTCAGAAACCATATTATATTAAATGTTCGATAAATATAATAAATAAGGTATCTTAAAACTTGATTACATTTGTTTGGATGACAAACTTTATGTAATTACCATACATTAAAACTAAGATATCTTATTCATTATAGTTATCGAAATTTTAATATAATATGGTTTCTGAAACCAATATATAAGCTAATAACCAACTTTAAATATAAGTATAGTCCCGGCAGACTGTAAACAACATGGATGATAACTACATATTTAAATATCTTAAAGATTGTATTCGTATTTGTACAGTATTACCTGTAAAACAGAATTATATTTTTTAATGTAAACATTTCTTCAGAAAAGAGTGGTATAATATTTCCCTACCGGTATTTCCAAACAATAACACATTTATTCATCAGAGACATGTTTTCGCATAAAAACATTGAAATAAACCGTTTAATCTGTCTCCCCTCATGCTTTGGTCCTTGGCAATATGTATATCCATCCAGTTATATTATAGAGACAAATGGTAAATAATAAAACCTAAAATTTGAGATAGACCATTTGAAGACGAGTCACAGGATTTCACAGAACAAGCTAGCATTAAAAAGAAATCTAGCTAAAGCCCGTATCACACGACACTAGCTCGTACTTGAAATCCAGTGTGCTAGCTAGCACTAGCTAGCATGTCATCATCTAGCGTCGTGTGAATCAGAAAAAGTATACTGGTTCTGCCACTTGGTACTGGCTACCATACTAGTTGTGAGGATAGAACACGTGCTATTTTCGTACTAGTTTCGACACTAGTCTATGTAATTCAACCAATCAATGCGCGCTGAGACTGTTGTGTAGAGAAATGGTATAAATGACGCCAACATGGTCATCGGATGTGATTTTGTTGTTGGCAGAAAATTATTATAAACAACCTTGTTTATATAATACCAAATTGCCACAGTATGACAATATATTTAATGTATATAAATTTAATTTAAAACATGTCATCTAAAAACGACAAACTGTGTTCCAGACCCAATTTTAATCTAAATAAATTTGATAGCATGCCAACCTTGGGCGGTTTTTTTTTATAATATAAAGTGTGCGTAGGCTTAAAAAAGAACATTTGTGTATCAAGGATACTTTACTTGGACACCCATGGGCTTAGGGGCCTCTGACCACAATGTAAATAAATTAATACAAATTTAGGGAGATACTAAACGTTTGTGTCACCCCTAATGTATATTACCTAACCTCCGAATATATCATATTTAGCATCCTGAGACCATTATTTCGTCTTTCCCAACCATTCCCGTGTATATATTCTTTTTCCTACGCTCCCTCTCATAATTTTCAATATCTTTAGCCTATTAGTAATTAATTCAGCTGCTGCACTCAAAATTAATCTCTGACGTTCGAGAAATATTTGCACTAGAACCTAGTACCAAACTAGCAGCGTGTGAATACTCTAGTCCCATTTCCATTGTACTAGCTAGTATACAGATATCTAGGTGCTAGCTAGCACACTTGATTTCTAGTATAAGCAAGTGTCGTGTGATACGGGCTTAAAGTCCGTATCACACGACACTAGCTCGTACTTGAAATCCAGTGTGCTAGCTAGCACTAGCTAGCACGTCATCATCTAGCGTCGTGTGAATCAGAAAAAGTATACTAGTTCTGCCTCTTGGTACTGGTTACCATACTAGTTGTGAGGATAGAAAATATGCTATTTTCGTACTAGTTACGACACTAGTCTCTGTAATTCGACCAATCAATGCACGCTGAGCCTGTCTGTAGAGAAATGTTAGAAATGGCGCCAACGTGGTCATTGGATGTGATTTTGTTGTTGGCAGAAATTATTCTAAGTATTCTTGTTTACATAATACCAAATTGCCCCAATATGACAATATATTTAATATATATTTAATTAAAAACATGTCATCTAAAAAGACAAACTTTGTCCCAGACCCAATTTTAATCTAAATAAACTTTATAGCATACCAACCTTGGGTGTTTTTTTTATAATATAAAGTTTGTGTTGGCCTAAAAAAGAACATTTGTGTATCAAGGATACTGTACTTGAACACCCATGGGCTTAGGGGCCTCTGACCACATAGTAATTAAATGAATACAAATTTAGGGAGGTACTAAACGTTATTGTCATCCCGAATCTATTCTACTTAACCTCCGAATGTATAAGTTTTAGCATTCTGCTACCATTATTTCATATTTCCAGCCAGTCCCGTGTCCATATTCTTTTCCTATGCTCCCTCACATAATTTTCAATATCATTATTAATAATTAATGCAGCTGCTGCACCCAAAATTAATCTCTAACGTTCCATAAATATTTCCACTAGAACCTAATACCAAACTAGACTCTAGTCCCGTTTCTATTGTACTAGTTAAAGCCCGTATCACACGACACTTGCTTATACTAGAAATCAAGTGTGCTAGCTAGCACCTAGATATCTGTATACTAGCTAGTACAATGGAAATGGGACTATAGTATTCACACGCTGCTAGTTTGGTACTAGGTCCTAGTGCAAATATTTATCGAACGTCAGAGATTAATTTTGAGTGCAGCAGCTGCATTAATTACTAATAATGATATCGAAAATTATGAGAGGGAGCGTAGGAAAAAGAATATAGACATGGGAATGGTTGGGAAAGACGAAATAATGGTCGCAGGATGCTAAATATAATACATTCGGAGGTTAAGTAATATACATTCGGGGTGATACAAACGTTTAGTATCTCCCTAAATTTGTATTCATTTATTTACATTGTGGTCAGAGGTCCCTAAGCCCATGGGTGTCCAAGTACAGTATCCTTGATAAACAAATGTTCTTTTTTAGGCCTACGCACACTTTATATTCTAAAAAAACGCCCAAGGTTGGCATGCTATCAAGTTTATTTAGATTAAAATTGGGTCTGGAACATAGTTAGTCGTTTTTAGATGACATGTTTTAAATTAAATTTATATATATTAAATATATTGTCATACTGTGCCAATTTGGTATTATATAAACAAGGTTGTTTAGAATAATTTTATGCCAACAACAAAGTCACATCCAATGACCATGTTGGCGTCATTTATACCATTTATCTACAAAACAGTTTCAGCGCACATGATTGGTTGAATTACACAGACTAGTGTCGAAACTAGTACGAAAATAGCACGTGTTCTATCCTCACAACTAGTATGGTAGCCAGTACCAAGTGGCAGAACCAGTATACTTTTTCTGATTCACATGACGCTAGATGATGACGTGCTAGCTAGCACACTGGATTTCAAGTACGAGCTAGTGTCGTGTGATACGGACTTAATATACAGATATCTAGGCACTAGCTGGCACACTTGATTTATAGTACAAGCAAGTGTCAAGTGATAATAGCTTTAAGGTAGATAGAATATAAAATTACAAAAGGACAATAATTATTGGAGCACCACTGAATGCAATGTAGATCGAAAATGGCAGCACAAAAAAAAAAAGTTCTTGGAAATATTTCTTAGATTATGCTTGTCATGTAAAAAAAAGTTTAGTATTAAAATTGGTTTATTTAAATTATAACGCAATTTTAAAATAAAATGTTTATTTTACAAATTATAAAATAAATCTAAAAATATTATTTTGTTTCCTTTATTATTGTGATGCTAGTGTAATCTTGCGAGAGGATTCAGCGAGAAACGAAATCAATATGGCGGTGGAAAAGGGTAATTTTTTTTCTTCATATAAGTGTCAACCCCATGGTTTTACGTTCCTGTTAACATGATCTTTGGAAAGTTTAGTCCATGACTTATTTATAAATAAATATCAATACCTGTTCTATGATAATTATTCATTTCTAGTTTCATAATTGAATTGTGGTAACATGTTTGTGTGAATATTAATGTAAGATTTATTCTATCTTATTTTTTACATCTGACCGCTTAAAAACGGATAAGCTAGCAATGGCTGTTCCTCCAGCAGCATTAGTAAACAGAAACAAAAAACATTTTATGGGGGTCCCTGCACCCTTGGGCTACGTTGCTGGTGTTGGTCGTGGAGCTACCGGATTCACAACTCGTTCAGATATCGGTCCAGCGAGAGACGCAAATGACGTCTCGGATGACAGACATGCACCTCCGAGTAAAAGGAAGAAAGGTCATCAGAAGGAAGAGGAGGAAGATGATGATGAGGACTTGAATGATTCCAACTATGATGAATTTTCAGGTTATGGTGGATCATTGTTCAGTAAAGATCCATATGACAAAGATGATGAAGAAGCAGATCAAATTTATGAAGCCATTGATAAACGTATGGATGAGAAACGCAAAGAGTACAGGGAGAAAAGGCTTAAAGAGGAACTGGAACGATACCGACAGGAAAGGCCAAAAATTCAACAGCAATTTAGTGATTTGAAAAGAGGTTTGTTTTTTTAACTAACCACCATATTCCTAGTTAATATAATGAGGGGAATGGTACACAATTTAAAAGTGTTTTAAGTATTTTGAGGACAAAACCAAAGAAATTTGTCTTTAAGTCAATTTTATTTCTTATATATAAAAAAAGAAAAATCACTAAACTTATACTGGCACACTCACAAAAATGCAGGGAAGCCGATGATAGGTAGCCCTACTAAATTCAAGGTTACTAAAAAAACTTTGTTGTAGGCCTACCAGTATTGAATAATTAAAAACCAAACTCACCTGAGTGATGCAGAAACAAATATATTTTAAACATCTTTAAAATTGCACGACCAAAGCTTTATATACTTTATATAGCCAATTGATTTGCAATAATCTTCTGAATTGGAACCAAATCTCAACTAGGCCTATTAACATTCACAAAATAAACTATTTGTCTTTAGTAGTATAAGATGACATTGTATTGTAAGAAATAATGGATCAAACGACATGTTGGTTTAGTATGTTTACATTTGGCCTTAGGTTTAATTAAGTTGTCTAAACAATTAAAAAAGAAAATACTCAAATTTCAAATACATATAATTATAGGCCTATTATTGAATTTGCCATTTCCTTGTGGGTATAGTGGTAGTAGTAACTATCCTAAGTGAATTTATACAAGCCTAGGCTCAGTGTGAGTGAATGATGGCCCTGAGTACAGGATGAACCCTGGATAGCTCAGCCAAAGGTCCTGGGTTCCCTACCCATGTCCAGATATCATTTATTCTTCTAATTCAAATTAATTTATCATTGTGATCTCCTCCATAGAGATAGCCTTGTAATTACGATTTGCATTCTGTATTTTGATATACATTAAACTAATTTAGGTTACATTTATTTAAGACTTTTGGTTTTGGTTTAGGTCAAAACACAAAATGGTTTTATATTAAAAAGAAAAGATAAAAGCTTTAGTTAAGAGAAAAATAAAATATATAGCAGTTGTAAATGTTAATCCGTTAAAAGGCAAACATAACTAGACAAAAAAAAACTATTATCAAATAGCTGGAAAAGAAAAATCAATCAATGATTTGTCTACAAAAACAACATAGTCAACAAATAAAAAAAATTAAAAAAAACCAAAAGAACTTCCGAAAATGTAAGCAAAGTTGAGAAAAACAAGTTGCACAAGAAGGGTATTCTAAAAAGGCAGTCTAGAATGAAAAGAAGTTTGAAAAGTTATGGCAGCTTGTTAACTTATCTAGAAAATGTAAAACTTAAAACTATTATAGTACGCCTAAAGACTAAAAAATAGTTATTTATAAACTAAATAAAAAAGAACAAATAAGCAGTAAGACTTTTTACCAGTGCTCAAAAAGAGAACGAAGCGAATAAAGGACAGTCACCATTCACAAAACTAAACAAGGTCTTGTGCCGGGATCACGATCAACTTAACTTTAACATAACGTAACATTCACTTAACTTAAGAAAACAGATATGTGATCAATATTCACGTAACGTAACAACTTGAACCAATCATCTGCATTATAGAGTACCTACCCTATATATGCTTTGATCTCTGATTTGTACTATTTGTAAAGTACGGTGACCTGGTGGTCTAGGGGTAAGGTGTCAAACTTCTGTGCTGGCGGCCGGGGTTCAATCCTCGGTCCCGGCACAGATTTATCTGATTAACAAACCCTTCCTTCACCTCTGACAAGACATCTTGTGAATGTGGGGAATGCCAGGCCTCCACCGTGGTTCGGACTTCACGTTAAACTGTAGGTCCTTCATTTCATCTCACAATCACCGTACCATTACACATTAGCGTAAGTGCGTATAACCCGAACAGGTAGTAAGACACGGTGCTAATAATAATAATAATAATAATAATAATAATAATAATAATAATAATAATAATGATAATGATGATGATGATATGATGATGATGATGATGATGATGATGATGATGATGATGATGATGATGATGATGATGATGATGATGATGATGATGATGATGATGATGATGATGATGATGATGATGATGATGATGATGATGATGATGATGATGATGATGATGATGATGATGATGATGATGATGATGATGATGATGATGATGATGATGATGATGATGATGATGATGATGATGATGATGATGATGATGATGATGATGATGATGATGATGATGATGATGATGATGATGATGATGATGATGATGATGATATGATGATGATGATGATGATGATGATGATGATGATGATGATGATGATGATGATGATGATGATGATGATGATGATGATGATGATGAGATGATGATGAGATGATGATGATGATGATGATGATGATGATGATGATGATGATGATGATGATGATGATGATGATGATGATGATGATGATGATGATGATGATGATGATGATGATGATGATGATGATGATGATGATGATGATGATGATGATGATGATGATGATGATGATGATGATGATTGATGATGATGATGATGATGATGATGATGATGATGATGATGATGATGTATGATGATGATGATGATGATGATGATGATGATGATGATGATGATGATTGATGATGATGATGATGATGATGATGATGATGATGATGATGATGATGATGATGATGATGATGATGATGATGATGATGATGATGATGATGATGATGATGATGATGATGATGATGATGATGATATGATGATATGATGATGATGATGATGATTGATAGATGATGATGATGTGATGATGATGTATGATTGTGTGATGTGTGATGTAAGTGAATGTTTCTGAATGAATCGGTGAATGTTTACAATTTTCAATTGATAAAATAAATATCTATTATCAAACTTTTTTGATAAATCTAGCTTTCTTATTTTAGTTTAATTATTTCGTTTCAATGTCTGATCACTAGAACTTAAACAAAAGAGTAAGAGTAAACCTTAGTCATAAAACCAACAAATGAATTACTAAATATTTAGTAATTCATTTGTTGGTTTTATGACCAAGGTTTTATCTTTAGTTTAAGTTCTAGCAATAAGACATTGAAACAAAATAATTAAACTAAAATAGGAAAGCTAAATTTATCCAAAAATTTTGATAATATATATATTTATTTTATCGATTGAAAATTGTAAACATTCACAGATTCATTCAGAAACATTCACTTTACAAATAGTAGAAATCAGAGATCAAAACACATACAGGGTAGGTACTCTATAATACAGATGTTTGGTTGAGTTGTTACGTTACGTTATGTGAATTATTTAGCCCTGTAGACGTCACTCGCATTATGATTGACTGGCTATATCATGTGATAGCCTTCATATAACATTAACTTAACGTAAAGACCTCCCAGGATATCTATTACGTTAAGTTAACTGCAAGTGAATGTTAAATTAACTGCATCGTGATCGCTTCCGTTAAAAAAACATGAGAAGAACCCTTTACGTTAAGTTACGTTAAGTTGATTGTGATCCCAGCATTAGGCAACTGGAGTAAAACAACTTTTGTTTGGTTCAATTGTAATCAGCCAATTAAAGGAAATTTATAACAAAAGAAATCATAATTAGGGAAAAGAGTGTTTATCCAATTCAAATAGGCCTATGTTGTCAGCAAATATTTTGAAAATATTTAAATTGTTATCTACACTAGAAAGAGAATTGAAAATGCCATGCATAAAAAATCCTAGCTAGTAAACTGCAGAGTAAATCTAATCAACTGGTTGATGCAATCAGATAAAGATAACTATCTAGCTGCCTAACCAAGCAACATCATTTTTTGAAACTGATGATGTAAGCATACTTGCCAATGGTAATAAAGAGAGAAAACACGAAAAACACTTCTTGCTGACAATATGCCTGTTCTGCACAGAGAGTTTGTGTCAGCATCTCATACCTTGGTTTGCCAAGCTCAAACACCAGTAGGGGCTTACACCAACTGAATGCTACTGGGACACATGCCTATACAAGTAAATGCTTCATTTGCAATAACAATGAACACTCTTAAATACTAATTTAAATATTGACAAAAATGCTGACATGACATTTAACCAATAGATGAAAAACAAGAAAAACTAAGAAAAACATAATATTAATGGAACAGTGACTATAATTTGCATTCAAAGGACAGTCGAATCTGAACTATTACTTAAATTATGTTTAACTTTCTTCAACCATTTGAAACAGTCACCAGAAATGTTTCCAAACATTTATTCAATATCAGCCTAATTTCAAGCAGTGCCATATTCTGAAGTCATTTTTTCTAATACAGAAAGTATTCTTTACCTTGACTTTACTGAAAATGATCAACTAAAGTTTGGATCAAATCAAGTTCAACATGTTCATAATGATGCATCTTCCAGCAAACTAGTATTCACACTGGCGTGCTCTACCTTCAAAACAAAGACCCCACATGCCTTTATACTATTTCAAACACAAACCATAGTCCATTGACCCTGTAGGACCAAATTAGTATTAGACATTATAAAAAACGACTATCCACAAGTGAGAACAATACTTTTTTCAGTGATGCTCTCAGAATAACAAAAGGGTTATTTTATATTTTTTTTCTTAAATTTTTTGATATGGGGTTTCAACAAGGTACATGGAATTTCTGGATGGCAGGTCATGACCGTGGAGCTACAGACGATGTTTTGAAGAGCTCTTAAACAAACAGCAGATCAGAAAGTTTGTCAAAGTAAATATGTTTCAACAATGAATTAACTAATTATTATCCAGGTGGGTAAATGAAACATCAAAAATATTTGTATTCCCGAGAGTAAAATCAATTTATCCATGGCTCAAATACCTCATAATTTGAAAGCAGTAGGTACCACAAACCGTGGCAATGCACCAACTCATCAGCTGGCCATACACACATGTTCTTTCCTGTAATAAGAATGATGTTTTTTGACTCATGTAGCAAATAATGTGTTTCATGCCACACTTGAACTACCAACTTTTAGGTTGGTGACTCTTTTTCCTGTGGAGTGCTCTTTATTCTATTGTTAATACTATATTGCATCAATAGATGCCATGCCACATGCTTTTGTCTGAACTGTGCTTCTACTCTGGGAATGTTTATACTGTGTTTAGAAGTGTAATAGTTAGTTGTGTGACATTTGTCATGCGAGCAAAGAGTTTTTAGTCTAAAGAGTATGAAAGATGATAAAAATTTAAAAAATGCTGGATATGAGGCTCTTGTAAAATTTTACTATAAAGTGGACGAAAATCTGATTAAGATTTTGTTGCAAAAATAAATCGCTGAGGGACTCTTTCAAAACATGGAAATGTGACGATGCTTTTCCCTTTTATCTAGTCACTTATTTTGGCAGAAATGACATATTTTCTACCACTCACACTGCTTGTCACTTCACATTCTCCTGCACGCACCACTTGAAACTCCGCAGGATAACAGAATCATGTTTTAAATTTATACACGACATCACGCCATTCCATATGACACAATAAATGACAGTTTTTGTCCATACACACACACACAGTCTTCCCTTTGGTAACAAAATGTCACAGCCAATCAGATTCTAATTTCAGTTTAACTTTTCATCCATGCAGGGCTTGTGAGTGTGAGTGAAGATGAGTGGCGCAATGTCCCAGAAGTGGGAGACGCCCGCAACAGGAAGATACGCAATCCTCGCAATGAAAAGTTCACTCCCCTGCCCGACTCTATGCTGGCGAGGAACTTGGGAGGAGAGTCAACCACTTCCATAGACCCAACTAGCGGACTGGCCAGTGCTTACCCTTCAGGTCAGTCCAAGAGTCAACCACTTCCATAGACCCAACTTATCGGACTGGCCAGTGCTTACCCTTCAGGTCAGTCCAAGAGTCAACCACTTCCATAAACCCAACTAGCCAGTGCTTACCCTTCAGGTCAGTCCAAGAGTCAACCACTTCCATAGACCCAACTAGCGGACTGGCCAGTGCTTACCCTTCAGGTCAGTCCAAGAGTCAACCACTTCCATAAACCCAACTAGCCAGTGCTTACCCTTCAGGTCAGTCCAAGAGTCAACCACTTCCATAAACCCAACTAGCCAGTGCTTACCCTTCAGGTCAGTCCAAGAGTCAACCACTTCCATAGACCCAACTAGCCAGTGCTTACCCTTCAGGTCAGTCCAAGAGTCAACCACTTCCATAGACCCAACTTAGAAGATTGACCAGTGCTTACCCTTCAGGTCAGTCCAAGAGTCAACCACTTCCATAGACCCAACTTAGAAGATTGGCCAGTGCTTACCCTTCAGGTCAGTCCAAGAGTCAACCACTTCCATAGACCCAACTTAGAAGATTGGCCAGTGCTTACCCTTCAGGTCAGTCCAAGAGTCAACCACTTCCATAGACCCAACTAGCCAGTGCTTACCCTTCAGGTCAGTCCAAGAGTCAACCACTTCCATAGACCCAACTAGCGGACTGGCCAGTGCTTACCCTTCAGGTCAGTCCAAGAGTCAACCACTTCCATAAACCCAACTAGCCAGTGCTTACCCTTCAGGTCAGTCCAAGAGTCAACCACTTCCATAAACCCAACTAGCCAGTGCTTACCCTTCAGGTCAGTCCAAGAGTCAACCACTTCCATAGACCCAACTAGCCAGTGCTTACCCTTCAGGTCAGTCCAAGAGTCAACCACTTCCATAGACCCAACTTAGAAGATTGACCAGTGCTTACCCTTCAGGTCAGTCCAAGAGTCAACCACTTCCATAGACCCAACTTAGAAGATTGACCAGTGCTTACCCTTCAGGTCAGTCCAAGTGTCAACCACTTCCATAGACCCAACTAGCCAGTGCTTACCCTTCAGGTCAGTCCAAGAGTCAACCACTTCCATAGACCCAACTAGCCAGTGCTTACCCTTCAGGTCAGTCCAAGAGTCAACCACTTCCATAGACCCAACTTAGAAGATTGGCCAGTGCTTACCCTTCAGGTCAGTCCAAGAGTCAACCACTTCCATAGACCCAACTTAGAAGATTGGCCAGTGCTTACCCTTCAGGTCAGTCCAAGTGTCAACCACTTCCATAGACCCAACTAGCCAGTGCTTACCCTTCAGGTCAGTCCAAGTGTCAACCACTTCCATAAACCCAACTAGCCAGTGCTTACCTTCAGGTCAGTCCAAGAGTCAACCACTTCCATAGACCCAACTAGCCAGTGCTTACCCTTCAAGTCAGTCCAAGAGTCAACCACTTCCATAGACCCAACTTAGAAGATTGGCCAGTGCTTACCCTTCAGGTCAGTCCAAGAGTCAACCACTTCCATAGACCCAACTTAGAAGATTGGCCAGTGCTTACCCTTCAGGTCAGTCCAAGTGTCAACCACTTCCATAGACCCAACTAGCCAGTGCTTACCCTTCAGGTCAGTCCAAGAGTCAACCACTTCCATAGACCCAACTAGCCAGTGCTTACCTTCAGGTCAGTCCAAGAGTCAACCACTTCCATAGACCAACTAGCCAGTGCTTACCCTTCAGGTCAGTCCAAGAGTCAACCACTTCCATAGACCCAACTTAGAAGATTGGCCAGTGCTTACCCTTCAGGTCAGTCCAAGAGTCAACCACTTCCATAGACCCAACTTAGAAGATTGGCCAGTGCTTACCCTTCAGGTCAGTCCAAGTGTCAACCACTTCCATAGACCCAACTAGCCAGTGCTTACCCTTCAGGTCAGTCCAAGTGTCAACCACTTCCATAAACCCAACTAGCCAGTGCTTACCCTTCAGGTCAGTCCAAGAGTCACCACTTCCATAGACCAACTAGCAGTGCTTAACCCTTCAGGTCAGTCCAAGAGTCAACCACTTCATAGACCAACTTAGAAGATTGGCAGTGCTTACCTTCAGGTCAGCCCAAGTGTCAACCACTTCATAGACCCAACTAGCCAGTGCTTACCCTTCAGGTCAGTCCAAGAGTCAACCCTTCCATAGACCAACTAGCAGTGCTACCCTTCAGGTCAGTCAAGGTCAACCACTTCCATAGACCCAACTAGCCAGTGCTTACCTTCAGGTCAGTCCAAGAGTCAACCACTTCCATAGACCCAACTTAGAAGATTGGCCAGTGCTTACCCTTCAGGTCAGTCCAAGAGTCAACCACTTCCATAGACCCAACTTAGAAGATTGGCCAGTGCTTACCCTTCAGGTCAGTCCAAGTGTCAACCACTTCCATAGACCCAACTAGCCAGTGCTTACCCTTCAGGTCAGTCCAAGTGTCAACCACTTCCATAAACCCAACTAGCCAGTGCTTACCCTCCAGGTCAGTCCAAGAGTCAACCACTTCCATAGACCCAACTAGCCAGTGCTTACCCTTCAGGTCAGTCCAAGAGTCAACCACTTCCATAGACCCAACTTAGAAGATTGGCCAGTGCTTACCCTTCAGGTCAGTCCAAGAGTCAACCACTTCCATAGACCCAACTTAGAAGATTGGCCAGTGCTTACCTTCAGGTCAGTCCAAGTGTCAACCACTTCCATAGACCCAACTAGCCAGTGCTTACCCTTCAGGTCAGTCCAAGAGTCAACCACTTCCATAGACCCAACTAGCCAGTGCTTACCCTTCAAGTCAGTCCAAGAGTCAACCACTTCCATAGACCCAACTAGCCAGTGCTTACCCTTCAGGTCAGTCCAAGAGTCAACCACTTCCATAGACCCAACTTAGAAGATTGGCCAGTGCTTGCCCTTCAGGTCAGTCCAAGTGTCAACCACTTACCATAGACCCAACTAGCCAGTGCTTACCTTCAGGTCAGTCCAAGTGTCAACCACTTCCATAAACCCAACTAGCCAGTGCTTACCCTTCAGGTCAGTCCAAGAGTCAACCACTTCCATAGACCCAACTAGCCAGTGCTTACCCTTCAGGTCAGTCCAAGAGTCAACCACTTCCATAGACCCAACTTAGAAGATTGGCCAGTGCTTACCTTCAGGTCAGTCCAAGAGTCAACCACTTCCATAGACCCAACTTAGAAGATTGGCCAGTGCTTACCCTTCAGGTCAGTCCAAGTGTCAACCACTTCCATAGACCCAACTAGCAGTGCTTACCTTCAGTCAGTCCAAGAGTCAACCACTTCCATAGACCCAACTAGCCAGTGCTTACCCTTCAGGTCAGTCCAAGAGTCAACCACTTCCATAGACCCAACTAGCCAGTGCTTACCCTTCAGGTCAGTCCAAGAGTCAACCACTTCTATAGACCCAACTTAGAAGATTGGCCAGTGCTTACTCTTCAGGGCAGTCCAAGAGTCAACCACTTCCATAGACCCAACTTAGCAGATTGGCCAGTGCTTACCCTTCAGGTCAGTCCAAGAGTCAACCACTTTCATAAACCCAACTAGCCAGTGCTTACCCTTCAGGTCAGTCCAAAAGTCAACCACTTCCATAGACCCAACTAGCGGACTGGCCAGTGCTTACCCTTCAGGTCAGTCCTTGATATAACTCAAAGAACATTGACAACTGTTAGTTTGATTAAAATGGGTTTTATTTGAAAATGTATGACAATAGCTAGACACAGACCTGTGTTAAGAAGCTATTTTGGACTTGTTAAGACACTGGAAACATTCCAAAAATCTTCTTAATACGAGGCACGTCCAGAAAGTAAGAGTACTCGATTTTTCTATTTTAAAAATAAAATTGTATTTAAAACAAAATTACAGGATTTTGTTGGTATGAATGTCAGTTATTTCTCGGCGTAGTTGCCTTCCCGTTCTATGCAGGCTGTGAGCCGTGGCACAAGCTTTTTGATGCCCTCCTCAAAGAATTCTCCTGCCATCTCCTTCTTCCAGTTCAGGACCTCTTGTTTCACCTCCTCGTCAGTTGAAAATTTTTTTCCGCCCATGTGAGTCTTGAGGGAGGTGAAAAGATGAAAGTCTGAAGGCACCAAGTCAGGGGAGTATGCGGGGTGGTTCAAAAGGTCCCAACCGAATGAGTCCAAAAGTGCCTTAGTGGCGTTGGCCGTGTGCGGGCGGGCGTTGTCGTGCAACAAGCGCACTCCCTTCACCAACATTCCCCTCCATTTGTTTTGAATTGCTCTCTTGAGCATTTTTAGGGTCTCGCAGTATCGTGCTGCATTAATCGTCTCCCTCAGGCAGAAATTCGATCAAAATGATCCCTTTTCGGTCCCAAAACATAGTGGCCATGATTTTTTTGCTCGAAATTGAGGTTTTGAATTTTTTGGCAGATGGGGAACTGGTGTGCCACCATGTAATGACTGTCTTTTTGTCTCGGGAGTGTAATCAGCCACCCAGGTTTCATCTCCAGTCACAATCGAGCTCAGAAAATCCTCACCTTCTAATTCAAATTGCTCAAGGAACTCACGAGCGCTAGCGACCCGATTCACTTTGTGCTGCTCTGTCAGTGGTTTTGGGACCCATCTTGCGCACAATTTTTGGAATCCCAGCGTTTCTGTAATTGTTTCGTGTAAGAGAGATCTGGAGAGTTGTGGAAACATCGCAGAAATTTCATCCACTGTCAATCGGCGGTCTTCACGAACAGTTTTCTCGATTTTTTGCACCAACTCATTGGTCAAAATGGAAGGTCTTCCACACCTCTGATCGTCATGAACATTCGTTCTGCCTTCATTAAACTCACGACACCACTTAAACACGTTCGTTCGGTTCATAAACCTTCGCCATAAACAGTTTTGATCCATGAAAAAATTTCAGTCAGTGTTTTTCCTTCAGCGAGAAGGAACCTGATGACAGCGCGCACCTCACACTTGGCGGGATTTCTTATCGACATACTTCACACAAACAGACACTACAAGGCGAGTTTTCATACTAACGAGGTCCGCCTGTGCTCGTGTTCAGGAAAAACCCCACTACCACTCAGTGTTTCCAACCTTGTAAAAAAAATTCTCGCAGCATGAGAGGGCAACCAGTACTCTTACATTCTGGACGTGCCTCGTATTAAAACTATTACTATTTTCTGACTTGAGTCACATCACTGAAATTGCTTTCAACATTATCAATATAGTGACAACAGCCATATTCTGAGATGATTCTAGTTGTGTATAGAATCTGGAATACATATTCTGATGCTTCTAGTAAGGAATCACATACCAACATGGTGGGTCACACCACTATTTTAACAAAACAATAAATTCAATTGAATTGTTTTACATGTGACATTAGTAAATCAAGGTTTAGGTTAAAGTTTTGGTGGCTGTCACATAACTACTTATTTTCAAACTAATCCGTTAAGTTTATCTAGGTAAGGAGAAAGGTTTAAAGAAATAAATACATCCCATTGTATTATTTTATGCTGACAAATCTGAATTTAGCTATCCTTACATTATTGATCCACCTACCCGATAAAGAACGGATTAATATACAAACAATCAAATAAAAACAGATTCAACCAGTAATGGTTTTTAGAGGTTTGTACTACTCTACGAGGGACTGGGTGAGAGCCTCCCATGATGCATTGGCAATCAGAATCTACTTATTCAAGCAAGTCTCTGAGCTGTTCTCAATTGCTTATACTGTAAGCATCCAGGCAGGATCCTATTGAAAGAAGTGCTGAATTGCATCAACATTGATTCTCAAACATGGGCTCTGATGAAATACCTTCACATAACCCCATGTGAAACATTCATTATCAAAGATTGGCATTCTATATATCACCACCTTCACAAAGTGAATAAACAGCATAGCAAAAATGAATTTAGTAGAAAGGAAATTAGGATAATTATGCCAAGTCCTAAAATTTAATTATAAACATAATTAGTAAAAAAACAATAACCCACCTCGTTGTCATCTCTCCTAAGCATGGTGTTCCCTGGCTGTGGCGATGATAAAAAAAAGTCTTCCTTGGTTATACCTCTATTAAATGACAAGTCAGTGGAGAAGAGGGTTATGTGGAGGTACAGTGAACATACCACTGTCTGGAAGGTCTCACATTGGTCTACCATATTCTCAGGGAATTTGTTCCGAATGATGAGATTCTCTCTCTCTCTCTTAGAGGTTGCGTCCCACCCCCAGCTGGTGCATGCCCAGCCATGCACTAATCTCTGCCATTTTTATAAACGTTAAGTCTGTAGGGCACTGTTCTTCGGGGAAGGGTGTGGTCACCTAGTGTCGGTTGAACTCTCTGGGTCCAGCTGATCTGGAGGATAGTTAAAATGAAAATAATAAGTTGAAAGTCGGTTTGTAATTGGTGGAGGTAAGTATTAAGAATCAAAGTGGATAATTTGTGAAGAGGAAAAATAGAACTAAGAGATAATTTGTATTATTGTAGCATGTGAGACTCAATTGTTAGTATGTTAGTATACGCTACAAATATTACAAAAGTCTTCAAAGAAGCTTTTTTAAATATTTTTTTTAATATAAATAATTTTTTTATGGCAAATCTTGTCATTTACTACCCTATAGTTTAATAAAATACAATGCTTTTAATAAATATGAATTGGTCTTGGCAACTAGTATTTGAAAATATTAGCCGTTAGTCCAGGCATTTTAAATGTGATTTATATTTAGTGCGGCTTTTAATGAAACAAAAGTTTTCAAAAACTTAACCAGTCCCTTATTATTTTAGGAAAACCTTAAAGATATATTTATAATGGGTTCAAGTCCTTTCCATTATTTTCATAAGTTTGTCCTATTGTTTGTTCTGCTAGAATGAAATTTAGGTCGAGGTTAAATGGTGCCTCTCAACCAGAGACAGACATATTTCCTCTTTGTTCAGTGCGCAGCTTGTAGAGTGTTAAGCTGTTCATTGTAAAAGCCATATGATGTGTGTTTCTTTTATTTGTTTTTATTCCTCTTTCCTATACCTTCTTCCATGTACAATAACTAATGTTGTAATTGTATAAATGAACTAAATAAACTGGTTCTTGCTGTTAATTATGAATTACTTGTCCTTTCTTCCTCTATTTTGAACTAATGTGCACCTTGGTTATCAATAGGCCCCTATCATGTCCCTTGCAGGCGCAGTGACACCAGGCATGCTGACACCCACAGGCGACCTGGACTTGCGTAAGATTGGTCAGGCACGTAACACGCTAATGAATGTCAAACTGAGCCAAGTGTCGGACTCGGTGGAAGGCCAGACGGTGGTAGATCCCAAGGGGTACCTCACAGATCTCCAGTCCATGATTCCCACCTATGGGGGTGATATCAACGACATCAAAAAGGCTCGACTGCTGCTGAAGAGTGTCCGAGAGACCAACCCCAACCATCCGCCTGCTTGGATAGCATCGGCAAGACTAGAGGAGGTGACAGGGAAGGTGCAGACTGCCAGGAATCTCATAATGAAGGGCTGTGAGGTACAGATGCATCACAGCTGGCCTATCTTTGTAGTGTCAGAGATGTACTTTAGTATTTAAATATAAACTACAGGTTTCTTCTTATGTTTATTATTTTTATCATGAATCTAAATATATGTATACATTTAGTAAGGTTGGTATTAGTTAGAATTGTTTAAAGCATTGAACTAATTGTTTGCATTGAATCATTGGTCCCTACAGAGGCAGCAGAACCTTAATTGTATGTGGGCGAGTAAAGTGGGGAGAATTTTAGATAAAATGTGTTAAATAATTTTGAGGGACTTGGCTTCATTGACACATCTTTTTACTCCATACAATAATCACTGTAACACTGGAAGGATGGTGGTAGAAAAAATGACAAGAATATTGTGATAGTTGTCACTATTTTGTTTTCCTCAGTTATTAAATATTGGGTTTTATTTTTGGCAAAGCTTACCGCAAATCACTTTCCACAGCAAGTTGACAACACTGTTTTGTTTTTATGAAAGTCAACGTTGAAGATTCAGCGGTGTTATACGTGGCCACAATGGTAACTTAGGGCAGGGTTTCTCAAACTGTGTGCTGCGAAGCCTTTGGGCTCTGTCAGATATTTCAGGCATCGTGAGGAAATTTTTTAATATTACTTATTTGCTTTTCACATGATAAAATGACATCATTAATTATGGTTGCCAATTTTTTAAATTAGATAAAGGACGTTTGTCAAAGGTGCAACCAGAGCATGCTAGATTTTACGTTTGTTGCATACTTTTATGCTTGTATTATTATTATTAGCACCGCGTCTTACTACCCATTCGGGTTATACGCACTTACGCTAATGTGTGATGGTAGAGTGATTGTGAAATGAAATGGAGGACCTACAGTTTAACGTGGAATCCGAACCACGGTGGAGGCCTGGCATTCCCCACATTCACAAGATGTATTGTCAGAGGTGAAGGAAAGGTTTGGAAATCAGATAAATCTGTGCCGGGACCAAGGATTGAACCCCAGCCGCCAGCATAGAAGTCTGACACCTTACCCCTAGACCACCAGGTCACCCTTATGCTTGTAAAATTTAACTGTTGTTATTGAATTTTCATAATATTAGTGTAAAAAATGCTACAAGGGCTCCATCATGTAATTTTTCTGGTGCAAGTGCTCCTTTGATCTAAAAAGTTTAAGAACCTCTGGTTTAGGAAGAGGCTAGGCTGCCCTAACCAATGCAACCTTTTCCTCTTCTATTGGTGTAGTAACCTTTTGATTATTTTTTTTTTGTTCCTTAGCCTATAAGAGTATTTATTGTTAAATTTCAAACTCTGGGGTGACCTCACTTTTATAAGGGATGAGAATTGAGTGTTCATAAGTCATAATCTCTTGAGTGTTTGTTACTTTTATACACCAAGGATCAGCAAAAGGCCGATCTCGCAGCAATTTTTAATTGATCATTTAAGAAAACTACATCATCATTGAAAGGAAAGCTTACCTTGCATTATTCCACTATGGAACAGATTATAAGATAGGGCCATAGTGTAATCAGTACTGGTAAGACTGCTACTTTTCAGGATAAACGAAGTGTACATTTAATTTATTTTATGTATTTTCTATAAAGGCAGGGACGTAAGTACTGGAGGAAATATTGAATTCAATTAATAAATACAAGATGTATAGACACAAAGTGTAGAAACAAAGGGTGATGACTGGCGGGACCTTTGATAAATTTAAAAGTCGTTTGGAGCCCAAAACAGTTGCCGACCCATGGTCTATTCACACTTATGCCGCCAAACATTGCACATATTTGCTGGACAAATTTAACAAATTTCTTAACTTAATCTCTGGTAAGTAATGAGTAGACAGTTGTTTCTTCCCACAGCTCACCTCTTCCTTTCATTTAGTTGGTTGGTCCACAGCAGCCAGTAGGTTCAGTAGAGCATTGAATATATCGTCGAGGTTTGTTACTTGTGGTGTGGAACTAAGGCTAGAGAAAAATGATAATAGGGTTAATTACTTGAGTTGTATTATATATATTTGAAACAGTTACAGCATCAGAAACTACATTACAAGATATATTTACTTGAAGGATGATGCGTCATAAGCTGTAAAGAGTGCGACCTTGATTTTAGATAGTGTACACTACGTCCATGGGAGTTACAATCTTCCTTTAGGCATGCACTCTATAATAGGTAACCACTTTGCATATCATATTCCCGCCACATGGTAGAGGTAGATAATCAAGAAAGTGTGTTTGATAAATTTGTGTCCCCAAGTATCACCCTCCAGTTTCCTCTCAAGGCTGATTATCTAGCAATCCTACACAAAACCTCCCCTTTCCACATGTGCATCTCGAAATGGACCCAAGCTTCTGTGTAAAAAAAAATAGTAAGAACCGTGAATTGAAGTATAATAATTTTAACAATGGTTTCATTAGAATGAAAATGATTAGGTTGAAAAGTTAATAGCCTAAGAACAAAGTTAATGAGTTAAAATTTGAAAGATGTATTGCTTACAACTCTGATAAGGGATTGAGTTACCTACAATTAGCATTGAACCTCACACTATTTTATAATTAAACATTTTATCTAATTTAGAAATGATAAGTATATATTAAATTAGACCTAGAATAAACAAATGAATAAAACATGTGGAAGGCTAATAAGAACATAATACACCTAACTGATGTAAAAAGGTTTTTTTTTTGGCACTGGTGACAGTTAATATCTAAACTTACTGTACTGCATCTAGTCGAGGGTTGTAAATGGTGTTCAAACTAATGATAGAAGACAGGTAACAGCCCCTCTTGGCGATGGTATATCCAGGAATTCCAATCCCCTTGATCAAAAGTCTTGAAACTTAAACGCTGTGACCAACTACCTTCTCTCTTGTCCACACAATATACCTGGCCCAAACCAAGTAGTGGAGCAAATAAGACTAGAATTCCTGTAAATAAACAAATTTATCCCCTCAGTGAAAAAAGTGTTCCTCGCGGTTCCAAAAAAGAGCTAAGGTTTTTCAGGGGAGACTTCCAAATATTCATCTGTGCACAGAACCTGTGCTTACACGATGGGGAACATGGATGAAGGCTACTGAATACTACGGTGACCATTTACTGTGAGACGAAGAAGTTGTGGCCGATCTAGAGGAGGATTATGTCGGCATAGCAGTCTATTAAAATCAATTTAGTGTTCATTAGGTCCCACTACACACTCCTCATGGGAATTACTACTGCCATGGAAATACAGGGAAACTTAAATATTAACAAATAAAACTTCTTAGTAAAGAAAAGAGATAAAGAATTAAGCGCCTGGAGAAGCTGGTGGAAAAATGAGAATAAAATTGGACAGGATGCTTTAGAAGAACACGGGATGGAAGGCTTTGTGCGGCAGCTGAAGTCACCTCAAGTCACATGGAATGTGAAAATACTCGCCCTAACATCAGTAGCTCTAGAACGTTCTTTTTTCAGCATACAAATTAATATTAAGTGGCACACGAAAAAGTGCTAGTTATTTACTGTGAAGCCAACTATGCAAAATTTGTCAAAAATATTTGCAATTTGTGCCATACATGAATAAAATGTACAATTTCCTCTGATTGTGTGTGGTGCTAAAAAAGACAATACTACCACAGTTCTTACTATACTCTGACAAATATAAAAATGACTGTTGATACAGGTGAACCCCAAGTCCGAGGATCTCTGGCTAGAGGCGGCCCGGCTCCAACCTCCGGACACAGCTCGGGCTGTGATAGCGCAAGCCGTCAGACACATTCCCACCTCAGTCAGAATCTGGATCAAGGCTGCTGACCTTGAGTTGGAGACTAAGGCCAAGAGAAGAGTCTACAGGTGGGAAACATGCACTTTATACAATACTTTATACTTTTACGATATAATACATCTACAAACTACTGCCCATATGTATTATACACAAATATAATTTGGCTGTATGTATTTAAATGAAGTCATAAATATAGCTGTGCAGTGATTTATTAGAGCTATAGACTTAAAATCATGTTCTGAAGTCTGCAATAAGCCAACAACCTTTGTCTTTATGAAGGTACTAATTTTAACGACCATTTTCTCCTACAAGTCAACTTGTTAATATGACTTAATATTTCCAACAGTGTGGCCACTTTACTATATTCAAGGTTGATGGTTGAAACCTCATTATTCAAAGGTTTCAACTGATTGCTGTAGCTGTGTTATTTGTGTCTAGGAAAGCTTTGGAGCACATCCCCAACTCTGTTCGACTCTGGAAGGCGCTGTAGAACTAGAGGACCCAGAGGATGCCAGAATTCTGCTCAGTCGAGCTGTTGAGTGCTGTCCCACTAGTGTGGATCTATGGCTGGCACTTGCTCGGCTGGAAACCTATGAGAATGCTCGCAAGGTCCTAAACAAAGCGAGGGAGAATATTCCTACAGGTATCTAGAGCCACATCTAACCAAATTGGAGAATATATACTTACTCTAGTGCTTAGTGTCGTTAAATTAAAATGAACATATTTACAATCAGTTATAATTCCACTTTATTCAAGATATACAAAATTTCATCAAACTGCAATATTAGAGAGGTTTATAAATATACATTAGCTGAATTTATAGTTTTAAAAAGAGGATGATGAATTTGCAAGGGTTTATTCATTAGTTTTTTTTGATCACAAGGGTCTTTGAATTTTAGTAATTTTACTAACCGCAACTAAGGACAGGAAAAATAAAAAGTTAATATCATTGTAATTAAATTTGCAGGTAGATTAAAAAATGTTAGCAAGCGTATATTTAATTCATTCAAGTCCTTTCTTAACCCTCTGACTGCATTATTTTTCCTCAGCTGTGTGTACACTCCCTTTGAATACAACCTTCGTCATCCCTAAAACCTGTAATGTAATTAGTACATAAGTGTATAGCCCAAACGGGTATTAAGATGTGGTGCTAAAAAGAATATTAAATTATTATTATTATTTACTACCCAATTGGGTTATATGCTTAAGTACTAATAATGCTAATGGGCTAATAATTGGGAAGGTTGAATATAGAGGAAGTGAACACGCATTTGCGTGGGGGTGAGAGTGGAAAACCATTTAGGAAAAATCCCCCCCAGTTTACCCAAGTGAGATATGAAACTCGATCTCGTCCTCAGCAGTCTAGCTCAACAGGAACCTAGTCCGTTAGCTAACTATGCCACCGAGGCTGGTTAGCTACATTAAAAATCAAGTTTAAATAACTAATTAGTTATTAACAAAGATACCAGATTTCTTAACTCTGACTGGTTATCCAGTGAATTAACATAGCTGAATCTATGACCGCCTTCAAATTTCTATGCGTCACAAACTCTATGTAATGTTAAATAATTGTGTTTCATGGTTAATTTTAGTGTGTTTCTATTTAAAAATAGAGAGGTATTTGACTTATCAAGGAAAATAAAAGTTAGGTATGGGACAACTTGAATCATTAAGGATATTGGTGATTTAAGAATTTCAAAAGACTTTGGATTTGAGACTCAAATACCTTTTCCTCCCCACCCCCAATTTTCAAGTGAAATTTGTTTTAGAGCCCTAGTACTACAAAGTATCTTGTGTTTTATTTGTGAAATTTAAGGCCTACAGTTTTCTGATAAGTGAGTAGACCTCGCCCTTCTATCCTCCTCTCAATGATCAATTGAATACAATCATTTGGTGCCATTTTTCCTTTGTTTAAATTATTCTGTTAATTTTACTCTTTTGTTACTCATTTTTTACACAATTTGTATTCAAGATTCAGAATTCAAAGGTTAATAAGAGATTCAGATTCAAGATTCGGATTTGTAAAATAGTGTATTCGACCCAACTTTAATAAAAATACATATTTTTAGTGGGAAACCACTATGGAAAAAAGCCTCGGTACACCCGACATCGGCAGTCTAGTCTACTGTGAGATTGGCGCTTTAAACTATGTGGCCACCGAAGCTGGTTTTAATTTAAAGTTGATAAAACTATATTTGGAATAATTGATTATAGATATTAAAATATTTCATTAGATGTTATTTGTTTTCATAGATAAATAAAACTAACAATTTATAGGAAATGCAAAAAAAAATAATCAAAAATTGGAAATGAGCAGTCCTATTACTAAGTGAATTAAAATTGTTTGAGAAATAATCCAATTGATAAAGGATGATGTCTTTTGGTTTCCTCTTTTGAAAGTTATGTTGCGTGTTTCACACTTGGTCCTGATGAGTTCCGATAGATTGAAACCGAGGTCAAAGGATTGAGGTGTAATGATTGATTCTCTTCAAGAGGCAGCCATTTGTATCATAGATCTCTTTGGTATCACGGAGCTTTCAACCTATGGCCGTGTTAGCTAAGAGTTAAAATGGAAAGCGACCAATAGTGGTACTTAGCCGAGCTGTGTCAGCCCACTTTGGATACTTTGTAAAATGTTATAAAGACTGTGCATTTTAATCAATAAATAAAGCCGGGGGGTTGTAAAACTTGTGTTTATTAATCAAGGCTCATTAAAGCATTATTGTTTCAAAAGCTTATAGATCGATACATTAACGGTACTGGGGTAAAAGAGCATGGTTAAATAACAAATTTACTTTTCATCCACTACCAGCTGGCTAGGTCTGTCGTAGCTTCATTTGCCCTATAATCTATCTTAAGACTAGAACAGGCACAACAGCCATTCTGGGCTGTTAATCTATCCGTGTTAAAATGATACATTTTTTGGCCATACCACAAATCGAACCTGGGACCCTTAGCTCAATAGACAGACACACTACCAACTTAACTAAGGTGTTGAATTGGTAAAATAACAAATAATTTGTTTAATAGAGTTTTGATGGTGTGCAATACTTATCAATTGTTACTGTTTTTAAAAAGATTTGCATCAACGATTCAACAGCCATTTTCATAAAGTATTTATTTGCCAGCGAATCATTCTATACAATGAAATCCTTGCTGAATTATAAATTATTTATTTATATATGATCTACAAATTTCAGCTCATGGCCAGTCCTACAATTTGAGAGTTACTTATGTTAATATTATTCTAAATATCACAAGATTTTGAGTGGTACAATTATTGAAACTTAATATTAAAACTTAATTGTTAATAGCCTACTATTTTGATTATAGTTTTTTATAAACATGGGATGCTCCATTTTATAACTTTTGGTTGCCCAGCAAATGGTTCTTCCACCTTTTTCTGAAAGTATTAACAGGTTTGAAACCTTTAAAATCTAATGGTATAGCATTCCAAACCCTAGCAGCATGGAAGGTAAAAGATTTTTCACAGTTTTTAGTTTGATGTTTGGGTACTTGTAAAGAAGCTCTTATTTCATGTTTTATATTTATGAATGGAATATATTTTGCTCACTTTTGAGTAGAGATAAGATTGGCATTTTGATTCTATAATTTTATAAAGCCGTGGACTAAAACTCAAAATATGTCGGTTTTCTTTATTGAGCCGCTTTAATTTGTTTAGTTAATTGGTAACATGATTATATTTTCTTAGGTTAAAAATAAATCTTAGAGAGCAGTTTTAGATTTTTTTTGATTTTATGCTTTAAGTTTTTATTCATGCTAAGAAGAAGTTCTGATGATGCGTCAAGTTTTGACAGGACCAATGATTCACATATGGTTGATTTTATGTCATTTGGTATACTCCATTAATGGTAGGAATTCCTCTCTGAAAGGTCTTTTTTCCTACCAATATCCTACTATATAATAAATTTCTGCTAGGGAAAAAGGCCTTTCAGAAAACAATTCCTACAGTGAATGGACTTTAAAATGTGTTTGAATTTATAGAGATACTTTAAACAATATTACGATTTTTGTACACAAGATGAGACGTGTTTTCCCCAGGATAGATTTCATCAATTACTACTTGTAAGTTATTATAGTGACGTTACATTATCAATCTGTATGTTTGGATCAACACATATTCTTTTGAGCAGAGTATACTTATCAAAATGTAAGCAAATTTGCTAACATTAAGCTTCAGGGAGTTTACATTGCACCAAACCGACAAAGTGCTTAGTTCTTCATTTATACCTTTCACTACTTCATGAATATCTTCCGGTGCAAATTAAACGTAAAGTTGAATGATATCGGCGTACTGATGAGAAGAGGGAGATTTAAATCATTTAGGTATTGAAGTTACGTATATTGAAAATATTAGAGGACCTAGGGACTCCTGTAATTGCTGGTTTCAGGGATGAAGAGACCGGTCCACTGTTACCATTTAGTAACACCTTTTGCTGCCGTCCAAGTAAATAGTTGTGGAATCATAGTATAGCACTTGATAACATGTATTTTTGTCATAGCTTAGACAAAAAAAAAATCATGATTTACGATATCAAATGCTTTTGAAAAGTCTAAAAATAAGAGAATACTTAGTTGTGAACTGTCCATGGCTTTGTGAAGGTCGTTTGTTACACTCTGAAGAGCTGTAGTGGTGCTATGCTTTTTTCTGAAACCTGATTGCTTTGTGAATAAGAAGTGGCTATTTTCTAAGTATTCGGTCATCTGCTTATATACCACTTTTTCAGTAATTTTCTACATTGCAGGGAGGATACTAATGGGTCTAAGGTGAGCTGACTATTAAACAAATGAATAAACTACGCTCAAATTATTTTCAAGGACAGACATCGCAACAACACCTAGATGACAACAGCAACATAAATCAACCTCTGTCCTAATTTATTAATTTTCTACTCTTACCCAACACAACCATTGCTTGAAAGCTCCCCGATTCAACTAAACTCTTTGATCCAACTGAGCTATGTCATACAACCAAGCTTCAACATACAAATTGACTTTCAACTAGGTGTCGCTGTCCTCTTTGACCCATACTAATATGGAAAAAGGTCAAAACAGGAGTCAAACAGATACTTTCTCCTAGTTGTACATTACTTCGTGATAATTTGATTATAATAATGATAACCTGAATTTTACTTTTTTAAATATAACAAATACTTTCTATTAATCCTATGTTACTTTGTGATTATAATAAATAAATATATTTATTTTGAATATATGTGTTACTATTTCACTAACAAAAGTATTTCCACTCTAAACTTCTGTTAGTAGTTGTTAAGCTAATTCTTAATCTCCATCCTCTCTGCTATTAAACCAGTGTCACCTACTGTAACTTGTTGTATTGTCGCAGATCGTCAGATTTGGACCACAGCAGCAAAGCTGGAAGAAGCCAATGGTAACAATCACATGGTGGACAAAATCATAGACAGAGCCATCTCATCTCTAACAGCCAATGGGGTGGAGATCAACAGAGAGCACTGGTTCAAGGAGGCCATCGAGGCCGAGAAGTCTGGCTCTGTACACTGTTGCCAGGTGAGAGGTGATGTATTTAGCTACTTACAAGGACACCACCACATAACTTTATATAAGTCAGAGAGACTTCTCATTGTGAAAACTCACCTGCCTTATAATGTTTAGTCATCCACTTGTCTGGAGAACAATCACCTCTTACGAGGAATCTCTAACTCATCATGGCTGTGTCCTTAGAGCATAGCCATGCACATTCACGCACAACCCTCACACCATACCTTGGCCAGCTTCCCTCCTTCCATGAATGCTGAACGCTCATGTTGGGGTGTTAACCCCTTAGAGAAGGTCAGACAATTAGCCCCAGGAATCACCCTGAAAAGGGCTTTCAAACTTGGATGCCCGGCAGGGTCCTCGTGAAAGGGGCCTGACCAGCTTTCCAACTGCTTAATGTGTGGTGAGTAAGAGGGGCACCCACACAGGCAACTTCAACAAATTTAGCCTCCCTTCAGGCGAAATCCTCCTGATATTGTCCAGGGGCGTCAGGAGGAGGCACTTTGCCAGGATTACCAGATGAAGTACATCTTGCAGGCGGGCTGGAAGCCTCTTGTCCCGTCGGAGCCAGGGTAGTCACTACAAGGGTGAGCACATCTTAAACCTTGGAGCTGTGAAAGAAGGCACAGTAAAGAGCGATAAGAACAAACAAAAGGAATGAACATGATATAGCTTTCACACAGGAAAGAGCACAGATAATAGTTTACATTGCTGCCACTGGACAAAGAGGTAATGGCTGCCTCCTGAAGAAAATCGATTGTTACCACCCCTTCCCCTGACCTAGGTTTCATCCTCTCGGAACTCATCAGGGGAAAGTGTGCACAACACACAACTTTCTGAAAGACAAAATCGAAACACACAAATGTAAATTGACAAAGATTGAATGACTGAACTCAAAAATAATATTCTTCACTACTTTCTCCAGATCATATGTGTTTTCCCACAGCCACGAGACTTTATCTCATAATAGATAATAGATTATATAGCAAAGTTGTTATTTTTGTTAGGTATGATTATAGCCACTTTGCTATTTGATCCATAATGCTATGCCCACCTGTATGATTATAATGTACAATTGACAGCAAAAAGCCAACTACCAAATCGAAGGTGGCTGTGTTATCTGATAGCTCGTCAGCTTAATTGATCACACATTTGTAGCCGATGATTTATGTATGTCCATCACAGACTTTGCCTTAAAATATGAGTGAAGAATGACCCTGGGCACAGGTCAAATCCTGAATATCTCAGTGGTTAGAGCATTGGCGTACTAAACCAAAGTTCTTGTGTCCAGGAGTAATTCTTCACTTTAAAGGATATCATAAAATATAGCTGAAAATAGTAAGGAAACAGTGTGAATTTATGTAATTTAAATGATAAAGAAGAAAATCAACCTGAAAGGATAGTTTTAGTTAGACTAGGTCTTGATACAAAACAAATAAACTTCTCTTTTCATTTCTCATATACTCTTCTATTTTACATCCTTTGAGCAGCCCCCCTGCGCCCCCACCCCCCTTATCACTCTGCATTATTCACTCTTTATTTTGTTAATTTTCACCAAAATTGTGTATTGGTTATTTGGCTGCAATTTACTATTAAGGCCATTTGTTCAGATTTTTTTTCGACATTCAAAAGTATTTTCTTCTATGAAATGTTACACACCATAAATGTGTTTTTATTAACGAGCTATAAGGGTAAGAAACTTCAATTTTTACATTTTCCAAAACTAATTTTAGATCACACTTTTTAAAATTAAAATTTGAAAATTGAAATTTAGTATTTTTAATACTATACCTATTTGATAAAGCTGACCTGGTGACCTAGGGGTAAGGTGTCAGACTTCTATGCTGGCGGCCGGGGTTCAATCCTCGGTCCCGGCACAGATTTATCTGATTACCAAACCCTTCCTTCACCTCTGGCAAGACATCTTGTGAATGTGGGGAATGCCAGGCCTCCACCGTGGTTCGGATTCCACGCTAAACTGTAGGTCCTCCATTTCATATCACAATCACCCTACCATTACACATTAGCGTAAGTGCGTATAACCCGAACGAGTAGTAAGACGCGGTGCTAATAATAATAATAATAATAATAATAAAGCTGAGATTTTACCATAGTTAGAAGCATACTCCATATATATATAAAAAGTTCCCTTGAAATCAACACAATTCAGCAATTGTTTAATGATACTAATTCATCCATAAATATTAAATGTTAGTATTCATATGATTTATAGATGTGTATACTTAAGACGACAAAACATACTCAGACTTAAATATTCAACATTTTACTGAATAACTTTATTTCTGTATGACACAAAAATATGCACTAAAATTCCAAGTTGGCTCACGAGATCAAAATTTGGTAGGAAAGTGTAGCTTAGTTGATAAGAACAGGTGATAGCCCGCCTCCACAGTTAGCGCAAAACGCAGCGGTTACTTTAGCTGTATTATCACAGAAAACCCAAGTAATCTGCAGTCCTTGAGAGATTTATGTTTGAACGATCATTCATATGCTGTCTCTTGAAATAGTTAGCCTCATATTATAGTGATATTGATCTTTATATCACTGCCGGGGTTATTTCATTGTTGAAACATGTTGGAGTAATTTTTAGCCTGGAAAATTCACGCTTTGAAATCAAGAATGAGCATAATGTATTATATAGGCAGATAGGCTTTATGGTTATTTTATATGTTAGGGGTTTTCCACAATCAGTAACACAGAATATACAATCTAATAAACAATAAATGGTTGTAAGCGATCGCCCAAGGTTTCGACACATTGCATATCAAGAATCATGAAATAAATACTTACCATTTGAAAGCACTTTTTACAACCACTGTAAGAATAATCTTTGTTAGTAATTTAGACAGTTTTTTAGTGTTTTATTTTCTTCGCTATTTGAACTAGTTTAGTCATTAATAAAACTTAAATTGGCAAAACTTATTACTCTGAATACATTAATGTGCATAAGGAAAAAATAGTTTCACGAACTTCAATTTAGTGAAAACTGCAAAACTTCAATTAAATTATCTATGTTTTTATATGTATTTATATCTTAAGTAGGGGTAAGAATATTTATATTGTCAGTCAGAGCTTAGATTTTGGTTCATATAGGATTATCTGCATGATAAATTTGATTGATTAATTACATTTTAATTAACATTAAAATTTTATGATTATTTACATTTTAAATCATTTAGACGATTTTCCTCCAATTCATTAGGCCTAGGCTATAGGTAAATATAATGTGTGCATAAATGGTAATTATGAAAGCATGAAATATATATATATATATATATATATATATATTTATTTATTTTGCACTTTACCTAAAGTAGCAAATCCAAAAAGTCAAATGGTTACAATTAAATTGATTATATTGTTCAAATATTTAATAATTTTAGGAAGTGTCCACAGTTAAATAGAATTGTTGAAGACATATACAACATCCAGAAGAAGGCCGAGAGTTGTTCAAATAATAATACACCCCTGCCAAATATCAAACCCGAAACCCTTTGCACAGTAGACCATTTCTCTAGTGACTGAGCTAACTGAGCCCTATGGTATTATCATTATATCACATTTATAGCCTTTATTTTCTTACGTTCTCTCCAACAGCTGTAAAACTATTAATTGAGTGGCCTCTTGAAAATATGCTTTATAATAAATAGATTTTTATCGCCTTAAAAATAGTGTGAATGCAAGAATTCACATTTAAACGGAATATTTTCTAGCATTTCATATGGCTTAAATTTTGGAAACTATTGTATTAGAATATTTAGAATGTGTCTGTTGATCCCACCTATAAGGGTATCACTATGTCAAGTCTCAGGTTGTAGTCCCTAGAGAAGTAATCTATAATGATGTGTCAATCAGTGAGACATCCTCTTTGGTACCTAAACAATATAGGAAGGTATAGTGTTCATTAATTATGTATTTCGAACTCACTTAGAGAGTAAATTTAGTCCCAAGTATGATATTACAATAGTAATTGATGTTTGCATTTGCAAGTGTGTGAGTACTTTGAATTTACCTCAAATGAAAAACCACTATTTACTATTGTAACACAGTTTTTCTACCAATTTTTTATTATTTTTTTTTTCAAATAAATAATGTAATGAAATACTTATTTCATTCACAAAGGAATGTCTTATTACATATGACTTTATTAAAACATATCATGTGAAAGAGAGAGAAAGAAAGAGAGAAAACAATTTTAATTTTAATAAATTTAATCAAAATAACTGAAGCATTCTTATCCAAATAAGATTTAACTTATAAACTTATATAATTATAATCGCTCTCCAATGTTTTAGGCACTTTCAATTATCTAATGATTGGGTTTTGAGGTTTGAGTTATTCTATGGCGCAATGAGGAGGAAACAAATTTTTATAGTAAATGCACTCTATTTCATGGAGAGTGGATGGAAAAAATATAAAAAGAGAACACATATGGAAAGCCACCTAAAAATATGTAAAAGTTATATATATATTTTATTTGTCTAGGTAAAATATTAATAAACCTACCTTTTTTTGGTAAACTCGAGTTTATTGATGCAAGTTCCTAGTAATTTTTTAAATACATATTTTTGGCCTGATTCACCAACCAATTAAGTCCTTATCAAAGTTTAGCTTTATATAATATATGATCACTTTGAAATAATCTATTATTATATGTCACATGACTGGCACAAATGAACAACGTAATCATCGCTTTTGTTCAATTCTCTCTTTCTCTCTAATATATATATGTCACCATACCTTCTTTTCTCGATTCCGATTTTCAATTCAGACTATTAGGTTCAACCTAGATTCTTTGATTCTCGATTTCGATTCTTGAACATTTACTATTTTATTATTTTTCCAAGCATCCAACCTCATTTAAAAACATATTTATTCAACTTTATAGAATAGCAAAGACACAAAAAATGTAAATGATACAAAAGTTATTTTTTTAACAAAGAAAAAGATACGTTTACAATAGTATTAAAGCATATTTTACAAAATTAATAAAACAATTAGTAATTACATTAGAAAGCGCATATTTTTACCTTCAAGTAAAACCTCAGCTAGTCATATAATTAAAGAAAAGGCATAACAAACAATTGCAGAGATATTGATTTATAATTCCAAAGTCTGGAAGAAGATGATAATTGTGAGATTAATTGAATTGAAAATGAAGAATTTCGATTTGTATCGGAAAGTGACGATGACATACCTAGATTATGTATGAGAAAGATACCTTCGTCAAAAATAATATAACATGAAACATAGATAGATATTTAATATTTTCTTAACCAAATTCAAATAATCCCACAATTTGTACCATGGGTAGGTACCAACTGTGAAAAAAACACCTCCGTGAATTCCATCCCCCCCCCCCTCCCAAATTCAAGTTTTTATGATTTCAATTGTTTGTT
>JBCFYV010000001.1:58467354-58478246 GCA_039000515.1 Timema cristinae
TATTAAGGTGATACAGTTTTTGTGTGCTAATACTGTTTTTCTGATATATTACTGTATGGATTTATACGCGCAAGCTTCTTAGATATGACCTACCCCTTGCTTCTTGGACCCCTTGTCCCCAATGTTAAACTAACTAATAGGAATACTCCTGGCAACCAGATGTTGTGAATGCTGGCTTCCTATTGGGTAAAGGGAGCCATTATGTCACATGATTTTTGAAATACAATGGAATTGGTCTTTTAAAGAAAGAAAGTTTTAAAACTAAATTCATAAAAATTACCTCTGAAAACGTGAGATTTTCCATGGATGAGGTATTAAAATGAAACTTTACATATTGTTCTTTAAAGAAAAATACACTTCATCCATGAATTTTTGAATATATGAAAGGGGTCCAAAACAGTATCATTACAACGTGTTGGGTAGTGAGTCATTTTAACGTTAATAAGTTTATGGCTATGTGCATAGAGTTAAAATATTGTTAATCATAATTGATACATATATATTAAAATGTGTCTGCTTGTTTTTATTAAAGCAACGACCCAAGGAATACAATGATTATGTGCCAATTACTATATCATGTAACAGACAAACAAAAAGTAATATAATTATCAATAAAGTTGACGCAACAAGATTCTCATTTATTCCTTTGGTAAAGCCTAGATAATTTTTTCTAGAAATAGCTTTATCGCATTATTTCAAAACTTGAACATCTTTTGTTTAAAGTTTGTTTGAATGTTCCTTAACAGGTTTATCTTTATTTTGTTCTGAATTTATTTTTAAATAATGTGTGTATTTCATATTGATAGTTTTAAAATCAATATATTTTTTATCATTATGCTAAGCTCCCTTTCCTCACCTCAACTAGATGAAATATAGCAAAATTTGTTTTTTTATTGGATAACTTTTTTTGTTTGTTCCAGATTATTAATTATATTTTAGTTTGTTCGTTCTTAGATCTCTTACAAATGCTAAATAAACTATTGTCACTAGTGAGTGTCAGTAGTGTGTGTGTGCGACCTGTATAGTCACACAGGGCGTCAAGTAAAGAATGTCCCACCCTCTGTGTCAAAGTATGAAAAATATTGTCTTTGATTCGCACACTATGCACAAAAAAGCAATAAAAAGGTGATGCAAGTAAGAAATACAAAAGCTAGGGAGATCTTGGTCTACAACTTATTGCAAGCCATAAGACTCATAGTAAAGAAAAGTATTTTTATAGGCCTCACTTCCTCCTAAGCTATAAAATATTGGTTTCGGCCACTTGGGCAGTTGTGAATCTACCGGAAGATACCTGAGATCTTACCTCTCCTTTCCCCCCCAACCCCCACCCACACCCCCTTAAGGCTGTGCAAGAGTGAAAATATTTTATTTTATTTTCTTATTTTTATGGTTGTGAGTCTTTTTAATAGAATAAAAATATTAAAATAAGTAATAATAGAGCAAAATTGTTATGTATTTTTTGTTTAAATAGTTTTAATGCTTAATTTAACTTAATAATACTAATTCGTATCCAAGTATTAAGAAATGCAAGCAAAAGCCTTAATTTTTTTTGTGGATATACGGATAGTATAGCACTATATGGTAAGCATATTTTAGGAACGGTATGTATCATATTTTCCAAGATATTAATTTTTATTTAATAAATAATTAAACTGAATCGGCGGCAGACTTCCTCATTAATTTACAAATACATTTCCTATTAGAAAACTACTTTGTATTTTGAAATTAAATTTAACTCTCCTTATTAAGCAATAAATACTGGTTCATTTGATATTTTTCATACAATAGTTACTATCATATTTTAAAAATTGGATAGGAAATAGCCAGAAATTACGTGATTTTCACAGAAATAAATACAGCCAAACCGGGCCGTACCGTTGAGAACCAAACACAGGTAGGAGCGACCGCTTGTGTTTGGATTGACAGGGCGGGCGGGCGGGGAGTGATGAGGGGGGATGAAGATCATTAGCAAACTTTTCAAAACCAGCTGAGAAAAGTATTGCGGTACAAAAACATACGAAGAGTAATATTCTGATATTTTAGACTGTTCTTGCCTGTTAGCTATTTAATGTGTGAAAGCTGTACAGTCTATTGTTACCAGTATTCTTTGACATTGTTTAGTTTTATATTTTAGTTTGAGCGTAGGCTACCATTTAACTGGCATTAATATAATTATATTAATCAAGGCCGTAGCCAGCAAATAATTTCAGGGGGTGGGGGGAGGGCATCCCCCAATTGATGGAGGCTAGGACAAATTCTAAGTATTAAACTCCTCTAGAAGAATTTTTTATGGCAACATAACATCATAACTGCCATAGGCTAGAAAAAAATCAAAATATTAAATACCTCTAAGGCTCTCTAAAGTATTTTTATGGCAACCTAACACCATAGCTGCCGAAGGTTAGAAAAAATTCTAATTATTACACACCTCTAGATGCTCTTTGAAGTGCTTTTTATGGTAACACAGCCCCTAATTTGTACTTTTACATTAATTTTGGTATTATTATTATTATTATTAGCATCGCGTCTTACTACCCGTTCGGGTTATACGCACTTACGCTAATGTGTAATGGTAGGGTGATTGTGAGATGAAATGAAGGACCTACAGTTTAACGTGGAATCCGAACCACGGTGACGGCCTGGCATTACCCACATTCACAAGAAGTTTTGTCAGAGGTGAAGGAAGGGTTTGGAAATCAGATAAATCTGTGCCGAGACCGAGGATTGAGCCCCGGCCGCCAGCATAGAAGTCTGACACCTTACCCTTAGACCACCAGGTCACCAATTTTGGTATTTTTTAAACCATAAATAAAGCAATATATATTGTTCATAAAATTTCCCGTCTATGGTCTTGATATTAATCAACTTTTATGTGAGTTTTACTGTGTACAAAATGTCTAAGCCTCGTTCATTTACAAGTAAAGTATTAAAAGAAGAAAACGATCCAGAGATTTAAAGAGATGGAGAATCCAGAAAGAAGAATCATAATTAACCGGAAACAAATTTGAATCACTTAAAAGGTAACTGTAGTTTGAAAATATTTCAACTAATATTTGTATTTTGTGTTTGTTAAAGTATATGTAGGCGTATTTTATTTGTTTATTTTCTAAAAAAATTCTACGAATATGCCAAAAATGTGCCAAATATATTTATGTTGATAAATAAATTGTAAAAAAAAATTTACAGTCTTGTACATGAAATGTGGCCGCGTTAATTTGGTTCCAAACGGAAATGATGGAAAGTTTTTGTAATCGTGTGTGTTGGCTACCTATAGTTTAAAATAGTCCTTAGATATACACAAAATACAAGGTGATGATTGTATTATAATATAATTTATAAGTTATGGGTTAGTGATTATAAGCCCTAATCAGTATGAATGCCGAGTAAATTACATGTTTTTCTGGTTTGTTAGTGAGCGGGAGGTCAAGGTTTGAATTCCGACTTGGTGTAATCTACTAAACTTCTTCTAGTAACAGCTTCTTACGCTTCCTCCACACAAACGTGGTACTTTTCCTCTCTAATATACTTTAATCACTCTTAACCTATTATAATAACTAAATGCGAATAGCTTAGATGAATGGTAAGACGTTCTGTAATAAATAAATAGCTATGTAAAATATATAATATATATATTAATTGGTTTTTAGGACTTGCGCTCAAGAAAGTGAAGACTTTACACCAACTGCAGGAACCTCCAATTCCAAAGATATGCAGGCAGACACATGCTTTTTTGATGAAGATGACGAATTGGAGGATTTACTACCGAATGTGGAACATCCTTCACTCGTTAGTGAAAACACTATTTCAAAATATGAATATAGTAATGAAAATATCTTACCACCACTTTTCATAGAAAATATTGAAAGGTTGAAAGAACACAGGATTTTTCCACTACGGGTCACCGAATTATTGATTTAATGCCTTTTTCTAAACAGATAATTAAATTAGATGAACACTCCAAATCATGTATGTTAGGTCACTATAAACTAGAAAAGGAAATAAGAAATGGGTTTGAATTTACTCTGGTTTTTTTTGTGACAATTGTGATGGTAACCAATGCATTACCTCAAAACAACTCGTAAAAATTAACTATTTGTTTGGAGAAGAACACATTGAACTCTAAATACAATTGAAAATATTTATGAAGCTAACCTATAAATTCTAGAGCATCTAATTAAAATAAATCCATATAAGTATAACTCCAAATAAATGAGAGAGGCATCCATTTTTTTATCTGGGGGTGGGAAGCTCCAAATATCTTTTAGAGAAATCTTATTTAAAAAAAATGTCAAACGATGATATGGGAGGGAGCTTGGTAAAATCCTAGTGGCCCCCCTAATGGAAATGTCTAGGCACACCACTGGCTTAACGAAAGGGTAAATTTGATGGACCAAGATATAATGGAACATGCATGATGTAGTAGGCGTTTAGGTTAGTAATATATTTTAAAAAATACTAACATAAAATAAATGTGTTTCAAAGAGTAAAAGCTAAAGCGTCTTAGTTCAAGTGTTTGTATCCAAGGTTACGAAGCATAGTATAAACTTTGTCATATTAAAATGTTTAGTTTATAAACTAGGAAGTATCAAGTCTACTTCCTCACTAAGCAAGTGTTGGTGTTAGAGAGTGGTGATACAATGTTAGCTACACATGAATTGACAGACAGCCCTCAGTGAGCAGTTTTCTGGTTGCTGAGTAGTGTCCAAACACATACCAGGGTAACCACTCTTTTATTTACTAATATCAAGATAAAGTATTGTAATCTTGAAAAAAAAATGTTTCACGATATTGATGAATTTTTACTTTTTTTTATAAACTCGAACTCAAAAAACTAGTTTTCACAATTCTGTTTGTCCCCATGTCTATCTGTCAACCTGTCCCTGGCCACGGAAAGGATACGGTTTGATTGATTTCTTCAAACTTGATAAGTTATAGGGGCAATATCTCAACAAGTTTATTTTATTTTGACCCTAGCCTTCAAATTTAGGATAGTTTACAAATGAGAGATTTTTTAATGCGTTTTTTTTTCAAAACTGGATCTAAAGATTCTGATTAAAATGCAAACCTAGGGAGTAATTATTATTATTATTATTAGCACCGCGTCTTACTACCCGTTCGGGTTATACGCACTAGGGAGTAATTTATCTCACAAATAACGTACAGGCTATTTGGTTTTTTGGTCAGTAAAATTTTGAAATGTGATGAGTGATTTTTCAAAAACTTGAAATATTTTAAAAAGAGAGTTGATGTAGGTATCTTGAACTTGTTTGAGATTAAAACAACACACTGCTGCTGGCAACAGATATATTAGCCTATATCAAGTAATGTTTTGTTAATAAGTGATTTAACAATGTTACTTGTAATTAATTGCGAGGTATATATCCAAAGTAATATTTTGTTAGGACATGAATTAAGAGTGTTACTTGTAATGAATTGTGAGAGATAGAGCTACAGTAATATTTTGTCAGTAGGTGATATGTGTGTTATTTGTAGTTAATTGTGAGGGATATACCACAAGTAATATTTTAAGGGTGGCCACTCACCAGTAAAATTGGGAAAAATCCTGGGAAATGTTCTTGAAAATTTGCCATCATTTGAGAATTTAAAGGTGAGGACCACTATAAATAGTTTTTGGGCATACACATTTAAACATTTGCCATGGGGAAAACCACTTTAAATATATTCTGGAAAAATTAAATTAAAAATATTATAGGTAAGGAAAACTATAATTAGCGTTTAGGGGTATCCAAATATCAAAACAGTTCTAGAGGAGGATCACTCCAAATATCTAGGAAGGAATCTAATTTTCAAAATATTACTGGACAAGGACCTTTCAAAATGGATTCTAAGGGTATTCAATTTTCACAAAATATATGGTGTTGAGTCCCTGGATCTCCTATTAATTGGAAGAAAGTTCCTTTTAAAAAAAATTGTATACACCCCTACACAAATAAAGTTCCACCGCCACTGGGTGAATCACCTTTTGTAAATGTATAGGCCTATGAATACTACTGTTTATCTTGCCTAATCTCCACTTATAGTTGAGCACACATCACACGTGCAATAATGGCCTTTTGATCCAGACATTTAAAAAATATACGTTTAGAATGTAGAGTAATATCATGGATTTACCCTCGTTTTTAGTGGGGAGAGTAAGGTCCTGTCTATGGTGGATCGTGATAAAGTCTCCCAACAGGAGATGGTCAGATTTTTTTAATGCATGGACTCATCTAATAAATGTGTGTAGTACTGCAATCTATGGTGGTAGAACAGAGGCTTGGGGGGAGGGGGGGCAAGAGGGTCCTCGTTCCCCCGAAAAGAATCTCAGCTGGAATAAATCCCACCCCCCTAAATATATTTTAAATCCTCTGATACTATCGAAAATGAAGTTGAAAGATCTTGCATTAACCTCAAAATAACTTCATTATACATTCAATTATCAAAAGTTTTCCAGAGAAGACCACCTCAAAGTTTCTAGAGGCATCTAATTTTCGAAAAAAATTCAAGCTAGGAGCAATCTAAATATTTTCTAGAAGCACCTAAATTTTAAACATTTTTGGAGGAGAACCCCTTCAAATAGCTTTCAGGAGATCTAAATTTAAAAAAGTAAACTGGTTGAGGGCTATTAAAAATAGCTTCTGGAGGTATCCAAACTTTAAAAAAAAATTCCGAAGGACGCTACTCAAAATAGGTTCTAGTAACATCCAAAGTTCTAAATAATTTGGAGGGGGGACTACTCTAAATATCTTTTAAAAGAGTATAATTTTAAAAAAGTGGGAAAGGACCACTTCAAATTAGGGACAGAGAAAACGATAAGTGGAGTGTAGAGAGGGGTGATTGCCCTTCTTAGAATAAATTAGCCCTCTTCTAGATTTAGTTCACACCTTCTGATATTCTCGAATATGAAGCTAAATGACTTTAATAAAACGGCAAATAACTTCTTAAGACATTTAATTTTCAAAAATGCGCCAAGTGATTGAGGTGACGACGACCCCTGCAAATAGTTTTTTAGAGACATCCAGTTTTAAACATTTGCTGGAAGGGAAGCACTCCAAATAGAATATGCATGCATATAATTTTCAAAAATAGCCCAGGTGACAATGCAAAATAGATTCTAAATACATTCAATTAAAAAATAATACAGGTGAGAATCTTTCCAAATAAAGTAATATTTAATCAGGAGATAACAACGTTAATAAGGCTACTTGTGAGTGATGTTGTTAGAGAATTGTGTATATTTTTGTTGATTATTTTATTGTAATAAAAATAATAACTTTAATATTTGTATGAATTCCTTGTATTTTCTTCTTAGAGAACATACCCTTTCTGCTATTATTTTAAAATATTTTTGTTTACATTTTCGCTGTATATTATGTATATGATTGGTGTATTTACCAACATTTAATTGTTTTTATTTGTACATTAAACAGAAGGGATATTGTTTATTTAATGTTAAGTAAAGCGCACTATTTTAATCGATCGACATTGTTATTATTAACGGATGACAGACGTTCACTGTAATGTAACTAAATATATAGTGGAAAAAGAACACCTGGATACAAAAATAAACACCTAGCTTTAGGCTTAGCGAGTTCTTTATTCGCTATGTATTAACTTGTGGTCCACTATTATATGGATCCATCTCAACGTTTGTCTGCCAGTTTTTTTTTGTCGACCAGTTGGCTGTCTATCACTTTGTGGTTCTATGTACGTATTTTTCGACGAGTCGACGGCCACTAGTTACCTAGTCTATCAAATGTTTGTTAATATTTTGTCTATCAGTTGGTCGTCTAGCACATGGTCCTACCCTTATCAACAACTTGGTCTAAGTACTCCTTCGTGTAAATTACTTGTCTGTCGATCACTTTGTTCACACGTATCGACCAGTTTATTGTTGATTAGTTTTATGCACCCAAATTGGTCAGCTATTCGTGTGTATATCACTTTGTTCTCGTTTGCATGAACTAGTCACCAGTAGGTCATACTAGGGTCAGATAATTAACCCACCAAGCATTCCAAATATTTGTATACTTTTTGTCGACCAATTGGCTCTTTATCACATGGTCCTACTAACATCGACCATGTGATCGACACGGCTTTTGCATGACAAGTCACTTGTCTGTCGACCACTTTTTACACACATGTTGACCAGTGTGCTGTCGATCAGTTAGCTGGAGCCCCAATGTCGGCCAGTTTGCTGTCACTTTGTCCACCTAAGCATGAACTTGTCAACCAGTTGTTCCAAATCGTGTCGGCCACATGTCTCTAACCTTCGAGATATTTTTTACAGCTTAACGACCAGTTTGTATTATGACAGTGTAAACAATATGAACCTGTTACTAATTTTGTTTACAAATACAGCTATAGTACTTAGGCCTAGAAATTTAAATCATATCATTAATGGCAATCAGTCCTAGTTAAATATAATTGTGTCCAAAAATATCAAGATCATTACACTTATTGTATTTCGTTGAATATCATATTAAAAAAATGTTTATCTTAAATTAAAAAAACCTTTAGTTAATGTCATTTTTATCCCACATATTCCAAAAAGTGTATTTAATTTTGTATACTAACTTGTTGGAATATGTAATCATCTTTACAAACAGCACAGTTAATTTGTTCTCATTAGCACTAAAAGTCATATATGTATTCGAGTTTCCCTGGCTAGGCCAGGGGAGGATCCAGGTGGGGTTGGGTGCGATCGTCCCCTCCTGCATAGAAAATAATCATAAATATCGAAACCAATACTTTAAAGTTGTAAAGAATGACTGACTAACACCTTCCTCATCCTATCTTCTACACGACCTAATCAAAATTAGGCAACATCGCTTTCAACTTAGCTTTAGAGCAAAGCAAAGGAATTAAAACTAAAATGTTCTAGTATTAATATTAAGTTTAGTAAACACTTTAGACCTATGTACAGTATATATTTATTATTTTTATTTTGACGGCGAATTTTTGTTTTATGTTTTTTTTGTATTAAAATTACAAATTGGTTAATCTAAATTGTGTTCTTTCTTATAGTATTATTATTATTATTATTATTATTATTATTATTAAATTAATTGTTAATTTCAATTAGTTTGTTAAACTCGCAATATTATAGTTAAAATATTATAAATTAAAATATTTATTAATAAACATTATTAAATTTATCCTTAGAGGAGCCTTGTGAAAACCAATTCACCCCTACAACTAGCCCTGGATCCACCCTTGAGCTAGCGTAGTTAAAAGTATTTGTCCTTCTAACAATAGCATTGTATTCCACCGAACCCCCCCTGTAAACATTTCCTGTTAGGCTACTAATCCCCTCTTTCCTTACTTTTATTTGTACTCAAAGCGAGAAGTTAAGTAAGAGTGAGAGGTAATGATACTGTCTCCCTCTTTAACCGGGCCGTCACGAGCACGACAAACCGATAGTACTACACTCTATCGGAATATATCTGTCCCTAGCAGCCTGTGTACAACGTCAAGAGAGCTCATAACTATGTTATCCTAAAGCATTGACATCGCACCCTCCTTTTGTTTGCTACTATTACTGTTATGATGTAAGTAGTACTGTTGACCACAAAGAGACATGGTTAGAAGGAAATTTCATTTATTACAACTATTACAACTCTTACAAAGAAGACTAAGAAACTCCTTGACAGTAGAAATTATTTTTTCAAACCAATCAAAGTTTATTAACAGGACCCAGAATAAATGTTCATAAAAGTGATTAAAAATACTTATAGAATAGTCTGAAATTCTAAAGAATTAATAAAAATTTGTCAAAAAAATCAAACTAAGAATTTAAACAAAAATCGAAATGAATGCACATTACTAAATCAAGCATGTACTTTACAAATGGAAACTAAAAATAGCTATGCAATAAAGTCTTTTAACAGCTAAACTCTTGCACTTTTAAAAAAAATCCCATCCCAAAGCAACTTCTCACCGTTTAATTTCTGTGTCTCATTGGCTATGTGGATTTTACAAACATGACAAACAAATAGGATACATAGTTAATTTTCAACATTATTTTCTCATTACTACAATTGTTTGATTAAAAAGGATGGGTTTGAGTATTTATGCATTATAAAATATCAATATCATTTAAAATATAATAATTTAACATAAGTGCCTGAATATTATTCAAACCGGAATGGGCTACCATGAAGTTTGCCTCGCTCTCCTCAATGTCAATTTTCCAAAGTGGAGGGCTAACGTGAAGTTGCCTCCCCTCCGCCCCCATGTAAACATACCATTTGTGGGTTCATCAAAAAGGAACAAACAAAGAACAAACTATTGTGATCATAAAAGTATGAATTTTTAAAATTGGGGGGCCTACCATGAAGTTAACCCCTCACGAGTAAAGAAAGTGTCAAAAGTTCATGTCTCATTTGTGCAATAACAAAGGCGGAACAGACGAATCTGAACAAACTATCGAAACCATAAAAATGTATATTTTCCAAAGTGTGTGGGGAAAGGGAGCTACTATTAAGTTGCCCCCCCTCCCCTTTCCCAATATAAACATGCCATTTATGAGTTTATCAAAATGGAACAAACGAACAAACGATTTCAATCATAAAAAACTTGAATTTTTCAAAATTAATGGACCAACCACGAACGTAATTGACGGATATCCAGTCAGAAATGTGATCGAAGATAACTCTACTGAATAATGTATTGCTCTTTTTGCAAGCTAATCAGCACATTATAGCCCTTGCTACTCTAATGCTTCAACATTGACCAGTCAATGAAATTATAAAACCTTAAGTCCAAACAGTTGACTCACGGAGTATCAGCTTATGTCTGTGCCGACACAACAAGGCTGCTTGACGTACACTACCATAATAGAGCTGAAGCCATGTATCCTTGCAAAGCTCTGGAGTTGACAGTGATAGTAA
>JBCFYV010000001.1:58478346-58643346 GCA_039000515.1 Timema cristinae
TCGTAGTTATACCCTTTGCTATATTTGTCTTATAACCTCCCCCTATTCAACTAAAAAGTTTGCCCCTTTTGCTGCCCTTTAAATGACATTCCAATATTTTGATGCCCTGCCCATAACCCCTCTTTCTGGGTTTTTCCTCCCCCCCCTAATGCATATTTCCAAACAACATCCAGACAAGGAGAAAAGATCTCGAATACTTTCCCAAACCCTTTTTAGAAAATTAAATTTGGGCCAAAAAATCTTTTTTTTTAAAAATTTGCCTTTTTATCTGAATGAACTCGCTATTTTTCTTTTAAATTGGATGGAGGATGCAGAAGCGTGTGCATCTCAGGGGGCTCACGAGTGTGCAAGGGCAATCTATGCACACGCTTTGGCCACATTCCCAAGCAAGAAGTCAATCTGGCTGCGTGCAGCATACTTTGAGAAGACTCATGGGACCCGTGAGAGCCTGGAAACATTGCTCCAGAGAGCTGTGGCACATTGTCCCAAGTCCGAGGTGCTTTGGCTCATGGGTGCTAAGTCCAAGTGGATGGCTGGGGATGTACCTGCTGCTAGAGGCATCCTCTCGTTAGCTTTTCAGGTAATAGAAAGTGATAAAGGTAAGAACTCAAGGTTAATAATTTGTGAGCGACAAGCTTTGGAAGAGCAAGTGTAACAGAATAAATGAGAGTAGATGTTACAGATAATTGAAGGGTGTCTAAACTAGATATTGAATACTTAGTTTTAGATATTATGTATGAAATAAAGTGCATTGAGCAAAAAAATATGTAATAAATAAAAGATAGAATTGTAGGAAAACAATAAAGCACAAATAAAGTTAAAAACACTAACACATATTTATACTCACTTTAAGGCATGCCATTTTTAGGTTGTTTTTGCTTAAGGCACTCAAGAAAATAATACTATCTGAGTAAAAAGTTAAAACGGTAATTTTTTTAAATATGTTAATAGTACACATTTGCATAGAGTTGTACTTGATACAGTCTTATTTAAGGTATTTGTTTATTAAATATCACCACTTCGTAGTTATATCCTTGCTATATTTGTCTTATAACCTCCCCCTATTCAACTACAAGTTTGCTCAGTTGCTGACCTTAATGACATTCCAATAGTCTGATGTCTGCCCATAATCCTCTTTGCTGGGTTTTTCCTCACCCCCTAATGCATATTTCACAAACAACATCCAGACAAGGAGAAAGATCTCGAATACTTTCCCAACCTTTTAGTAATTATTTAGCCAAAATCTATTTTTGAAATTGCCTTTTTATCTGAATGAACTCGCTATTGTCGTTTATTAAGAGAAATTTCTAATTAAGAACATGTTATAGTTAACTTAAATTGAATTTGCACAAATGTTTTCAGGCTAACCCTAACTCTGAGGAGATCTGGCTGGCTGCCGTGAAGCTGGAATCAGAGAACTCTGAGTATGAGCGTGCTCGAAGGCTGCTTGCCAAGGCTCGTGCATCAGCCCCCACGCCGCGTGTCATGATGAAGTCCTCTAAGCTAGAGTGGGCGCTCAATAACCTCGACCAGTCGCTCAAGCTGCTCGATGAGGCCATAAAGGTAGTCTTCACACAACCTACAATTTGCTGCCATAGGTTTTTTAAAAAAAAACTTTATTTTTGTGGTTGTGGATTTAATTAAAACCTCTTGACCTATATCCTTAAAATAACACATCATTAAACAGTTTCAACTTGCCCACATTTTAGTTCAAATTAATAAAAAGTAGACACTAATTAATCCTGAACACTCAGGAAAATGTCTGGAAACCCATCCACTCCAGAGATACAGGAGAATTGAAGCTTAGGAAGAGCATTTAAACAAAAATCTAACCAAAGTGTCTTGTGATTGATTTATGACACAACAATAAACACAAAACTGCAGTACAAGCATACACGCATACAAAGTGATATGATGATGAAGGCATTGATTAATGATTTTATTCACAAAATAAACATAAATCATCACTTATAAATTGGGTGCAACACCATTTTGGAATTTAATTTTAGTGAAATGGTAATTTCTTATTCTTTTCTCAGAAATAATGTTTCCCTACAAAGTTCATCATTCATGCACTTGTCTCTAGGCTCAGTTTCCCTGGAATCTTCTCCAGTCATAGTTTCCTTTGAAATACCTCAGTCTTAGTTTTATCTTGAATCTTCCCCTGTCTCAGTTTTCCTTAAATCTTCTTCAATCTTAGTTTCCCTTGAATCTTCCCCAGTCTTAGTTTCCATTGAATCTTCCCCAGGCACAGTTTCCCTTGAATCTTCCCCAGTCTCAGTTTTCCTTAATCTTCTTCAGTCATAGTTTTCCTTGAATCTTCCCCAGTCTCAGTTTTCCTTAAATCTTCTTCAATCTTAGTTTCCCTTGAATCTTCCCCTGTCTCAGTTTTCCTTAAATCTTCTTCAATCTTAGTTTCCCTTGAATCTTCCCCTGTCTCAGTTTTCCTTAAATCTTCTTCAATCTTAGTTTCCATTGAATCTTCCCCAGGCACAGTTTCCTTGAATCTTCCCCAGTCTCAGTTTTCCTTAAATCTTCTTCAATCTTAGTTTTCCTTGAATCTTCCCCAGTCTCAGTTTTCCTAAATCTTCTTCAATATTAGTTTTCCTTGAATCTTCCCAGTCTCAGTTTTCCTTAAATCTTCTTCAATCTTAGTTTCCCTTGAATCTTCCCCAGTCTTAGTTTCCATTGAATCTTCCCCATGCACAGTTTCCCTTGAATCTTCCCCAGTCTCAGTTTTCCTTAAATCTTCTTCAATCTTAGTTTTCCTTGAATCTTCCCCAGTCTCAGTTTTCCTTAAATCTTCTTCAATCTTAGTTTTCCTTGAATCTTCCCCTGTCTCAGTTTTCCTTAAATCTTCTTCAATCTTAGTTTCCCTTGAATCTTCCCCAGTCTTAGTTTCCATTGAATCTTCCCCAGTCACAGTTTCCCTTGAATCTGATCCAGTTTTAGCATCCCTTGAATATTTCGCTCATGGTTCTGACATCTGTTTGCTGTTTGACCTTTCAAAGCTGAACAACCTCTCTTGTACTATATGTCTCTCTCACTCAAACAAGCTGTCTCACTTGCTGACCTCTTTATTCTCCAGACAACCCACCCTCTCCCATTGGCCCTATCCTTTTGTTATTAAAAGAAGTAACTGTTTGCTTTGCTGTACACAATTTAACTCTGATGAGTCAGCAGTACCTGCTGTCTTGAGATTGTGTCAAAGTACAAAAGTTCTATTCTTAGAATCTGTGATCCAAATGTGGTGATAATTTGATGTCCATCAGCAAACTGACTTCAAGAACAGTTCATAATTATGGGTTTTGTTGCTCATTCTTCTTGATTTATTTGATGAGAGTTTCTGCAATTTTCTTTGGTTAATCCTCCAAATTTATATACTTTTGTTGTTATAATAGAAATTGAAATATTGTTGGGTTATGTGTTTCAGGTTTTCCCCGAGTTTCCAAAGGTTTGGTTGATGAAGGGGCAGATTGAGGAACATATGGGTTTACTGGAACAGGCATACGAGACATACATGATGGGCATGAAACAATGCCCCAGCTCTGTGCCGCTGTGGCGCCTTCTCTCACTACTGGAGGAGAAGCGAGGGATGCTCACCAAGGCTAGGTCGGTGCTGGAGAAAGGCAGACTCAGGAACCCCAAGTGCCCAGAGTTGTGGCTGGAGGCCGTTCGAGTCGAGCTAAGGTAACCCTACTGATACCAACATTTTCTTGTGGTAAACCTGAAAGGGACTTAATAATTACATTTACGGTAATTCAGTCTTTAGTGATAAATGTCAGCAGGGGATCTCATTGGATCTTCCACAGTATTCTAACTAGCTAGTTTCAATATCAATTGTAATAATAATTTAGATTATTAAAATACAAAAAACTGGAGTGCAATTTATTGAAAGGCCTGTGCAGGATTCATAACATTAGAAAAAAAATATAAAATTGGATGTTCTCAAAACTTGGGCGGCAAAAAAATATATATTTCCTGGATTTTTTGTAAAAACAAAAATTATTATTACAAATTTACAACTAAGGAACATCCATCAATGTCATGTTTGCAAATAATGTTAAAAATAATGAGTTTTCATTCACTTGGCTTAGTTAGGAAATTTATTAGGGCAGCTAGTTATATAATTCTACTTTTTTTTTTTTTTAGTTTCTTGAATTTTCGAGGACCGTTTTAAACCTTAGAGACGAGATTGAGGTTTTATATTTCTCGTCTTGATCATGAATTTTCAAGTCTCGATCCTCCCTAGTAATTATGAACATAAAAGGAAATTTAAATATGGTATATTAATATAAAATACAAATAGTAATTCATTGCTTAAGATTCTATCTTATAATCCATTCATTAAAACATTCATACATTCATTTAAGTGTTAGTTGCTCTGATGGCCCCATGGCTAATGTGCTACTCTCGCTAGACTAGACTGCAAAGGATGGGGTGTCGTGGTTCTAATCTCATTCAAGTGTATTGAATGTGTAGTTTCCAAAATCCATTTCCACACTTCCTTCACACAGATGTGGCAAAAATTATTAGCTTAATTAGTACATGAGTGTATAACCCGGACGAGAAGCCACACAGGGTGCTAATAAAAAGAAAGAAAAAACTCAAGTGAAGTGTTAAATTACAGGTCTGGGTTCTGGTTGTTGAGCTCATCCAATAATTATAATTGATTCTGAACCACCAATAAGCAGTATTAAAGCTTTAAAACAAATTTCAATTGAAAAATTGGATATATAAAACAGTATTTGAGGGTCTTACTAAAAACCCAAATTTCAAAAAAATATTTACTGGGTGTTCACTTGAAAACTTTACATCAAAATATCACGAAAACAACGCATTGCAGAAAAAAATGTTTTAACAAAGGTTGTTTGGTTCTGAGGAGGATGTCCAGCTCTCCATCCACATTCCGCTGTATTTGGTTTTATGTGTGTGTGTGTGTGAAGTTATATTTTAAATGTGAGTGCAATGGAGGAGGGTGGAAGAAGTGGTCATTCAGAATTAGCACTGGATAACCAAACCTATAGCACCAACTCTGCTTTTAAATATGTATTTTTCACTTAGCGTTTTAACAAGATTAATTTAGAAATCTTTCATTGCTTCTAATCCTTTTCTAACTTATTATTGCAGTTACAAAATATGTTAATCTTAATGAGTATTGTGTTATTGTGGCAGGGCTGGTCTGCGAGATATCGCTAACAACCAGATGGCAAAGGCTCTGCAGGAGTGTCCCAGTTCAGGCATCCTGTGGGCCGAAGCTATTTTCCTGGAGCCACGGCCCCAGAGAAAGACCAAAAGTGTTGATGCTCTCAAGAAATGTGAGCATGACCCGCATGTGCTCCTGGCTGTATCCAAACTGTTCTGGTGCGAGCGCAAGATTACCAAGTGTCGGGAGTGGTTCAACAGGTACCTACATAATTTCATCATCTGACTTATTCCATGTGAGCTGCACTCTACTTCTGAGGGTGGACAAATATATATATATTCTCTAAACTAATTATTTTAATTCTCAAATTATGTTTGTTTCATTGCAATTTTAATAAATTCAGCATAGTGCTATATTCCAAATAACAATTTTAATAAACAATGTAGTAAATTCTTAGATTTATATATTCTTTTTAAAACTAAGATTTGACTTGATATTCTTTTTAAAAAGCTCTCTTGAGCTAATATCAAATGGGGGGAAAAAACCTTGAGCTCTCTGACCCCTAATCAAGATCAAACCCAATTATATTAATGCTTCCATGTAATTATTTCAAAGTCATTAGGCATGTATTATGTATATTGGTAAATTGTATACAAAACTGATATTTTGTAAGAAAATTTAATGTTCACTTTTCTTGGCCATTTTTTGCATTTAATTAGGTTCAACAATGTGTGTGTTGGCTAATATTTGTTTTTACAGCCATTTAAATTTGTATTGCTATAATTCATAGCGATGTATTTGTTGTCATAAGCCAGTCTTAGCATATTTGTAATTAACTTTTGTCATCTACCTTCTACATGAACTGTAATTAAGACATCCAACTATGCTTATTTGATCGAGATTGAAATCTTATCCCTAATTGTATCTTGCCATTTCCAGGACAGTAAAGATTGAGCCTGATCTGGGGGATGCTTGGGCATTCTTCTACAAGTTTGAGCTTCTAAATGGCCCGGAGGAGTTACAGGAGGAGGTAAAGAAGAGATGTGTGACTGCCGAAGCCCCACCACGGGGAACACTGGTGCCGGGTGTCCAAGGACATTCGAAACTGGCGCTTCACCACAGAGCAGATCCTGGCCCTCGTCGCCAAGGACTTACCCATACCTGTGTGAAAGGAACACTATGTTTTCCTGGTAAACCTCTATTTGTGCCACTGAGTAGGTTGGACTAGAACTCACTTTTTGATCATTATTCTTTTACCTATGACTGAATTGTTTCCTGTTTGAGAATTATTTGTCAAACAATACTTCCGCTAAAACATAACAAAACATCTACTCCAAGATAAAGGAAGAAATTTATCAAAATTTTAATTCTGTAGATGTTTTCCTTAAAAAAGCTATGTTCCATAGTAATAAAAATGGTTTTAAATCTTTTGTTTTACCCATCATATAATAATATAGCAATTATCTTTGATTAATATTTATTTTAGGTATAACTCTACAAAACAGGACTTATTCTAGTTAATATATTTTATTTGCAGGTGAGCCGCCATTACCGAACTAAGTCTAAATTTCACAAAAATTATAATTTGTTTGAGTCACAAAAGATAGCTATTTTAATTGGGCTAAGTTTGTTTGAGCAAATTTCAGCCAAACTTGATGTAAATACATAATTCTTGGTGTGGACATTAATTTGTGCTCAGGCTGCAGTTCATGTGAAAGAAGTGTCGAAAGCACTTTGTCTTAAAGTGCTACATAAACATTTGTTATATTATAGAATACTTCAAATGTACAACTATATTTATGAAATTGCTAAATAATATACATTGTTTTCAAAAATTTAAGTTTGAGCAATTTTGTTTTATAAACAATTTCAAAGATATAAAAAGGTATATCAATACATAATGCATTCTCGTCCTTATGAAATCACCAATTAATATATTTAGATAGTGTTTTCAATACTATATAGAATTGATCATACTTATTATGGACAATGTTGTAAATAAATGTAGGATTTTTTAAAATTCTTTTTTAAGATTATTTTTGTGGTGATATAGTTAAGTTTAAGTTCAATCAAAAAGTGTATTTATTTCAATAAACACATACCATTTAAGAGGACAGCTGGGAAAGTTCTTCTATAGGTGTATAAGAGACATGCTATAGAAATGGTTTTTTTTATATTTATATATATATATATTTTTTTTTTTTTCAAACTCTAATAAAGTGATCTCTTCTGGACAAGTGGTGGTCCTCAGAATCTCATATCATGATCTTGTTTACCTATCCTACTCAATGCGTATGGATAAAATTCACTAAGGTAATCACATATTGTGACATTAAATCCATTGATACAGACAAACTGAATGCTGACGCTCAATCCATGCCCTCCTAGTACCTGGTCAACATTAAACTAAACATTGATCAATAAAAACTCGACGTGTTAGTAGACCACCTGTTCCTTGGATAACTAAAGACATAAGGTTATTGATGAGGAGACGTGACCAAGCATATGCAAAATTTAAACGAGAATCGAAAATCAAGTCACTTACAGACAACATAAATTTTGAAGAGTATAAACGTCTGCGTAATAAATGTACCCAGGCCATTAGGAAAGCTAAAATTGACTTTTCCCTTTCACTCTCTAATACTGGTCCAGCACCCAAACAACTATGGAGGGAACTGTGGAGGATGGGAGTGAGGCATACACTACCCAAAAGCACTCATATGCACATCAGTCCAATAAACTAAATGAAGAGTTTCGTCACATTCCTAATTTAACTAAACAAGATAGCGAGAATACAAACTATAAACAACATTTATGCCTCCAATGCAAGTAATAATAATAGGGACTATAATGCTTTATACTTTGCCTCATTTGGCTCATCATGAGGTATACAAATCAATAATGAGAATAAAATCAAAAGCATAGGGTATAGACAAAATTTCAATATTGCTAATACAAACAATTTTAAGAAATGTTATATCAACAATAATCGACTTATTCAACTTCTCACTCATGACCGGACAGTATCCCACACTTTGGAAACTTGCACTTATTACACCTGTACCTAAAAAAAGGACTAGCAAAAGATTTCCATGACTTTAGACTATAAGTATACTTCTATCCTTTCTAAGGCACTAGAATTCCTAGTGCATCAACAAATTTACCGACACATTAAAACACAATTTGTTAACTGCCTATCAATCAGGATTCAGATCACATCATAGTACATGTAAATGTCACAGACAATATTAGACTAGCCATGGATAAGCGTGAGCTAACACTTCTTATATTATTAGATTTTCAAAAGCTTTTAATACTGTGGATTTTAATATTCTATTAGCAAAATTGCATGTATTATTTAATTTCTCTCCAGACAGTATACAGTGGATGAGATCATATTTGCATGGTCGCCAGCAAAGTATTATGCTAGGTTACACGTTCTCAACATTGCACCCAGGTGAGGCTGATGTTCCACAGGGCTCAGTTTTAGGGACATTGCTTTTTTCTCTATATGTGAACGATATCATTTCTTCAATATCATACTTTTAAATATCACATGTATGCAGACGACCTTCAAATATATATTTCTATGATCGTTCTTCAATAAATACACCCATACAAGGAATAAATATTGACCTAGCTACAATAAATGCTTGGTCTGAAAAAAATTGACTTCAATTGAACCCTGATAAAACTCGAGCCATTCTTAGAGGAACCAGCAGACTATTACTGAATGTGAACCGTTCCCTTCTGACTGACATAGGATTAGGAGTGCCACAGTACAACTGACAACGATTACTAAAGCCCTTGGTGTGGATTATTGATGAAAATCTTAATTGGACAGATTAGGTAACTTTGATTTGCAAGAAAGTGTATGCCTGCTTACATTCACTGAGAAGAATGAAGAATTTTCTCCCAGAAAATGTACAAATTATTCTTGTCCAGAGTTTAATAATGCCACACTTTGACTACTGTGACGTAGTACACAATTACTTAAGATATGATCTAGTAAACGACTACAAAACACATGTGTTCAATACATTTTTAACTTAAAACGGCATGACCATATTTCTTAAGTACATGGGTTGGTTAAGATAAATCAAAGGGAAGGTTACATTTAATATATTGCTTCACAAAATATTATCAACATCTCAACCTCAATGCCTATCCTCACAGTTCCTATTTCTGAAAGATAAACATAGCCGAGCTACTAGATCAGAATCCACTCTACATATGTCTATCCCATGCATAGTCTCAAACATATGCTCGTTCTTTCACTGTCCTGGCATTACAGGCTTGGAACAAACTAGATAACTCTACTCATCATCTATCATCTAGACTCCCCTTCAAGTGTGCAGTTAAGCAATTTATCTTGTCTAATAAGCTAAACTGAGTTCTTGAAACTACTTGAGATTTAAATGAGTGTGTGAATGAGCGTGCAAATGTTTTTCTACTTATTTGAATATTTCTTTATTAAATTGTATTTCAATAAATGTAATAGTGTATGTTGTATTAAACACTGGTTAAGTGGAAGACAAGGCTTATGCCTTAACTCCGACAGATAAAGGTTATTATTATTATTATCATCATCGTCTCTGCATACGGTACAAAATTCATTAAACAAATATTATAGATGTACTTTAAGATTTGTTCCTTGTTGATACTACATATCACATAGATTTCTCAAATATGGATATTATGATCATAATGTATCAATCATCGAATCTTTTTTTTTTCCTAGGCCCACATATTACTACTATTTTCAGGTTACATGCATATGTACTAACCACACAAATGAGCAAGGTTGAATTTAGCAGAAGTCACCTGAATTTTTGTAGGGGGAGAGAGTGGAAAATCTTCTAAGTAAAACACTCAATACACCCACCTGGGATCAAACCCTCATTTACCACTTATCAACAATCTTGTAATTGTGAGGGATACCTTAAGCCATGAGACTATGAAAGCGGGTCTTTCTATCTTGATTATACCATTTTAACAAATCCTTTATTATGTTTGTCTCTAAGACTTTATACTTTCTTTTGGTGACATTTTTATGCAATTTAAACATTGATATTGTTTTTTTATCTGTACATTCAAATTAGATTCGCACAAATTGTAAACAACGGTTAGCAAGGCTATGGCAAGGTAGCCTATTTCAATTAACATTAATTTGAAAAATTACACCTGGACATAAGAATCAAACTCAGAATCTTTGATTCCTGTGTTCATTCGTCATTTTTCAACAAGTTTAACATTATTTGAAATCGACCGTGACAATGCTAATCATAATTTCCTTTTAGAGTGCGATATTTATTTGATATATGCATATTTGTTCAATACTCTTCAGTCACGATGGCTTAGGATTAGAATGAAGGAAAAGTGTTCCATGTGTAGTAAAACCATCATTTTAGGTTAGTTTTAATAACTCGAAATCATGGAATTAATTGTTAAGTGTAACTGTAACTGTGTAAACTACGAGCAATTGCTAGACTAAACTAAAGCACTGAGGAAAACCGTAGATGCCTTAAAAATCCAGTTTAACGTATTTAAGAAGGAGAAACAATTTTATTTTAAAACATATGCTTGAAAATTTAAAAGAATTTCTAAACAAATTAGTAAGCATGTTAGTGTAACAAAATCACTAAAGCGACAATTATGCTTTATTAAACGTAAATATGAAGAAAAATGATGTTTAACTGTTTCGTAAAACTGTTAACACCTACACAACTCAAATCGTTGGCCTGTAAGGGTAAAATGATTCGATAGACAAGTGAAGACATTTCACGCTCCGCTCCGTTATGATAAGAGCCCTATCTCGTAAAGCGTATGATTTTTGTAGAGAAAAACTTGTATTCCCTTTGCATTCCTCATCAACTTTATGTAGGTGGTGTGCTAAGTTTACCTGTTTTACTGGTATTCTTAACAATGTACTGGCGCTGGTTTCAAAATGCTGTGAAGATTAACCTACAACAGATAAACTTTGTGTACTATGTTTTGATGAAATTCACATAGACAGCAGGTTGTGTCTACGATGTTGGACTGGACCAAATTCTCGGCCCTCACTCCAAAGTTCAAGTTGTGCTAATTAGAGGACTATCAGCTAAATGGAACAGCCATTGTATTTTTATTTCGACAAGACTATGAACAAATCATTGCTTTTCCTGATTATTAACACTGTAGAGTTTCAGGAATCAAAGTATGTGCCATTGTTTCTGATTTAGGAGGCTGTGGAACACTGTGGAAGGAGCTCAAAATAACCACAAAAAAACACATATTTTATCAATCCTGCTGACTGCGATAGAAAAGTGTGGGTTTTTGCTGACATGCCTCACTACATCAAACTTTTGAGAAACCACTTTCTCGATGAAGGACTTGTTTTAGAACATAATACAGAGATCAATGCGGATATTTTGACTGATTTTTACAGAGGGACACAGGTGAAGTTAAACTGTGCCACAAACTTGATCCTTCTTTTTTGACTGTAAAGGGAAATGAAAGGCAACGAGTTATACCAGCCAAAGCAATTTTCTCAAGAACTACGGCTAAAGCAATAGAAGTATTAGGTAAGAACAAAAAAGCGGCCGAATTTGTTGAGCTTGTAAACTCGTTCTTTGATGTAATGAACAGCAATACTCCCTATCCTTTAAATTCTAGTCCCATGTGAGCTGGTTTCGGTCTCATGCCGTTTCATGACCGACAAAAAGACATTTTAAATGGAATGAAGAAAGTAGCAAATACAATGCGAGTAAAAGGGAAAAAGGAGTGTTAATATCGATAACATCTTTGTTTGGACTCCTGGAAGATGTACGTCAAATATACTACCTCAAGTATATTATGACTCAAGATGTCCTAGAGAGCCTATTTAGTCAAATCCGTGGCACTGGGCAATTTTATGACCATCTTAGCCCAACAGAAGTCATATTACGACTCAGGAAAACCATGCTATCTAACAAGATGCCAAAACCTTCGCTCAAAATCAATGTCTCCCAAATTGAAGAAGATGCTAGCAACGTCTCAGTATACTTGACTGCAGAGTATCTGGAATCGGGATTCGAACCAGGTGAAATCGAGGAAATGGCCAGCACGTCTGTGGAAGAAGCAAATGAGTTCGAGCTAGACGAGCCTGTTAAGGATTGTGAACAACAGGAGAGATCCTGGGCTGAAGAAGAGGCTCTTTTTTACGTGGCAGGCTATGTAGCCTTCAGATTACGAGACAAGCCCTACACTAGGTACTATCTCAAAGCATATTTCCTCAACTTACACTAACACTTGGATTGAAGCTTTGTCCCATGGAGGATTGACGGTGCCGTCTGAATAGTGGAAGGCTACTATTAACGAGTTCGAGACAATTTTCAAATCACTTCATGGCGAGGAAAATTCTTACAGCAGACAGAGAGGGGGTATCATGAAAACTTAAAAAAAAAAAACTATCTAATAAATTTACTCACGTGTGTGCACAAGCTATTCATGTTTATGCAAGAGTTAGAACGTTCATTAGAATTAGACATGTAAATAGAAATAAGCAATGTAAGCTAAGCGAAACTAAAAAAGCTAAGAAAATGGATACAATCCCAGAAATAACAAATACATGTAAATTTGTGTGAGTTCTTAATGTTATAGAGTATGCAAATATATTATTATTATTATTATTACTATACCAACAGTAGTATATAAAGTGTTAGGTATTATTAAAGGTGGTTTGGGGTAAGGTGTCGGACTTCTGAGCTGGGGTCAGGGGTTCAATCCTCGGTCCCGGCACAGATTTATCTGATTGCCAAACCCTTCCTTCATCTCTGACAAGACATCTTGTGAATTTGGGGAATGCCAGACCTCCACCGTGGTTCGGATTCCACGTTAAACTGTAGGTCCTCCATTTCATCTCACAATCACCCTAACATTACACATTAGCTTTAGTGTGTATAACTCGAACGGGTAGTAAGACGCGGTGCTAATAATAATGTTATGTATTAATTTTGCTTGTATATGTAGGCAGCTTATGCAAGGGATATTATAGTATTATATATTTTTTTTAATAAAAACATGTGATTTGTTTTTGTTCTAATAAGTGTTATATTGTTATATTATATACTTATTTTTCTGTGTTGTTATTACTATTGTTTTATTATGAACAATATTATTAGAGGTTCTTGTAAATTTCAAGAAGGTTTGGCTTGAATTAATTCTATTTACTACTTTGTATAGTGATTAATATCACTAGTTTAAATATTATTGACGGACCAGTCTTCTGACAATCCTCATTCAGTCTATCTAAAACCAGGCGCGCTAAAATAGCTCGTAACTAAACACGTCAAACTGAGCAAAGTATTTAAGCTACAGAGATGAGTCTTATATCTAAATAAAATTCATTCATGGTCATCATTTCGTATGCTTATACTACCCATATATTTCAATTAGGAAAAAACTTTTCAACAGAGTGAAAATGTGTCTGCTATGAAAACTTCATTATAGTTCTTTCATTAGAAAACGATTTTTTAAAAGCAAAACCAATTGGAATATGGGAATTTTAATAATTTCCTCATGTCTTAAAAGTTTTTTATACAAATTCTGAAAAAATGACTGTGATTGTTCAAGTAGTTTACGAGAAAATGTGAGTTATGTTTTAGAACTTTTGAGCGTTCTTTGTGTGTCATTCGAGCTCCATCATGCTGGTGACATCACATCTTGAATAAGAGAGGACCACCTCCAGAGCCGTAGTGAGACAGCCCTTAATATATAGCCCTGGGAAAATTATAGAAAACTACCGCTAGTATACTGTGAAAGTGCCACCTTAGACCATAAGGCCACTGCAGCTTGTCAATTTTATTATTTTTAATTTAGCACCACATCTACACACACACACTCACAATACTTTCTTTTAAGCTGAGAAAGTGTGTGTGTGTGTGTGTATATATATACACAATACTTTCTTTTAAGCTGAGAAAGTGTGTGTGTGTGTATATATACACTTTCTCAGCTTAAGAGAAAGTATTGTGAGTTTTGTGTGTGTAGATGTGTGCTAAATTAAAATAATAAAATTGACACGCTGCAGTGGCCATATGGTCTCTCTCTCCTCTCTCTCTCTTCTCTCTATATATATATATATATATTTATATAAATATATATATATATATATATATATATAATATATATATTATTAAATATATATATATATTATATATATATATATATATATATATATATATATATTACACACACACACACACACACACTTTCTTAGCTCAAATAAAGTATTGTTCGTTTAACAATTTTAACATGACAAATAAAACTTTTTGTTTTGAAAAGAAAATTTTGCTGTAAGGCTAATTAATAAAATACTTATATTTAAATTTTACTCTGATGTTTTAACATTTTGTTTGAAATACAGCTCTATTGTGAAAAAAAAACTAATGTCATCACAATCCATAAAAAAAAGGACACTTGGACAAAATATGCAATGAAGGACTCTAGTACTTTTCCTCTTTTTGCTGACTTAATTCCCAGTGGACCATTTCCAACTCAGCGCTAAGCTTCTCAATCTGCAGAGCATTCAGGCTTGCTGATGCTGGAGTGCCATCTTGTGTAGCTCCTGCCTTTATGAGCTCCGTTTTCCGGCGTCCTTTTTATTTTCTATTCGCAAGCACTGGAATTCCAGTTCTTTTCTTCCTTCAGCTGGAAGATGCACTTGTGATGCTCCTCCATCTTCAGACTTTCTAGGTCTCTCTGGTGGTCAATGGACCCTCTCACCCTCTGCAGCTGAACTCTGACCTCCTCGGCCACGCAGGAACTATCGGAGACACGCCTCCTTCAACAAATCCACCGGGTCAAGTAGTTAGTACAACCACTTGTGATACAGGAGCATCTATAAACATATAACCATGACAATAGGGGTGGAATATAAAATGTTAAAATTAGTCCTTTTCGCCCCTAATGGGCAAACATTATAAAACATTAGCTTCCAATAATTTCTTAGGTTGTATAGACCTGGGGTTATACACTTAAGTACTAATTACATTAATGGATTAAGGATATGGTAGAATGCAGTTCAAAGGAAGTGAACCCACATTTGTGAGGAGGAAGAGTGGAAACCTATTTAAGGGGAAAAAACCTTCAATTCACCCGAACAAGATTCAAACCTCGATCTCCTCATCCTCGGCAGTAAAGTCCAACACGAGACTGACGTGTAAAACCCCTAAACCACTGAGGTGGGTTAGTTGTTATAGAAAAAGGTATAACTTAAAACTATGTAGACAATAAACCTTATTTTAATAAGCACTCACAAAATAAACTGTATAAATATGTTGACAACTTGGATTTAAATATCACATTGTATTATTTTGTACTTTCTTTATCCACTTTAGTGGTTGAATGGACTTAACTCTAAAGCAACACTCCCACAATCAACTAGACTGCCAATGACCATAAAATCTGGGTATAAATCCCATTTTAAAACATTTTTGTAGTAAAAAGGAGAGGTTTAGATAGGCCTATTATAGGGGTCCCTCCAAGCATGGTAACTGGAGCTGTGTCCCCTTCCCCCAATTATTCTGGCCCAGTAAATGGCTATAAACAATAAGCTTCTCATTTTCAAACAAAAATAAAATTCCACACATTACCATTTCAGCTGCAGCTTGTCCCTCCTCACAACACCAGACACGGCGTTGAATTCCCTGAATATTCTTATCCAAGTTTCTTTTTTTTTATGGATTGTGGTGGCATTGGTTTTTTTATTTTCCTTAATAGAACTGTATTTCAATAAAATGTTAAAGAAAACATTTCTTTTGTGTGGGCCAAGTATGGGAGCTTTCTTTATAGTTTCCATGTTTTGTGTTTATGCTACAAAATACAAATATACACACATGACGTTTTGCTATGATTTCACTCTGTAGCATTCATTTGTTGGGTGAGCTAATTCCTGTTTTTCTCTCCCCAAAATTGCTGCTACTTGTGCTTAGTGTGTACAGTGTCGCAACTTTTCTCAAGTTCAAACTATTACCTTTTCTCTTGGCCGTAGCTTACTAGCAACAGCTTACCTGCTGTAAACTTGTGGTTTATCTTTAGCGTACCAACGAGAAAGCTGGGTAAGGCCAAGCAAAGACCCTGCAGACTATGACCAGGCGAAGACATGGGAGTGTGTATATCATTATAGGCCTGAGAGACCTGCTATGGAGAGTTGTTCTATGTGAGTTAGAGACTGCTATGGAGAGTTGTTATATAGGTGTGTAAGAGACCTACTATGGAGAGTGTTATATAAGTGTGTAGAGACCTGCTATGGAGAGTTGTTCTATAGGTGAGTTAGAGACCTGCTATGGAGAGTTGTTCTATAGGTGTGTAAGAGACCTACTATGGAGAGTTGTTCTATAGGTGTGTAAGAGACCTACTATGGAGAGTTGTTATATAAGTGTGTAAGAGACCTGCTATGGAGAGTTGTTCTATAGGTGAGTTAGAGACCTGTTATGGAGAGTTGTTCTATAGGTGAGTTGGAGACCTGCTATGGAGAGTTGTTCTATAGGTGTGTAATAAACCTGCTATGGAGAAGTGCCCTTGAAGTGTTGTACAGGACATGCTTTGTGCCCATTGTCACATACACAGCAAATACAGACGTATTGAATGTAAGAGAAACTAGGAAAGTGGGAAAGAATGGGAGAACAGAGAGTACACGAGACAGTATAGGAAGTAAAACTGAGATGGTATGGGCATGTAATGATTAGATAATATCAAAGAGAATGATGGAGATGAAGTATGTAGAAAAAGGTTTGCAAGGAAAACTAAGCATATTTACACTAATGAATTAGGAATGAGTGATAATTTAGAATACATATACCATTATTTGTATGAAGGGGGTGTGAGGAAGGCACTATACTCATACAGTATTAAAACTTGATGTCCCTGTCAAGTGACACATTAAACAAGGCATGTCCAACTCGCTAGCTGTTTGAGGCTCCTTAGTTTTTTCTAAGTGGCCCGGCAGTTCAAATTTCAAAATCAGGCACTCTGGTCTTCTGGTGTCTGAGTGTTTTTGAAAATGTGTTCAATAATTGTTTACTTAATTTCAAATTTTATCCTAGTATTGAAGGTAATTGTCAATCTGTTTATCACGACGTATATAAAAAGAACAACCACCCCAGAGTGAAACTGCCCCAGTCTAGGTAGGTGTTAGTATTGAGCCACACTTGAGGCGTACTAGGTTTGACTATGAAACAGGCCCCATAATTTCTGTTTTTAATGTGCATGCCACTACACACAGTTTGTTGTTCAATCACAACTTTCACTGCCCCAATAAAGTGGAAAAATTCAAGCTAAATACTTGTCGTTCGTCTTCAAATTTTGTACCAAATAAACAGCTCCCTCGATTAACTGGTACCCCAACTAACCAGAATCCACTTTATATTGTTACTTGTTTAATGTGAGTATCTGCGTTTACCAGAAGGAATTCTTATTTTTCCAGGCAGCTTAGATTGAAAATAAGATAAATAAAATGTCATTTTCCATCAATCTGATGCGTGTGAAGTCATGTAACCTAGGTTTAAAATATTATTTAAGATTGATGAAGAAATACATCTTCTGTCACTTCACAAGTCTATTTTAAAGGGTGATTAGGACTGTTTGAATTAGGGGTGCTCAATACTTCAGTTCACAGTCACACTTTTGTCCTTCCTGAGATCTATTTTTAGCTTTCAGTTAAATGCCTCATATTAACCAATGTTTTAGTATTTCTACAAGATTTTGCAAATTCCCTGTGTCTTACTCGTGAGTGGTAGCCCTTCTATGAAAGCCCTTGTCCGTAGAAAGTTTGATATAAGATATGTGCAGATACTGATTAAACTTTTATTTTCTTTGATATGGCATAGCATCTGTAAAGAGAATTCCATTTGACCTTATCATCATACATCTTGTTCTTGTCTACAACTAAAAAAAAGTTGTGTGAATCCCTAATTATCAGTGAACAGGTAGTTCTAGAATATGTAATGTGATAGGCTTAATACAGTGATTTCCAACCTGAGAGTCACAATGCTGGTTGAGTTTATAACTTTACACTTTTTAAAGTGATTATGAAGATTATAGGAACATACCAAATTAAATGACAAAATAAGAGGTTAAAATTATAAAATACTTAAGTTACTGTTCAGGCAAGTTGCATTCATGTATCCATTATATGAATAGTTTATAACAATTAAATCATGCATGTACTCTCAATGTACACTTGTTTGGTTTGTTGGTGATGATATCTCAAGATTCAAATTCATATTGGAGTTATGTGGAATAAAGCACTAGGCTAAATCAAGGTTTAAATTAGGAGGGATAGCCAGCCCACTTACCTAGATGATACTGGAGTAGAAATGGTTTAGATATAACATTAAAATACACACAAACACATTTTTAAGGACAAGCTTTCACTGTCACAGACAGCTTCATCATTCTACTCTCTTGACCTGATGAAGCTGTCTGTGACAGTGAAAGCTTGTCCTTAAAAATGTGTTTGTGTGTTTTTAATGTTATATCTAAACAATTTCTACTCCAGTATCATCTAGGTAAGTGTGCTGGCTATCCCTACTAATTTAAATTCATATTGGAGTGATTTTTCATTAACGGTTCACACATTCTTCTTCAACGCAAATAAAAGTATATTTTTCTAAATTCTACCTACTCCATAAGTGCAATTAAATGTGCATAACCCAGAAGGTTAGTTGGATTCAGTGAAAATAATAATTTAAAAGAATAGATTATAAACGCTTGTAAGTCAGGATGTTCTCAAAAGACAACAATTGGGGCCAAACCCTGCAAAAAGTTGGAAACCACTGTCTTTAATAAGATTTCTAGTGAAATTTAACAGCAGCTGATAGGAAAATGAATCACTTACAATAGGGAAAGTAAATAAATTACAATGCACAGCTATAAAATAAAGAATCACTTATTTTAAGTTTTAATAGTGAAAAGAAAAGTGTTTATACAAATTTACAAATATAAATTCAATATAGAACCAAAATAGTGGTCATTTTATATTTTTATGTAGTTTTGGGTGAGGTAGATGCACACAAACCTGTACATTGGAGCCAAATCTATCTCAACAATTAACAAATAGATTTGGCTCATCTAACAGATTTTTTTTGTTTAAAAATTAATATTAAAAAAAATCGTGCTACAATTTGATATTGCTCATATAAATGAGCTATATGCAATCATCTCGAGTTGTATAGGCTCAGGAAGATGTAGGAGTCGACCAGAAGAGGAGTTATAAAAGCTGGGTGTTCTCTGTTTTACTGGTCATCGACAATCCGAGTGACATGTTAGGGATGTGACCACCCATGGCAAAATACACATCATTTCATATTTTCTTTTATTTAATGACCAAAACCTGCATCTTTCCAAACCCTTTATTATTTTTTAATGTATTCAAAAATGCAACAAGTCATTTAAATAATTAAAACTTACAAAAACTCATTTGCAAATAATCATTGTTGATATGTGGATTTCCCCTTTCACAGTGATGACATAACGGCTGGGGGCTGGATGTTGTCTGTTCTAGATATTAGTTAACAAGTTTTGTGCTAATGTAATCAGTTGGTTCAGAAAGTGCTCGTTAAATATCCACAACTCTCACTGTTCATATTGTGTAAATTACAAAACAATAATAATATTTATGAAAATGACAATAATACAACTTAGTTTTATGTTAGTGAATAATTCAGTAGCTTGATAACAAATTTAAAGAGATTCAGACATCTTTTGAATTTATTTGGATACCTTGGAAATCTCATCTACTAATTTACTGACATGTTTAAAAAAAGGGGGCACATCAGAATTGCCAGGATAACCTAAAACATTCCAGGAAAAGATTGTAAAAATGATACATTCCAAAACATTTTCAGGTCTGGAAGAAATATTTTAAAATTCCGAGTTTTCCATAACGCGAAGAAACGCTGTTCTACTGCAACAAAATCTTATACTAAACCAACTTCACTGATTAGTACTTGTAAAAATATTATTACAAATTCAATGTAACAAATCACTTAAAAACATTATATAGGATTATTAAGGATGAGATCCTAGAATACTTCTAATGGTCCAAATATTAAGACTATTCAAAACTTCAGGATTCAAGATTTTTTAACCAGGGACAGTGACAATCAATTTTATTCAAGAGATAGCCATTACCTCTTTGTCCAGTGGCAGCAATGTAAAGTGTAAACGCTATAATGTTTGTCCCTCTATGTACCTTTTCTCACAAATATAGATAAACATTGCTCAATAGATGTAAAGTGATTTTTACTAAATAAGATAAAAAAAACTTTTCAAATTTTGACTTAAAATCTGTTTTAGAGCTATCAAAGTGCCTATTGATGGTTCAGACCAATGGTATTGTATGAGAAGCTGAACAACCAACCTCATATTGTTTATTTACCATTTTACTGAATGTATTTTAATTTTTAACAAAAAAAAATTGTAACAATTTTGTCATTGTTACAATTAAAAGCATGTTCAGTTTCACGAACTGTAAATAAAATAAAGATTCATATTCATGTGGACCTGACCCATCTAAATTTGTCACATAACTACTTAAATATGGTATTCAATTGATAAAAACTAAAAGTTAAAAAAAATATATACTTCAGTCCTGCTTCACAGAATAAAAGATAGAGATTTTGAAATAATAATCTTAGAAATTCTAGTAATGGCTCACAAAGAAAGGCTTTACGACTAACTTATGTATAGACTACACCTTATAAATGTGACAATTTTTGCAGAATGCTTTTTATGATTTTTCACCAACCCTCCAACCTAACAACATGGCCTTGTTTGAAGAAAACAAAATAAGACTGACTACATGCATTTTTACTATAAGACCTGAGTTCCCATAATACATCTGATGATGTCGCGAGTTGTCGTCACAAACTTTATCAATAAGGATAAATGTAAGGAAAATAGTTCATTAAACTGATTGTTTGTCAGAATCAACAATGATGTTGAGGGTTTGCATCTTGACTCGGTGAACTATGAGTGATTTTCTCCATGCAACTCTTATAAGTCATTCACGACCTAAGTTTACCTGGATGACAGCTCGAAATGTTATTAGAAGTAATCCCTAATATATCACTAAAAATGAAAACGGATGGTAATATATTAATGTGATGGTTAACCACAGAATTTAGGCCAATATTATTTATATATTTATTTGTGGACGGACACAAAGTTTATTTATTGTTTTATTCCACTTAAACAAAAATTCACACCAATTTCACAAAAACTTCTAACAAACATAGCTTCAAAAACTGGCTGACGAATCTAAACCATATGGTTTAAAATGACGGTAAACAAGTTTTTTACAATGATGCAGACACATAGTTAATGAAAATATTTTATTCTGTTAAATATTTCAAAATAAGATAAAATAATCATAAAATCATTAATTGTATGAAAAAAAAAGACAACAATTTTCTCTTTTTCAAATAAATATGATGCCGGTATTGATGTGTGCACTATATTATACAGTATAGATAACATTACAAAACAAGAATAAGAACTTTTAATTATGTTTAAAATATTGTTTCGAGTTGGATAAAAAGAAATTATTTAAAAAAATGAAATAGTATGAGAAAACTTAAGCTTACGTTATTTTAAATGTAATATATAACAGGTAATTAAAGATCTTTACATTTATAACAAAACAGTGATCTTTTACAAGTGTTGGCAGCCCAAAACCTAAACATGTGATTTTCGAACTGTCATCCAGGTAAAAACCTATCATTAATTGATTTTAGGTCAAATTATTAATACTTTGTGTGTCAAACACAAAACGATAAAAAAAAAGTACTAATATTGCATGGTTTAAAATATTTATACATCCGATAATGGTTATTCGAATCTTGCCTTTGTTTTGAAATGTTGACTATGAACCTGTTCATTTTTACAGGTAATCTTTGACTTTTGTTTGCTGCTACTGTAGCTTCATTCAGAGTTTCACATGTTTTGGATAAGATGATAAATAAATACCTTTATCTATGGTAAATTCGTGAAGGATTGAAGTTTCTGTAAGGATTCTGTGACTATGTCCAATCATCAGCGTGCACTGCGACAACTATTTGGGCTTTTAGCCACATATTGAATCAAACTAAGGCAGATAGAGAATCCTTTCATTTTCCAATAGTTTACAGATAGATTAATCAAATTATATGCTTGTCACCACTCAACATTTTGGGGAAAATGAACTTCAATGATTTTTCAAGTATATAAGAATTTATAAAATCCATGATATATCTCTATAAGGAAAACCTCTTTTTGCTTTATGAGATAATTGTAATATATATGTAAGAAGGTATAGGAAAGGTGGATAGAAACACATAATAAGGTTTTTACAATGAAAAGAACACCACAGTTCACACTTTTGCTGCCATTGGACAAAGAGATAATGGTTGCCTCTTTGAGAAAATCGATCGTCACTGCCCAATCCCATGACCTAGTTTTCATTCTATCAGAATTCATCAGAGAGGAGAGTGAAACGCGCAACGCAACTTCCTAAAGGAGAAAACCAATGACAGAAATGTAAAGTGTGAACTGTGTTCTTATTTCATTGTAAAAGCCATATTGTGTTGGTCCCTTTTATATGTTTCTATCCACCTTTCCTATACCTTCTTCCAAATATAATAAAATCCATAATAATAACCAGAACTACAAGAGCAGATATATTTGTTAAATTCAATAAGTGTTATGACGAGAAAAAAATTTGCAAATTCCAAAATTAACAAGCATGACCATTGATGGTGTTTTTGAATTGACAGGCTTTCTTTTATTATGTCAAAAATACTTAGAATTTGCATCATTTCTGGAGTTTCAGTGTCTATTTAAATCTAAACCGCTTTGTGCAATTATTTACAATGGAAAGTGTCATGAATGTAGTTTTAAGAATTATTAACAGCACCCAGTAACTAAAAATGGAGATTGTTCAGAGTTTTTACTGAAGAGCTGGACTGTGAGTATGAACAATATCTTCAAATGGATGTTTGTCGGCTAAATAATGGCCTTATCCTACAGCAATTCAAAGCACTGCTTCCACAAATTAAATATTTTTTCTAAGAAATTGATATGATCTACTACCATTATCCCAGGATTACGAATTTCTAAAATATTTTGTATTATTTCTTGATACCAAGGATGAAATGAACTAAGCGTGGACCTGCAAGGTAAAGACAGAAAAAAACAAGATTCTGAGATTCAACCATTTTCTGGAAAATTTACATTTTGGGAAACGGATATTTATAAAAAAAAAGATTTTCAACACTTTAATTTACTTCAAAGAATTGGTTAATGATTTTGTTTACAAGAAAATTGAGCCAAAAAATAGCTCAAAATCATCGAGCATCCTAAAGGTCTGTGTGAAAACCAGAACCAGTTGCAAGAGGTGAGTGGGAAGTAACAATTGAAAATGATGTTACATTGGTTCTTCAGTGAGTGTACTGGTCAGCCATGAGATGAGGTACAGAGCATCATAAGAGTGGTGCATGACCAGCTTAGAGATGAGTGTACATGAGCCAGCTCATAGATAGGTAATGAGCGCTAAGAGATGATACATGAGCCAGTCTAGAGATGAGTGTAATGAGCACTCATAGGTGAGCTATGTAAGTCTTGTTGTCTTAGATAAGTGCAAATGAGCTGATTAGGCGTGTTTCAAGTTGCAGGTGATAGAGACAAACGTAGCATTGTCTGATGCAAAACAATACTGAAGAAAATAAGCTAGATCAGCAATTGTGGGACACAAACTGGACTAGTACTATAGTAGTTATAGTAGTAAAAAAAATAATCAGATTGACCGGAAATTCACTGTAACTTCTCATGTATATGTAAATTCCTCTAACTCTTTATGTGGAATGTGGGCCTCAACAAAGCTTCATAATTCAAGTCTATTCTCTGACACACTTTGGAGTCTGTCCTATGTCTTCCAAGTTATCCCTGGCCTACCCTGACGTCTCCAGTGCGAAGCTTCCCTTGAGGTGTCTCTTGAAAGAGTGAGTCGCCATCTTATTTACAGTTGAATGGTCTTCTCATTGGTTTTGCTGTAGAGCTCTTTTTTTTTGGCCACCATGGGCCCAATATATTCTTAGTCTTGTGTAGCAAACAATTAAAATGATCAAACAACTCATTGATAATCATACTTACATACAAAACTAGCTTTAAAAATAAATTAGACATCATCTTAAAAAGTTTATGAAAGTATAAAAAACAGCCATGCTCTGGTATGTTCTATTTCTCTATTTCTTTGTAAGAGTTAACATGATAACTTCTATGATAGCTTCTAGTTGGAGCATTGTAGAATATTAACAAGACACTGTGTTTCCTTACAGGTTCAAGTGAGATGTATTTATGGATCAAAGTAGCAGCTTTCATCAACTGACTCGCGTGCACTCTTCTGGGAGAGGCCGCAATACATTCCCAGTTATTAACTCTCTTATCAGCTTTAAACTCCCAGGTTTAGTTCCTGGCATGGCCAAAAAATGTACCATTAATTAAATGTGGGTTCTCCTTTCAGTGATGAATTAACAGCCGGGGACTGGATGTTGTGTCTGTTTCATATTTTAGTTAGTTTTTAAGTTGTGTGCTGATATAATCAGTCGGTTCAGAAAGGGAACGTTAAATACCAAACACCCTAGATCTATTGCAAATATCTCTTGTTATATTACCTACTTACTCTATGGCATTAATAACACGAGAGTTCATTGCCGACTTACAAAAGTATGCCACCTAGTTCTATCCAGTTCCACCTCATTACACCCTATCTCTTTCAGGTCCATTCTAATGTTATCCTCCCATCTAGGTCTAGCTCTTCCCAATGGTCTCTTCCAGTCAGTATTCTGAACAAGGTTCATGTCCTTCCCACCTCTTTCACTACCCAGTAACCTCATCTTTTTTTTTGGACTAAATATCTTCCTAATCACCTTGTTTTTGAACATCCTAAATTTATATTAAACAGATATAAATACTAACAATACATAAAAGTAACACAATGATGTCAGTAAAAAATGTGTATAACACTGGTGATCAAAGCGAAAAGAACCAAAATCACCCATAAATTACACAGAACATATTTACTCTAAGAACAGCCCCAGTAATATCAAAGATAGTAAAATCACATCAACACTATCTAGTTGCAAAATTTTATAAAGACATTCATGTTGATTTAGTATTGGCATCCAACATTTTAATAAAAACTATAAAAATGTTATATATAATCTTCCATCTAGTTCTTCAATACTATAACAATTTAAATATATAAACAACTAGAGCCTCCAATAACTGCAATGTATTTGTACTTCAATTCTTTACTGCATTCATTGGTGAAACACTAGTTCAGTTTTAATTCTTAAGATGGAAAAAATAATAAGGGAAGAACAAAAATATGTTTATTTGGCCAGTGTTAGTTTTATTTTTCTGTAACTTGAGTTGTTTTTTTTCCCAATATAATATGGGCCAATAAAAACAATTTTATTTCCCCACATATAAAACTTTGGTTTTTGGTAACATAGTTGCTCAACTGTAGGTTTATGAAACCAAGCCATTAAATTAATTCATAGTTGTAAAAAAAAATTGTAAATTGCAAAATTTCAAAATTTCACAAGTGTTTACCATATTGACCCAAAAATAAGCCACCCTTGATATAGGATGTACCCTTCACTCTGAAAGTAATCCAATACACCCTATTTCCTTTAATTTTCTAAATCTCCATAGTATTTACATGTATTATTGCAAAGATTTTCAATAATGTATTAGGGGTGTGCAAATTCAACTTTTTCAATTCAAATCAAAGTCAAATTGAATAATATTAAATAAGCCTGGAGACAAATCAAAGGTCGAATATTAAAAAAAAATTATAGTGTCAGATAAAAATACTATGTTTTGTCTTTAAATGTAGATATTAAATATAATTTACAAAATAAATTACATAATATGTTTTGTCTAAAACACAAAGTAATTTAATTATTTTGATTTTTTTTATATGAAGATTAATTTGTGATGGAATAACAGTGGAAAATGAAAAAAAACAAATATGTGTGTTTTAACTTTCAAAATATGTTTTTTTGTAGAGCTTATATGGTCAAATCTGGAATTTTACTTTCGAATCAAAGTCGAGGCAAATTAGTACTCAAAGTAAAGTAGAAGTTTTCGAAGCGTTGCACACCCTATTATTTGTGTCTAGAGCCAGTTTCATCGTCAGACTATAGGTAGGATTCCCTTGGTGTGGTACAGATCATTCCTCAGTTATCAGAGTTTTTCAATTGTGTTTTATTTAATGTTGTGTGCTATTTTGGAATAGTGTTAGCCTGAACTATGACAATAAGTCAGAGTAATTGATCACTTCTTACATTTTGGCCGTAGTATGTGTAAAAAATTGAGGGGTGCTTTGCCACCACTTCAATTAAATTTTTGTCCTCTTCTATGGAGGAAACTTGGATCATTTTCAAAACCAACCTAATAAAACTAAATACAACCCTACTGAAACACACATTTGCTAGGTGGTGCGTCTTTGTCCACACTGCTCTCGGAGAAACGCAGACCCAATGTAGAGACGCTGGTCGCCAGTCGTCTCAAAAAACTAGCTACATAACAAACTATGGAAACCAGTCGGGTCACTGATTGTGGACGCAAGAATCACCGAGGGAATCCTACCTTTAATACGCCGCAAGTTCGGCGCTATACTAAGATACAAGATGACACCTACCTAGGCCAGAATGGACTGGACCAGTTTCATAGTCGGACTCAGTATGCTTCAAGTGCGGCCCTATACTAAATACAACACCTACCTAGACGAGATAGCTTGGGCCAGTTTCATATGGGAAACTGGCCCATTCCATTCGCTTTTAGGTTTAGGTAGGTTTAGTACAGCGCAGAACTTTAATAGTACTAAATCTGACTGTGAAACTGGCCTTAAATCATTGACCATGAGAATCTTTACTAATCATTATCTATAATGTGTTATTTATTAACACAGTAACTTCATTCTGACCACAAAGACTAGGTAAGTGGGCCATTAAACCTGAAAGGGTAATTCTTTCAATCAGAAGGATGTATAGTTTACAGTGTTTTCCTTTTAATTAAATAGTTTTTAGTCAAAGTTGGAATTTAATATTCATATTTACAAGGTAAAAAAAATTTGAAGATATTTATCTAAATTATCTTTTTAAAAGCAAAGTATCACAATAAAAGATCAATCTATAATATTCCATACTTAGTAAACAAAGAAACTAAATTCTATCATACTAGAATAACATTATAATAATGGAAATTGATAGAATTAAAGAAGGGAAATTACCTGAACTAATAAGAGTAAATTTGATGAAGAAGGGGTCACCTTATTTTGTGCACTGAATTCTTCACACATTTTTCCTCTTTCTCTGGGTCAGTTTTCTTCATCAAATTTACTCTTGTTAGTTTAATTTTTCTTTAGTTTTATCAAATTTCATTATTATAAAAGTATTTATCCAGTGGGCCACCTCATTGTTAAACATTATAGAATGACTGTATAGATAGCAGCCAAAACTCGCTTAAAACATGTGTAAAAAGTAGTATCGGCTGTCGGCCATTTTGACTCTAAGCTAAATTTTTATTAAAAGAGTTACCCCATTGGCCCGAAAATAGGCCGCACCCTAAATTTTCGACAACTTTTAGAAAAAAAAATCAATATTCCCACTTAAATATAATCAGTGTATTAAATCATTTGAAAATAGAAATTGTTTGATAGTAGGTGCTTACACTTAAAATTAGGTTACTTAAATAAAATCCCTTTAATAGAAAAAACTAACATATTTACACATAAAATGTCACTTTGAAATAAAAAAGTAATTTATTCATAATCAAATTAAATGCTTGGAAAAAAAAGGTAAGTTGTTCACACTTAAGTCCCTGGATAAAACTCGCTCTTTTCTCAACATGATCCATCATGTTGCACTTCCGAATTTAATACATGCACTAAATTATTGTTCTCACAATAGAATAAATGTTGACCATTTAATACTCATACTAAGTTATTGTTCTCACATTAAAATAAATGTTGACCAACATACTGAAACAAAATCTCATTAGAAATATTTAAGCTCACTTTACCAAAAGTGTATATTGCCGATAGAATGTGCTGAAAAAATAATTTTATTTTGCAGCCATTATGGCTCAAATATTGTACACACAAATAAGAAGGTAATCCTTAATATATTTTTAAATAACTTTGCCAACTGTCATGGTTCATCTATTTTTAAATAATTTTGCCAACTATCAAGGTTCATTTATTTTTAAATAGCTGTGGCGAGATATATCGATTTAAAACATGCATATCCTATAGGTACAACATTGAATGTGTATATCTAAGAGTGCGATTATAGGCCGCATTAGAGTTTTATGAGAGCTGTTTCTTGGAAAAAAATGTGGCTTATTTTCGGGCCAATACGGTAAATTATGTTTTTAAGCTAAGCAGTTAATTCTGTTGCATAATATAAACTATTTCAATATTAAATGCAGTCATATTTGTTGGATACTCTCTAAGGGTGCAATTATATGCAGTACTAATGTTTTATAAAGATTGATTTGGGTAAAAAGTGTGGCCTATTTTCGGGTCAATCCGATTCTGTAGCTTTATGAATAATTCTCTCACTTTTACAAGTACAGTGTTATTAGTAAATGCTTAGAACGGCCCCAGAAGCACAAAAAAGCTTTGGTCATAAACACCTGATACAATTTTAATTGTGAAAACATGCCTAGAATTTTGTCTCTAAACTTTCTACACCAGCATACCAGAATCTCCCACTACTTTATAGATAAAGAGAGCTCTTTAGGACACTTTCACCAAAATAATTATGTGGCACAATAGACTAAGAAATGAATAGCATGATTTATTCATGAATAAACAGCCAATATCATATAATTTGTAAATATTTTATAAAAAATAAAATATAAAAAGAGATTTTCTATCTTAATGATATATTGTTCTTATTACTTCCCATAAGTAATTATTTTTTCATCCACAAGAACAATGAACTAGATTCAAAAACAACAAATCTAACTCTTTGTCAAGTTTTTTTATATACATGTTTGTCTGAGAATCTGTGTGGGAGGGTAAGGCAGGGTTTTTTCAACTATTTTGACAAGGCATTAGCAGTTTATAAACTACCCCCCTGAGAGGTTGTTAACCTTGCTCACTTTGCATAGCCTTGATGAAATCTTGAATTCGTTGGATCTTGAATCGAGTATTTGCTTCGTTTTTAAGAAGCTCTTTGGAGTCGGCTGCCTGAACCTGCAACCAACATATAGAAAATTATAAACGTGCAGTGGCCTCCGATATTTAGGTCAAAGATTATGTTTCTCATTTAAATGACAAACGTTCACTCTTTGCAAGTTAATCTGAATGCATCAAAGAACTGTTGACATTAGAATAATCTCTATAGTCTTAGTCCGTAGACAATTATACATTTATTTCTTGACACTTAAGGATGGCCTCTCAAACTCGACAGGAAATTATAGTATAATCGTTCCCCAAGTGTGTAACTTTTGGGTGTTTTGTTGAGGATTGGTGCAATGATTATATTCCTAGTATTGATATGAAAATGTACCATTAGCCTTCTAATCATCTAAATTAAACAAAATGTGGGAAGATAGGTCCTGTTTACTGTAGGTCAATCCAATCATTAAAACAATGTGATACTATAATCCAACGTTTTTCAACAGATGTGCCACAGTAGTTTGGAGAATTATTAAAACGAGATTAAAATTTTAAATCCATTTTTAGCCTAACACAATTATTAGACTTTTAGCTACTGAATATTTAAACAATCTTAAAACTAATTATTTTAATGATCAATATCTCTAGCTGGACCATTTTAGTGCCTTGTTAGTGTCATGATGAAATGGCTGAAAACGATGCTTAATGAAAGAGTAAATGTGAAATATCTTACCGCTAAGGCAGACCTGAGCACCGCGGCTCTCTGCTCCAAGCCGCTCTGTTCCACATGCAGATGATTGTTTTTCTTGAGTTCTTCTAGCTTCACACGAGTTCTTTCTAAAAACACATACATAATAAGATAGAAACGAGTAAAAACTCTTTACTACTTTGAAATTATAAGCTGTTGAAACTTTTAGTTGTTTCTAAGAATAAATTTAAAAACTTTATCAAGTATTATATTTATTCAATAATGGTGTTCCAAGCTTCGAAGTGTCGAAGGTCAATCTTCTTAGATTTCAACTTTGAATTTGACACCTATAATAACCTTTGAGCATATTCTCACCAAATATGACATACTTCAACATATCATTTATAACAGCTACTAAAGAGTACTACATGTTGTCAGATAAATGTACCGTATTTATGGTAAGGCTATGTTGGTGCAGTGCAGGGCCGGATTTCCCACTAGGGACAGTGCCAAGGGCCTACAAATTTTTTAGGGACTGAAAAAAAAATCTCCCTTGAAAAAGAAGGAAAAAAAGATTGTGAGAAAAAAATAATGCAACTAAAACTTTACAATGATATTTGAAAAAATAATTTCATCTATGTCTAGACTATTTATATCATTTGCTTAAAATGGTTTTTATTTTATTCTCGTTGCAGCAAAGTCTTTAGTAACGTTCTCAGAGTTCATATAAGAGCCAAAGATGATCTTTGAATAGTTGAGTGCATACACTTCTTGACTTATTGGCCTGGCGTCAAGTATTTTTAATTGGAAAAAAAGCCCAGAAAGCTGGAAAATGTTTTGATTACTTTATTTTGGGGGTCTTATTAGCATACTAATTTATCCACCTCATGGGAGTCTATCTATGTTCATCACAACAATGGGAAAAACATGCTAAAATTAAATGTTCTTTAAATATATCCTTTTAAGCTAGTTTAACAGTAAAAATAGTGATTACCATAACTAAACAGAATCAAAGTCTCTATAAAAATGTTCTTAACATATTTATCGTGTGAATGATAGTTTCAAAGCTATATCCATAGCCAGGTCTGCTTTCACATTTACTATTTTCCACTGAGGTATTTGATTTTAAAAACAATTGTGCCTACATAAGAAATTGTGTTGTGTTTCACCCCCAATTATTTAAGTTCAACTACATTTTTATTAACAAAGCAACTGTGCGCATTGATTTACATTCTACCACTCAAGTTAAGTTGGAAACAATATTTCTTTACTCGGAGCTGGGGCTAGTTTAACAATGTGGTTTTCCTCTCCTATATACAACATTTTAAAATGATATTAACTATCAGGAAAACCGCCTGTTGGTGCTCAATGCTCAGGTCTGACATGGTGATGGAGCCTGGAGACCTGTATATCTAGTGTGGCCTTAAGAGAGCTTTAAGGATTTAGAGAATGACAGATATATTCTACTCTCCCATATTTTGGGGCTTAGAAATAAGGGGGCGTGGAGTAAGTAACTTGTCAAGATCAACTATTTATGAGTGATTATCAGATCAACCTGAGTGTTGTTTAGCAAACAGCCAACAAGTAGAGGTTAAAAGGATGTTAAACTAAAGAACTTTTAAGGGGTTTCAAACCTAGAAAACATTTAAGGGTACAAAATGGGTTTAGGCTTTTTAATGTTTTTCATTATGCCAATATTGTTTTGTTTGTTTTTCGCACCGCGTCTTACTACCCGTTCGGGTTATATGCCTATGTACTAATTACACTAATGGTTTAGGACTTAGGAGGATTAAATTGAGAGGAATTCACCCACATTTGCATGTAAGGAGAGTGGAGAACCAATTAGGAAAAACCACCTCAATGCATCCAACCAGGATCGAACCCCGATCTCTCTGTCTTCAGTAGTCTAGCCTAACAGGAGAGTAGCGCGTTAGACCATGCGGCCACTGAAGAGCATCCTCGTCAATAGTTAAATATAAAACATCATTTTCAAAGGAAATTTACCAATGAAAATAATTTCCTTCAAAAGTGAAGTAAAATTAATTATTCAGTTTTATTCGATATTTTTGTTCAATCTGTTGCCATTTGATTCGATGAAAAATACTATTCACACAACCTATCTGTATTATTATGTTTATAATTATATTGATGTTATTATAGTACTTTATTATTTATATTATGTTTAATAATGTCAAGACTTACGATATTGGTTTACAAAAATTAAATTATTTTTTTAATTCAAAACTATTCTAAGAAGGGTTTGCAAGCTTGAGTTTTTTCATTCGAATTGAGTATTTCTAAAAGCTCCAGAGTTTGAGTATTGTATATTCATAATTTTAAAATGTTAAAAAGTATATTAAAACACATGGTTTTAAAAGATGAATGACACTCATTTTAATAAATAGTAAATAATTTTGAAAAAAAAAAAAAGTTAATGAATGGAAATATCGGTTTTTAAATCACTTCTAAAACACAATTTAAAAATAAGAACAACACTCAAATAAAAATCTAATAAAAAAATAATTAAAATGGTTTTAATACTTGTGTCTTTAAGGACATTAAAATTACACTAACAATTATTAAAAAAGTTAACAAAATCAATAATTGCATGATGGCTTGAAAGTGTATAACACTACAGTGTAGAAACACTGTACAATGATGTAAAGTAAGTGATAGTGAAGAAAGTCAACCTGAAAGGATAGTTAAGTTAGGCCTGGATATAAACAAACACACTTTTTCTTCATGTCTTCTTAAACTTTTCCATTTCTTCAAAACTTTCAAAGTTGCGGATTAGTTTGAATTTTCATTAATTTTCATTAATTAAAAATAAATATTTCCTAAAATTCAAAACAATGTGATGCTGATACTTTAAAATTAAAAATAATATGACTGTGAAAGTTTGAAGAAGTGGGAAGTGTAGAAGTGTAGAAAGAAAATAGATAAGTAGTTTTTTTATATCTAGGCCCAAACTAACTATCCTTTCAGGTTGGCTTCTTTAACTATCACTTTCATTATTGTAGTGTGTTTCTACACTGTTTTGATAAAAAGTGAATTAAAATTGACCTTTTAATAAGCTAATATTTCCCCAAAATATGCTTCAGTAACTTAATTTACTGTATAAGAAAACATAAGAATCATAAACAATTAGAAATTTAAAGTGTTTGGTTTTTCGTTTATTATTCCTTAGTGTAGTCGTTTATGATCACGTCTTCTGTTACATTTCCATTCCTCTATGCGCGTTGTACAGGCTCTCGTTAAACATTATTTTATTGAGAAATTGACTTCACTTCAATTTTTAATGATTATAAAAGTTGATGCTGATACTTCAAAATTAAAAATAATATGACTAAAATAATATTTTTAGCAAACAATATGAAATAGTAAATGCTTTTTTAATTTAAAAGTGGTAAGTTTGGTAAAATATGTATTGCTATAAATAAGATTACCATTGATTTTAAACAGGTTAATCAACTTAATTTTATAACTAAACTAGATAGCTGTTGCCCGCGGCTTTGCTCGCGTGGAAGTTGATTATATACAAATACGAAAATATACATATGTATTTACAGATTAATTAAAAATATTACGTTACGTTGATGACCATAACTTGACCTCAGATCAAAAATAATGCAAGTCCGATACAAACTTTCACCCCCTTTTTCATCCCTTATTAAATAAAATTTCCAAAATTTCTGAAACACGTATTTATTTGTTTTACGTCAATAACCAAAATACAAAATTTTGTTTATGTAACTTTTAAAATGACGGACTTTCATACACATTATCATACATGTTATCATCCCCTATTTTGACCCCTTTGGGGTGGAATTTTCTAAAATCCTTTCTTAGTGGGTGCCTACATAAAAAATTAATATACAGTCCGAATTTCATGCTTGTAGCCTTGATAGTTTGCGCTCGGCGATGATGAATCAGTCAGTCAGTCAGTCAGTCAGGACATGTTATTTTATAAGCATAGATAGTAACTAAACTAGAGCTATTTTTGTAGCTAAACATATTATTTAATATCTTAGGTTTGAAAACATTTAATATAATAATATATTCTTGATATTACATTTTTAATTTAACGTAAATTATTATTTTAGAAAGGGACAAGGTAAAAATAGTAAAAAAAATCATTCATTTATTTAGTAACCTTCTCAGCTATTTTTATTTTCATTGCTTTGTCATGGCAATACAAGTAAACAACTTCAATCAAGTATAATTCAAAATAGACGAACATATTGAATGAATCTAACGGTCGAAAGAGGTTTTAAAGTTCTATTACGTTATTAATGTGAAAATTGAAATTAATTTTTATCATTTGTTAAGTAACCAAATGATTTATAAGTGGGAATGCTGATGTTTTCTCAATTAAATAGACTATGATTACTATTGTGTTTTAAAAACAGATTATTAAGTACATCAAGTGGAAGCTCGAAAATGACGAGCCGACAAAACTTTCGATCTCGATTTCGAGCCTCAGCGATGAGCTCGGCTCAAAGCTTGGAATGCGAGTACTCGCAGAGCCCTAATTCTAAGGATCATTTTTATAGTTCCCTATTTCCGTCTCAATATTTTCAATTATTTCTCATCTCGTAGTAAAACTGTCATTCCCGTTCATTTCTAATTTAAATAAATATATGTTTAAGGAAGTTTTATTTTATACACACATTAGATTCTCGACTTTACAGGTTAATAAAAGTGAGGAAATTGATGGCCCGTCAAAAACATTGCTAATCCACGATAGTAGTACATTTAATCTTCCTTGAAAATTAATTTTATTTAGAAAAATATTTATGATGTTTTAAAACTACAAGGCCCAATGCAACCCTCAAAACTCCACAATGCCTTAGTTAGATCATACGTAGCCAAAAAATGAAAAATATTTCCAATGGACCAACATTCAAGCCAAGAACTGGATGAACTTTGCACGAATAATCAGCCGTTTACTTTATGAACATTTAGACATGTTTCCTCACCTGAGATGGTGAGCGATGTTTTCTCATCAGAGTATGAGTGCACTATTTCCTCCTGGCTACGAGAATAACACTCAGGACAGCTTCCCTCACTGTCTTTTGCACAAGATTCGTGGTAACTATTCACACAGTTGGTGCAAACCTTCACATTGTCTGTAAATATATCACAAAATCAAATGATTTTACTTCAGATCAGAACAAGTTAAACAAGAGATGAAAGTTTACAAATACCTACTGTATTTAACCCCATAATGGCCACACCCTGTTTTTCAGTTCAAAAAGTTGGTTTAAATGGTTTCATCACATAATGGTCGCACCCTGTTTGTCAGTTCTGGTTTATAAAATTTCACACTAAAATTTTACTTTAAAAAATGTTAAGATTGTTAAAATGTTACCTCTGTTACTCTCATAATATTATATTCCAAAGCATTTATGTTTCATGTTGAACACCTCAAAAGTTTAGTGTCGTATTTTATTTGAGGCCGTACTAAATTCAGGCCTATACGGTAATCTTTTTTTTTTACTAAACTGTCTTTGGTACAAATTCAGGGTGCAAAATGTATTGTGAAGTATGACTTAGGTACAAAATTTAATCTTTTGTGTCAGAAGATTCTGCGCCCCTATTGCTGGTTTCATTATCTGGTGTTCTGTCCTCAGTGCATGGCGTGTGAAAAAAAGTACCAGTTGTTTTGACCTTGAGCATATTATTAGACTCGCCACAACTGCTCCAGCCAGAGCAGCTGCACTCAATGAATGTAGGGGGTGAGTGGGAAATTCCTATCTACTCTTGACCTTGAGTTGACTAGTTTATTTGCTCATAGTAACTCCCTCTCTATCTTTGTCTATTTATAGACAAGCACACTGGACCAGCCAGTACAATTCCAGCATGCTACAAAATATACCTTGGAATCTGGTGTTTTTTTCTGTGGAAAAGGTTTGGCATCCCATATAATACAAGAACAGTTTTTGAAAGAGTAATTTTAGGAGAAAAACATCGCATTATATTCGGGCCAATACAGTATTAAGTAAATTTTTTTATTTTTTTTAAAGTGTCACATAATGGTCGCACCCTACTTTTCACCCCAATAACTATACATAAAAAATGTGATGATTATGTGGTGAGATACGGTAGCTTTAGGACAAAAGTGAAGTTAATATTATTTTATATTGTATTAGCTAATTTCCTTTATATATAAAAAGTAGGTATACGTAGTAAAAATGTGTGTTTATAGTAAGGATGGAACCAGCCCACCAATGGATTACCAAATCAAGATTACCACCAGGCCTCAATAGAAGATAGTTTCTTTCTTTCTATAAGAATATTATTATTATTGTTAGCACCGCGTCTTACTACCCATTCGGGTTATACGCACTTACGCTAATGTGTAATGGTAGGGTGATTGTGAGATGAAATGGAGGACCTACAGTTTAACGTGGAATCCGAACCACGGTGGAGGCCTGGCATTCCCACATTCACAAGATGTTCTATAAGAATAACTATTCAAATTTGAATCCATATTATATATATATTATTATTTTCTTTATTATTAATATTATTATATTAATAAAGTAATAATATATATATCATATTAGTCACCATTTTATTGATGATGTATTATAATACTAACGAGCCAATTTTGAATTATCTTGTCAAAAGTGCACAAGTTTTGAAATTCAATGAGTAATTCGTGTTTATGTGATTGTATTCCTCATCTTCTTAGTGTTTGATAAAGGCAAACCCAAAGCCGAACATTACTCTATTGGTTAAATGTGTGTGTGATCACTTTTATATACAAGACCAAAGAAAGGAGAGATGTCACTTATTGTGCAATGATCCTTCCACATTTTCCTCTTTCCCTGGTGGGTTTTCTTCATTTAGCTGATACTGATTAGTTTATTTTTTCTTTTTCTTTATTTTTATCAATTTCAATAATTGTAAAAATAAATATTAACATTTTATGCAAAAATGCATTTAGTATAAAATTCATTCATATATTTAAATGCTAAATTAATGGTCTGAGGTGTGGTTGTTAGGTTTTATGTCTAACCATGTTGGGGTTGGACCATCAGTGAGGAGATTTAAAGCTCTAAAGCCAGAAACCCAACATAAGGCACATGTCCCAATGAACTTTGTCAAGTCAACGTCTTGTGTGCTCTTGAAGACAAGTTATGAACCGAACATAAATATCTTGGATAGCAAAACGTTTCAAAAGGATAATGGAAAAGATTGTGTAATTTTTTTATTTCAACATTTATATAAATTTATTGTACTTTTCCCCCTTAAGGTGCTACTTTCAATGCTTTTAATTTAAATCAATGAAATTACTATTTTTTAAGGCACCCAATTTGACAATTTAATAAACTTCACTTCTTTAAAATTAAATCATTACTAAAATATTTACATTTTTATTTGAGTTGTACACTACATTATATTCAACAAATTTTGATTTTTAAATAATCATTAAAAAACATAAAAAATAGTTGGCACACTGGTTGGAAAAGTCACGCCATCCTTGTTCTAAGACACGGCAGCCGTTTTCGCAGATTTTAGGGGTATAAAATGCGCTACATGATAGTTGAGTGATTTCAAGAATAATGCCAATGTCTTTGGAGCTTGACATTAGCGGTCATGATTCATATTATAACTATTGCAGTATGGTTCTTAAATATAGGTTTAAATAAATTAGTGCTGTGTGGGAATGTCATCTTTACTTCAGGAAAGTTTCGGGTGGGAAATAACCATTTCCCGCGGGAACAGGATGGGAAAAAGTTTAAATATAATTTTCCCCTTTAGGATTTTTTTTTTCAGCTTTATAATATTAGTCTAAGCTTAGCTTTTCCATTCATTTAAATTTAAAAAATAAAATAATTTGATAGTTGAAAGTGAGTTAAATGTAGTGGTAGATGTGAGCTATATTTTGAATAGTCAGGAATAAGAATAAAAATTCTGATTCAGTTGCAGTTATTGGTATGGCTAATACATTTACATTGTATAATCTTGAGGAAAATCTTGGGAAATATTTTTTCTCACCCAAATTTCGGGAACAACCATTTTCCTGAACTTTTTCCCCTGAGTTTGGGATCCCGCACAGCCCTATTTTTCCCCAAGTTTGGGATCCCACACAGCCCTACATTAAATCAATTCTTCAATTCGAGCCATTAAAAGTTAGTCTGTTTGGTCCAAACAAGGTAGCAAGAGTTGTTGATTACCAAGGTCATGAAGATAAGGATCTAAGTGTCAAATTGAAGCTTGATTAGGCCTAGAGATTCTTTCAATACAATATCAAAACCTGTAATAATTTAGTTTGACATTCCTAGGGTAAAAACATTTTGAACAGGTTTTATTTCCATTCCTCATTTTCTTAAAAATGTGGTCATTTTAAAGATAAACTAGAGATTGATGGGCCACTCGAATCTTTGAATCCTCGAATCCACCGAATCCTGACATGTATTTGAGATTTGAGGATTCGGTGGTCAAATATTTCACCTCATAAACAAAGCATAATATCTTGATTTTTGAATTCAAAAATTACTAAGTTAGGCTTTACTTGAAAAACACAACTTAATTTGTAATCATTATTTTGTTAGACAAACGAGATAAACATGAATACAATCTTCTTTGTTTTTAAATAATAATTGTTAGGCGTAGAAAATTTAATGTGCCTAATACCCTCCCCTTCCACTCCTATGGGAAACTTTTAACTCAACTGTTTCAGCGCATGCTTACTTCTGAAACTTTCAACTCACGAACAATCTTGTAAATATTTTAATGAACACATTGAAGCTCTTCAAAAACTGAAAATCAAACTAGAATTACAAATAAACTCTAAATAAATAAAACAAATTAATGCTTTTTCTAAGAGAAATAAGAACACATTACACACGATACAAAGTCAGCCGCCATGACGTATATGTTTACTAGCCAGTGGCCAGAGTGATAATTAATAAACATGGCTGTTAATGCTTAACACCCAACTGGTTTTAATTATCTACAACTATGCAAAGAACCCCAGTTTATTTCATATGATCCTTAAGTCAGACATTTTGTTGGGTTTCATGAAAAATAAATACTGTCAACAGTTAGACACCAATAAAACTGTTTATTTACACCTACCAGACTATGTATTGTATATCTATTGTTTGTTTTAAATCGATTCAAGTAATCTGATCACTTAGTAAGTGCTATCAAGTTTTAAGAATCAAATAATGACTTGCTATTTCATAATTTGTTTTTAAATTGATTTTAACAAGAATTTATTATTTTTTTCAAATATGTTATTGAAGTAATTGTAAAAATATTCAAACAAAGTCTTACCTAATGAAATAGAAATGAACATATTGCAAGAGTCGAAAATATGTTAGTGTTTTAAATAGAATGCATTTTCAAAAATCGATATATCACAAGAATCGAATATATTTCTTGTTTTCTTCGCGAAGATAGATAATAGATATAAAATAAAATAATAATAATAATAATAATACATACATACATAAATAGGCATTAGTAAGTTCACTATTTCCAATGTATGTATAATTGTTAAGCATGTTGTTTTAGTCTTTTTTTTATCTGTTTGTATTTTTATTTTAGCTTTCTTATTGAAGTAAATTATAATACCTGATTAAAGTTGCCTAATCTGTTTTTTTATTTCACATGTTGTTTTTTTAGAAACTTTACTCATTCTATCTATCAACACTTTAAAAAATAACTTAAAGACACTCAAATTTTGATTGGTTTGATTTCTAAACAACAATGTGAGTCTAGTGTGTTTAATTTGGCTGGATTTTAACCTGTATTTTGCGAGGGGGTTTGGGGTTGATTAAAATGTAGAGCATGATTGAAATAAATCTTAATTTAAAGCTTAGGCCTATATTGTGTAATGTAGGTCTATTTGTAAATCATTAAAATTTCTAACAATTTGCTAGGATTCGGATTTGAGATTCGAGATTCTAAAATAAAATGTAGATTTGGATTTGAGATTCAGATTCGAGAAATAGTGGATTCGAACATCTCTTAGATAACCAAATAGGGTTATGGGGAAATTTTTATTTTCTTTAATAAACCTAACTAGACCAGAGCAGTAAACATGGGAATGTTTTTTTAGATCTCAAAATATATATAATAAATAATTTAGGAGATAGTCACATTTAATAGGCTATGCACTTACATATATCGTTGTTTTAAATTACATACTGGAATTTACAAGATTGTTTTAAGCTAAAAACAGGATTTTTGAAATCCATTGGTAGCTGCCCTGCTCTAAAACAGATTCCCATGCAAAATTTTTTTTAAAACCCTATTTTTATATTTCCAAATCTCAAATATCCTTAAAGATTTGAGGATTAAAGGAACCCATCTCTAATAAAAATAGTACTAAGCAATTTTTTTTTACTCCAATATTAAACTCACTGTCAACAGTGTAAGAGAAAAAATAGCGTCAAACCTTTATATAAAGTGTTATATTATTTCATTGAACATGGCTAACTTTCAAGCTAAATAGATCAAATCAAGTTAATGAAAATTGAAGAAAAGTCATAAATACACTAACTGGAACTATTATCAACAATTAGTTAGTTCTAATAGATCATTTGACATTCAAATAAAAGGTTGCATAAAATATGACTAATATTATATATTGTAGCTGTTTAAAATTAATTTCAAATCTACATTTTATTTTTTAATTCTTGAAATGAGATCTTAACAAAGTGTTGGTAAATACTACAATTTACAAGTATGTAATGTGCATGTGATGGGTTTATTTGCATCTTACCACTCATCTGGATCAATAAGGTACAAGTTTGGAGGAGGGTAGGAAACACACCCTCAATTGGTCTTCCAGTGATGAGGACAGGGTTCAAACACTGGCCAGGTGTACCGAGTGGTTTTTACTGCTCAACTTTATTAAATAAAACAAGTATCTCAAGCTACCTGTTTTCCTACAAATCTTGCAAAGGGGTTGGTTGGAGCTGAGTCGCTCAATGATGAGTGACGAGGGTAGACCCGGGATATGAACCGAGGATGACGCCTGCTGAGTCTGAGTCTCTTTGTGGGGGGTGAAAGCCTTTTGATATCTATTGCAGCGGGTGATGATCTTTTGACTTCACTATTAGATTTAGACACACCCGTTGCCAGGTAATTGCTTTTCTTCCGTTTCTGCTGAAACAAGTCAGTAAAACCTTGATGCATCATTAAAATATGGCAGCACAAATTATGGCTTGTACTTATAATATGTTTCAACTTGACGATATTTAAAGAAAAAATTATTAGACTCATGCAATCATTAGTATATAAATACTAATACTGGATGTATTTAGGTGGGGCCAAGACAATAACAGATGTAACAGAGAACCTTAACAGAAAACTTACACATAGGTCCCATGAATCGCCATAAACAAATTGCATATGGTTGGCAGTGCTGCGTTTTTTTCTCTCTACTCTGCGGTTCTGAAGTTCCGACAGGGCTTCTCTGGTTACCAACCCTGAAAAATAACATTAAATTACATGTAGTTTGTTTAAAATAAAGTAGAACTCTTATACCACATTGAAACCATAAGACTATGCAAATATAATGGTGGAATATAGTAATTTATATTCATTTTATTGTGCTCATATTATTATTTTTGACAAAAAATATTGTTAGGACATTTTAAATGTCTTCTGGGTTCTGGTGATGATCTAAAAGTGCTTTAAAACACATCTTAGAACAATTCTATAGATATTAGGTGTTTAGGGGTAATTGGTAGAGTTGGGAGAGTAAAAGTTTTATAATTGTACACTAAAAAGCAGACCCAAAGGGCAGTTTAATAGTCAGAGTGAGAACCCACAAGTGTAGTGCTACACTAAATATAGGATTACACCTACAGTACCTAGACCAGAATGCGAAACTGGCCCATTCAATTCGTGTTTAGGTAGGTGTTATCCTGTATTTAGTGTAGTGGCACACTTGAGGCATACTCACTAACTATGAAACTGGCCTTAAATTTTACCAGAATATTTGATAATGGGTTTAGAAGATTCGATCCTTACCGACCGCAGACATGAACTCAAGTTTGAAGTTAATGTTTGAGGATGATAAATCCTTTGGCTGGGTGACATCTTCTCTACATTTTCTACTAGTTTCATGATCTGGAGTGTACTCTTGGGAATCTTCAGAAGTGGAAGACAATAATATAGTCATTGAGCTGTGAAAAAATGTTACCCAATATTAGTTGTTAATGTTTTTACAGCTCAGAGTTTCACTTCTATACATTTTAAAGAAGAAGGCATGTTTTGTTAATTTTCCTTAAATCTTGTTACTTACTAACTTGGTGTTAAAAAGGATTTTCTAGCATTTAATTTGAGATAAGGTTGCATTATCAATATTTGTAATCACAGTTCTCCTTTAACTATTTGTCATAAAGAGCAGCAACTTTAATGTGGATTGTTTCATTTAGCTCAAATTTTGTCAAGTTACCTTCCTCATCCTTACCCCATAGATTAGCTGTTCCCCTTGAGTCATATATAGGAAAAGGTGGTATTATGGAACCCCATTTCCATCATAGTGAATTGTAAACAAGGTATCATAGCTACGCTCACATTTTTTGTGCTAACTATTAAACTAAATGTTGCTAGTTGGATTTTTCGCTAGCATAACCTTAAATATGGTTTTTGAAGGCTTTTGTAAAAAAAGTTAAAAAGTAGTTTATGGGAAGCCGAGTGGTAATATGGAACCCCACTGTATGTTTTCAAAAAAATGGTTTAATGTATCCAAAAACAAATAGAAAAGTACAAAAAAAATTACAAAATCATTTACTTCAATGTATTTATTGAAAAAATAATTTGATAATAATAAAAAAAGAGAAATGTACAATGAAGAAGCCATTTACAAAAATCACAAATGTAATACTCCTGTTCAACATCAGCACAATTTTTGTGTGCCCACATAGCGGACATTAGGCATTGCACCCACCAACTCCCTATGAGCATCATCCGCAAACAATCATCACAAAACAGACAAGCAGTGTCATCTTAGAAGAGGGTGTCTCCTCATCAGACAAGTCGAAAGAAGATTCAAAATACAAGGGAATGTCAAATGAGTCGTCATCACTTGAACAGCTGCTGATGCGTTGTCGCTTTGCCTTGGGTGTTTTGTCTCTTGTTGGCCTTTTGACAATGAAAGTTGAAGGCTGATCTTTTTGCACAGAAGTCAATGTTGCTCCCCTTCCATGACTCGAACATTTTCCCCTGTTTGGTGGTTTCGCTATAGACCCTCCAATTTGTCTTGTAGGTAGAGCCTGTAATCAAGTTAGAAGAGCTCGGTTTCCTGCCTCCGTTTGATCTTTTCTTTTTTGGCTGAATAATTGGCACAATATCTCTTGGAGAAACAGATGATGCCCCTCCTGAACTTCCAGGATGTGAACTGGTGGTTGGGGTTGTTGGTGTAAGACTTGGAGTACTTTGACGCTGTGGGGTAACAGAGATTAAGGATGACCCTGGTGTTTGCGGCACCATGACATCAGTTGGTGCATTCTCAATAGCAGCATGATCTGCCACAATGAAATCCGCACCTGTAAAAACGTGTCTATTAAATGGCCAGGTGCCAGTGTCTCTGAAGCCATTCACAGCATATGAACCATTGGTGCACTGTAGATAAGCAGTTCCTAAAAGTTCTGTGATGGTGTAAGGCGTGATACGTTTTTCTTTATGACTCTTGTGTTGACGTATGGCCTCGCTGTAGTATGTCTAGAGTGGTCCCATGAATGTTTTATCTAGCGGTTGTAGTTTGTATGTTGTGTGAGGCGGTAAAGAAATTATTGCAACATGGTTCTTCCTTGCTAATTCAATTACATCCATAATCCTGGTGTGGGAATAATGCCCATCTAGAATAAGCAAAGTGGGCAATGCTGCGGTAGGTTTTCTCTTACACCTAGGAAATGTTTGAACCATTGTGTGAACAAATTAGATGAAATCCATCCTGAGGGATGGGCTCTACCAATGGCCCCTGGTGGAACACCTCTCATGAATTGGAAGCAGGAAAGATCCCCCAGCACTCATAGCACAAATCACTGTTACCAGTGAACCACAATCTGTCGCTTCCCTTTCAACCAAATAACTTGTGGCACTGTGGACTGCACGAGATTGAGCATTCCAGATCCTGTCAGCCTTGTATCTGTGTTTCTTGTACTCTAATTCTAGGAGGTCAAAAAATGCTAGAACCATCTCTTTGGTGAAGCCTTCTGCACAGGCGTATGACATTCCTGTGGGTCTTCTTAGAGGAAGCTGTTGTTTATGGGGCTCAAAAAATTATATAGCCTAGGCCTTACTGGTTTGGAATGTTGCTATGCACAGCTAGCTGGAACGCCATTCTCCTCAAATCCAGTCTTGTGAGTCCATAAAATATGGCCTCCATCAACAATATATATATTCCACCAGCTCTTTTTCAATATTCTCAGGAAGAATTGGCTTTCTACCTAGTGTCTTTTTCACAAATTGCTCTGGACAAATGTCTGCTTGCAAAGAGAGTGTTCACAAAGTAGTTTTTGGCATCTCATAAAATTGTGCAGCTTTCTTTAACCCCATTTTCTTGTCCCTTACCATACTCACTGTGTCTGCCATTTTTTTCCTGGCTCCATGTTTGTCTCTTGGGTTTTTCTTTGGCTTGTTCAGCTAGGTTCTCCCCACTTATCTATAGTGTTAGGTATATATTTCTAATTTTTTCATTCATCTACCACATACTTTTACAAAAATTATTCCATGGTTTGAATTTGTGGGTAATACGGAACCCCAGAGGAGTCGAGTTCCATATTAAGAGCACCAATGAGGTTCATATTTCACGCATAACCATCTTGGATTAACTTAATTTCTGTCGACACCAAACTTTAAGAATGTGAACATCAAATAGAGTAACATGTACCCCTAGACCTCTAGAACAGGACACATGCACCAGTTAACCTACAACTACATTATTCATATTTTAGAAATAATTAGATTCACTTACCATTCTAATTTTGGAATTGCGAAAAACACCAATATCCTGTTTTACTGAGCTTAACCGCATAACTGAAGTGGGAGGCATCCTCCCCTTGCTATTGATGGCTGCCTAGTGAAGTTCAGTCACAATCTGCTAGAGTTTGCGTCTATTATCAGTCTGAAATGGAGGGGTTCCATAATACCTGTGGGTTCCATAATACCACCTTCACCTCTAGATAAATAAATGGTACCGAATGCCGCACTGACTTTCTTGTTCAACTGTTTAGAAATGGAAATATTTACTCAAACGTCGTAATATATGTGAAACAAAATAATATACCTTAGCAAACCCGAACACAAATTACACTAGACTTACATAAACCATTTTTTGACTACTGGTTTTATAATTTTATCTTTAAAGAATTAAAGTCCTTGTATGTATATTTGAACCAATAAAAGAGATCAATATTGGGTCTACAAGGGTAAAAACTTTGTCTTAAAATTTCAACCTCCGGTTAAAATTTTCAACATTTTATTAAAGGTTATACAGCTAATGGTTATTGCATTGCTATTAAATTCTTCATTTAAACACTATGACGAATAAAATAGGTAAATATTGATTCTAAAACGATAGAGATAGATCATTGCTGTATAAACATTTCCCCTAAGAGTTTAAAGGAAAAAGAACATCATCATTTGAGAGACTTACTTATTTGTTTACTCTGTAGCATTAGAGAACTGTTGCATTAAACTTAACTAGTATCTCTGTAAAACTAAAGTTCACAAAATTGTATTAATATATTTGCCAATATCTCAGAAACTGTTGGTTTTATAAAAATATAAATTTTAAATAAGTTTTTTATTTTTAATAGTACTACAATTTTACAATGATAAGTTACTAAGTATCTCAAATAGCTGCGGGGATATGGAAATTTCCACTACTGTAAAGTATCCCAAAGTAATTTTCATAGAAAAATAAAAATAGCCATTTTGTTTATAATCGTAACCAACGCCTATGTACAAATTTTAATCAAAATCGTTAATGCAGACTTTGAGAAAATATATTTTTTTCTTTTTTCACCCTTTAGTAAACTAACTGCTCTTAATTTTAGGGTTAGACAGACACACAGACATATGGCATTTCAAAAACACCTTTTTAGGGCTCGGGGGTCATGAAACGTCAACATCCATCAACAGCTCAGGTTAGATTTTTTTGATAGTCGTATTACTTTGTTGTGTTGGAACAGTTAAAAAATTGTATTTATATTTGCATATAGCTTGAAAGATATAGGTTTTATAAAAATTTATTTCAAGTAAAAGATGTTTATTATGAATAAATCTGTATATATGCAATGATAAGTAATTTCATATCTCAAAGTCTTGCGGTGGTGTTGTTAAAAACTAGAATTTACGCATCAGACTGGAACCTTTAAAGTAATTTTGATGAAAAATTGAGAGAAGCCATTTGGTTTGTAATATTTATCAAAGCTTAGAAATGAAATTTATTCAAAATTGTTAAAATTATTTTTTTCTGTTTCCGCCCTTAAGGAAACTACCCTTATTTTTAGGTTTGAATATCCAATTACAAAAACCCCTTGGGACAACCCTATGAATACCCTAGATACCAAGTTTTAGCCCAATCGGTAGAATAGTTTAGGCTCTAGTTGGAGAGACGGACAGACAGCATTGCGAAAACAACTTTTTAATATTCGGAGTATCATGAAGTGTTGACAATCATTAAAATCATGAGTGCGATTTTTTGACAATCCCAATACTTTATCTACCTGTAAGAGAGCGAGAAAGTAAAAATCTGTAATCTTTTAAAAGTGATGAATCACACATATACATGTCTTTGTACAAATAATTAACATTTCACATTTTCTTGTACTGTATTTTATGAAGTGATTAAATAAAACAAGTATTATACAATGTGTGTAAATCAGACTGAAAGTGAATAGGCTGGTTCAAACTATATACAAAATTCAAATTAAATGTGTATGTATAAGGCATTTGCATTCAATAGGTATGTAAGGTCATTTGCATTCAATAGTGTTAGTAAGTCAATTTGTAATGTATGTAGTAAGGTCATTGCTTTCAATAGTGTATTAGTAAGTCATTTGCATCAATAGTGTATGTAGTAGGGAATTGCATCATAGTATGTATAAGTCAATTGATTCAATATAAGATTTAAATATTCAAAATAAAATATAATTATCATGAAAATAGACTTAAATAGTTTCCCTCTCAAAACTACTTTTAATTTTACATATCAAGAAAATGTATTGTGAATGTGAAAAGAATCTCTCGGGATTATAATGAGTCTTTACATTCTATGTAAATACGAAACCAAAAAAGTTGATTTTACAATTTTGCCTATCTGTTTTGTCAGCCTGTCCCATGGCCATGAATCTAAGACAGTTTGAAGGAATTTTTTTTCAATTTGATATTTAGATTTTACAGGGCTAAGCCTAACTTTTTTTTCCACGCTAACTCTTCAATTAAGGGTAGTGGACAAATGGTTTTTTAAATCCCAATTTTTTTTAAAAAAGTGGCTCCAACGAGTTTGTTTAAAATAGATATATGGGATTTTTTGACAAGACAAAAATAATTGTATAGTTGGTTTTTGGGCAAAAATTCATTGAAGGGTAGTTTACTGATAGGAAATTGGAAATATTTCAAAAATAACTTTAACGATGTTGTCTAAAATGTATATCTGTGAATTTTATGTTATACCAAAACACACTGTCTACTGTTTTAGAGGTAAAAACTCATATATGGGAGTTTACTGTTGAAATGATTTTTCAAAAACTTGAAATCTTTTACATATAGCTCTAACAATTTGGTTACAAACGAGTATCTTAAGAGTATTTGACAAGAAAACAAAATAACCCTGAAGGCCATATATTTGACTTTAAGAGAAAATTTGGCTTGGAGTGTTTTTCTAATATATGTTTTTTTTAATTAGAATAATTTAAAAAATGATATTAGTGATTTGGTTCAAAATAGGTATCTAAGTTGTTTGCATTATAAATAGTTACACAAATTTGGTTTTCTAATTCTAAAAAAATCATTTAACACTCTTGACACCATGCCCGTCGAATTTATGGGTGGCCGTTCTTACTAATTTTGTCAAGGCAGTCAATTCTACGGAGTCTTGAATTTAAATCAGCAAAAAATCTTTGTCGTGTTTTCTATGTGGTTAGTGCTATGCATTTTTTGGACTGTTAGTTCCAAATTGTAGTCATAGATGGCATTTCACTGCACATCTGAGTGGATTTTTTTTCCCTCCAAGTAGCTCTAGTTCAGTGATTCTTAGTGTGAAGAACAGCATGTGCTTCTGTTTCTTGTGTTTTTGCTGCACAAACAATGGTGAGGAGAAAAGGTGTATCTGATGATGAAATAGAAGAAATAGTGAATTTAGTTAATGATATAGATGATGATGAATATGATATAGAAGAATTGGGGAAATAATGATAAAATATTTAATTCAATGTTGTTTACGAAAGTGAGACCTATGTTATAGTAGGTCTATCTCGTAAATGTCAACATGAAAATATTATTTTATATTATAAGGCCTAAATTTTCTTTAATTATGAATAATATGTGTTTGAATGATTTATTACATATAGGCTATTCTACTTTATAATGTATAGACTACGGTAGGCCTACAGTGTGATATTATCCCGCAGGTTAGGTCTGGTCGATAAAATATAATTTTATAGTAAAGTTATTTACAAATTAGGTAGTATTTAGAATTTGTATTATTCATTATGAAGCTATGCCCCTATTATTGTACACACAACATCTATCACATAACTCTACATAACCAGCAAAATGTGTGAGTTTATTGTTTATTAGTTGTATGAATTTTTTTCTTTTTTTCTTTTTACACAGTAATTTTACTCAAAATCCTAATAAGATTACTTTACAAGATATCACACTAGATTAATAATTCAGAATAAAGAACAGTGTAGTTCCAAACTGGTCTTTGAACTTTTAAAATCCAATGTGGGGCTGTGGATAAATTAATTTTTAAGAATCCCTAAAATTGGCTGGTTTCTGCAGGTAAGTATAAAATCTTGGCCCGGGATCTGGAGTTAATATAAGTAGTTAAATTACTAGTGATTTCTTTTAAATAGCTCAAACAATTTGGTTCAAAACTGGTATTGTGCAACTGTATTACATTATTAATAATAGTGTTTCTTTATTTATCAAATTAAATTAATTCAAGGTTAGTTTACTTAAAACACATTATATAAAATATGATTATTTGAAAATTGACAGTGAATATTGAATTTAAAATGGCAATCTGGGAATAATTTGTCATAATAAATAAGAATACAATTTTATTTTTTACAAATAACAAATAATTTAAGGGGAGTTTACTAATAATTTATTTTTGAACATTTGAATTTTGTTGGTTATGAATGAGTAGTTTGGTTTAGAATTGATATATATAGAGTTTTTACTGTGATTAACAATATGATGTGTGTTTTTATGAGGAAAACTTACTGGAGAATAGTTTACCCAAAACTTATTTTTGAAAAATTATCTTCACAGCTTTAATACACAACATGAAAAAGATTGTGCAACAATTGTGTTGAACTATTTATTATTTTCAGATTATTCAACAATATGGAGCTTTTGTCAAATGATTTAATTGAAAATCTACACTTCATTATATTCACTTTTACCTTCCAAGAGACCAAATTTGAGACCTAAAAAAAAACAAGCTTAACCTCCACAAAAAAGTACTGGACTTGTGCTCAAAACTTGGCCAGGTGTATCAAGGTTGTTTTTCTTAAAGATTTCTCACTCTCACTTGATACAACTGCAGTTACATTCCCTCTAAGTTCCACAATCCTAATATACAATTCATTCACGACCTAAGTTTACCTGGATGACAGCTCAAAATGTTACTAGAAGTAATCCCTAATATATCACTACGCAACAGCTGACATCTATCACTTTGGATGACTGTAATAAAAACAGATGGTAATATATTAATGTGATAGTTAACCACAGTAGCTTAGGCCAATATTATTTGTATATTTATTTGAGGTCGGATACAAAGTTTATTTATCGTTTTATTCCACTTTAAAAAAAATATTGCACCACTTTCACCAAAACTTCTAACAAACATAACTTCAAAATGGCGACTGACGAATTTAAACCATATGGTTGAACATGATGATAAACAAGTTTTTTACAGTGATGAAGACACGCAGTTGATGAAAATATTTTATTCAGTTAAATATTTCAAAATAAGATAAAATAATCATAAAATCATTTATTGTATGTAAAAAAATGACAACAATTTTCTTTTTTCCAAGTAAATACAATGACTGTATTAAAAGATATTGATGTGTGCACTATATTACACAAAATCAGTAACGTCCCAAAACGAAAAATTAGTACTTTTAATTATGTTTAAAATATTGTTTCGTGTTGGATAAAAAGAAATTATTTAAAAAAATTGAAATAATATGAGAAAACTTAAGTTTACGTTATTTTAAATGTAATATATAACAGGAGGTAATTAAATATCTTTACATTTATGACAAAACTGTGATCTTATACAAGTGTTGGCAACACAAAACCAAAACATATGATTTTCGAACTGTCATCCAGGTAAAAACCTATCATGAACGGTCTGTATATTATATATATACCTTTAATGTAGCCCAGACGGGTGAGATGCAGTACACAAAAAATATGCAAATTTAATAACTTTAAGTTAACTGATTTTTCTTAATATTCTCTAACACTTTGCCTGCTGAACCTTTATATAATATTATGATCAGTCTGGAAGGCCTGTTTTTATAAAAACATGCACAATTTCTAAATCTCATCAATAAAGATATTTTATTAGTAAAAATTGGTACTTACATGAAATTTTTCTTTTGAATTTCTTCTTTAACATGATGTATTACTCAAATTACTTCTATTCTTATAAAATTTACTATATTTATTCAAAACTTCCATCACTTTCATTTCAATAATCTTGTATTTTTTCAGAAGTTAAACACTCCATAATCTAGTCACTTTACTAATAAAATAAACATTCAAAACAGTTTAGCAATATGATGCTGCAAACACAATTTCACTCACAAAGTAAACAAAACAAACCCCCAGGCCATAAATTCTTAACTTGACTGATAACAAGCCTAAGATTATAGAGCGAGAATGTATTTTTAAAAAGCAGTGTGATCTATTGACAGAAGTGTACACTAAAATAACTAAACAAACCGTCCCTAATAACGTACTATAGTAATATTAAGATGGATACCATTAAGAAGCATGGAAAAGTAGCACTAGCAATATTACGCCAACCGCAGGAATCCCAAATCTCCGAATGTCGTAATATTACAATGTTAGCAGGCAAAGTGTTAATTAATATGAGCTTATAACTAACACCATACACAAAAGGTAAATATAGTAAGAACACTATGGATCTTCTTTTTCTTTTTTGCAGTCAACACATTGAAATGAATTTAAATTTTACTAAATAATTATTATTCTGTCAATATTGTTGTTATAATCGATATTGAAATCTGCATATTCCATGAGTTAACGTTTGAATATATAAAAGTAGTTTTTGTGAATGTCACATACTTTTTCTCTTTGCTGTGTTCTTATTATATCTAAGCTTTATCCAAAACATCCACCAATTGAGTTCAAATCATTCTATTGCACATCTACTACATTGGTCCTAAGAATCAATGTACTGTGTGAGTACGTAGAGGTTTGAGGCTTGCACACACTACTATCTTTTATCACAACTCAACTTACTTGTCATTGTGTTTCCTGAGTATACTGGGAGGTCTGCTTTTGTTTGGGTAAGGAAGATGTTCTTGTGATGTTAGTGTGCAATTGGTAGAGTTGGCTTCTAGTTCCTTGCGTAGTTGTTGCACCAGGCACTTCTACAACCACAAGGTGCATAATATCTTACTAGATAGGATACCCTCATCCGCAATGGTATAGAAATCTAACTATATATAAAATAATGTATGTATAGATAGGGGGAGAGAGTATATATTATATATATGGAGGTGGACAAGGGGAGGAAAGTGTATTTATTCCTCAAGAACCCTCTTAGAATAGAAACCTAACAAAGTTTTTTGTCTCTTTTTCTCAAACTCACTGACTCATTTCATTACAAGAAATGTACTGTGTTACCATATTGATCATGAGTGGTCAAGATGTTGACCGCGATCCACCAGTTGACCGCAAAACTGAAGATTGTAGCCGGCGGTTATTTTTATGATTAACATGGAAAAAATCCATTTTTCAAAAACAAGGCTAAGTAGAAAAAGGAAACAGGAACTTTACTACAAACAGCTCTGACCTTAACCATGGAATTTTGGTAGGTACTAATGTCATAGTTAGTTGCCCGGAGAGCCACTAGATGCGCTTACACCCTTCTTTCTCACTCGCAAACATTCTGGAAAAGTCAGTAGAGATCTAGTCTAATCTAGCCTAGTGTAGTGTCGCAGCTGATATAAATACACGTGTTGTTCAGGCTTCATCACAAATTATCATTCTTATTTTGTCAGTATCCCTGTTGGCACTCTGTTTTAAGTTCCAATCAAAGTGAGTCTGCCAGGCAGTAGCAGGAAGAAAGCAAAAGCTGATCACTATCACAGTGAATGTGAAGAAGAGTTCTTATTTATTATGGTGAAAGATAAGTGTGTTTTCCTTATATGTAGCTTCAGTCTTGTGTTGCGCAAAAAACAAACACAAAAAGACATTTCCCAACCGTCCATAAAATATTTGCTACTACTTTTCCTGAGGGATGTGAACTTAGGAAGACCAAAGTGCTTGAATTGAAGCTGATAATGAGTACCCAGCAGTACATTTTTACAAAGACTGCCAGTAAGTCAAAGGATGTGACATTAGCATATTTCAAGGTTACTGAAGTTCTTATTGAAACAAAAATACTATTTGTAGATGAAGAACTCATCAAAGAGATTTTTTTATAAGTGAGAGAAGTACTTTTCAATGGATTTAAAAATAATTTGGTGATAATACATATTATCAAAGACATTTGACTGTCACAAAACAATATGATGAGAAGAAGAGAATATATAAGTAAGAACATGAAGGGCCAGTTGAAGGAGGATCTATAAAAGTGTACTTTTCTGTATCTACAGTTCGATCAAGTTAAAGATTTTACTGACACACCACAGCTATGTATTTTTGTCAAAAAAAAATTCTTTTTAATTACATTCAGAGCAGAGCTAATATCGATTATGAATTAAATATCTAATTACAAGGAAAAAGTAAAACCCTTAGAGAAGTTATGAAGCTAATCAAAAATTTAAAATAATCAAAATGTTTGGAACTCAACTGAAGAGTGGAGAATTAAAGAATTTCAAATATACGGAAGAAGAGTCTGGATGTAAAACATTTGTTAGTTTCATGTGCCTTGAAGGAAAATTGGGTGCTTTACAAGAAGAATGTGAATAGGTACACAGAGTATTCAAAGTTGGATGACAATGTGACTTTAATGACATTTGCCTTTAAGGAAATGGAAACAAAAAATGTCAACAAACTCCCTTCAAAAATAGCAGAATTAGTGGGCATAGATCCTAGTAAATATGAAGAGGAAATAGTGAATTAGTGGACAGAGATCCTAGTAAAGATGAAGAAGAAATGGTGAATTAGTGGACAGAGATCCTAGTAAAGATGAAGAAGAAATGGTGAATTAATGGACAGAGCTCCTAGTAGAGATGAAGAAGAAATGGAGAATTAGTGGAAAGAGATCCTAGTAAAGATGAAGAATAAATGGAGAATTAGTGGAAAGAGATCCTAGTAAAGATGAAGAATAAATGGTGAATTAGTGGACAGATATCTTAGTAAAGTTGAAGAAGAAATGGTGAATTAATGGACAGAGCTCCTAGTAAAGATGAAGAAGAAATGGAGAATTAGTGGACAGAGATCCTAGTAAAGATGAAGAGGAAATAGTGAATTAGTGGACAGAGATCCTAGTAAAGATGAAGAATAAATGGTGAATTAGTGGACAGATATCTTAGTAAAGTTGAAGAAGAAATGGTGAATTAATGGACAGAGCTCCTAGTAAAGATGAAGAAGAAATGGAGAATTAGTGGACAGAGATCCTAGTAAAGATGAAGAGGAAATAGTGAATTAGTGGACAGAGATCCTAGTAAAGATGAAGAGGAAATAGTGAATTAGTGGACAGAGATCCTAGTAAAGATGAAGAAGAAATGGTGAATTAATGGGCATAGATCCTAGTAAATATGAAGAGGAAATAGTGAATTAGTGGACAGAGATCCTAGTAAAGATGAAGAAGAAATGGTGAATTAATGGACAGAGATCCTAGTAAAGATGAAGAAAAAATGGTGAATTAGTGGACAGATATCTTAGTAAAGTTGAAGAAGAAATGGTGAATTAATGGACAGAGATCCTAGTAAATATGAAGAATAAATGGTGAATTAGTGGACAGAGCTCCTAGTAAAGATGGAGAATAAATGGTGAATTAGTGGACAGATATCTTAGTAAAGTTGAAGAAGAAATGGTGAATTATTGGACAGAGATCCTAGTAAATATGAAGAATAAATGGTGAATTAGTGGACAGAGAGCCTAGTAAATATGAAGAAGAAATGGTGAATTAGTGGACAGAGCTCCTAGTAAAGATGGAGAATAAATGGTGAATTAGTGGACAGATATCTTAGTAAAGTTGAAGAAGAAATGGTGAATTATTGGACAGAGATCCTAGTAAATATGAAGAATAAATGGTGAATTAGTGGACAGAGAGCCTAGTAAATATGAAGAAGAAATGGTGAATTAGTGGACAGAGCTCCTAGTAAAGATGGAGAATAAATGGTGAATTAGTGGACAGATATCTTAGTAAAGTTGAAGAAGAAATGGTGAATTATTGGACAGATATCCTAGTAAAGATGAAGAAGAAATGGTGAATTATTGGACAGAGATCCTAGTAAATATGAAGAATAAATGGTGAATTAGTGGACAGATATCTTAGTAAAGTTGAAGAAGAAATGGTGAATTATTGGACAGAGATCCTAGTATATATGAAGAATAAATAGTGAATTAGATGGCAGAGATATGGTAAATATGAAGAAATGGTGAATTATTGGACAGAGATCCTAGTATATATGAAGAATAAATGGTGAATTAGTGGACAGAGATCCTAGTATATATGAAGAAGAAATAGTGAATTAGTTGGCAGAGATCCTAGTAATATGAAGAATAAATAGTGAATTAGTTGGCAGAGATCTGGTAAATATGAAGAAATGGTGAATTATTGGACAGAGATCCTAGTATATATGAAGAAGAAATGGTGAATTAGTGGACAGAGATCCTAGTATATATGAAGAAGAAATAGTGAATTAGTTGGCAGAGATCCTAGTAAAGATGAAGAAATAGTGAATTTGTGGACAGAGATCCTAGTAAATATAAGGAAGAAATAGTGAAGATTAGCTACGACATATTCCTAAAGGCGAGAGTTACTAATACCATTAGTCCTGAGTTACTGCGGTTGTAATCTGAAGAAACGTATCCGAGTATTTCAAAACTTGGATTTTATTTGATTGTTTACTTAGGATCTACATACTTGTGTGACTAAACCTTTTCTACTATGAACATGATAAAAACAAAACAGCTGAAACACATATTTGATAATCATTTGATTGGCTGTTTGAGGATGGCAGTAATATCGTACGACTTGTAGCATGACCAACTTATTTAGGGTGGCGACTAAAACTCTAGAGTAAAATTCCAGCATAATTCTCAGTTTGCCTGACAAATATAATTATTTTTCTCAATTTTTTAAAATGCTTTTCATGAGGCTTTGATTCCAAATTCCCGATTTCAAGTTAGTCAATTATTGTAGTCTTAGACAAATAATTAACTTAAAACCTCAATTATGTGTTAAAACCCTATAAATTACTTCAAGATGGGACTTTGTTAAGAACTATTCCTTATCATCTGCAGTTGGGAGGTTTTGCCAAAAGCCACCACATGTAGGAAAGTTCCCCCACCCCCTTTTTCTTTCAATAAGTATGTATGGTATAACCATGAAATTACTTTACATCTTACATCCTTATCACACTTTATATTAAGATTTGGATGGACGATAAAGTTGTATAGCCTATTTCTCAGAAACTATACATAATAACATGTAGTTTTTTGTATTATATTTAACTTGTAAATTTAATATGAACTATATTAATAAAAAAAGTTACAAGTTAATATTTATTTTGTTACAATAAGATGTAATTTTGATTAAATTATAATTATACCAAACATTAAATACAAGAATATAGTTTTGAAGTTATCATATTATTATAGAGAATAAGACAATGTTCTATCATACATGGTAAATATTTATAATACAATAATTTTTACAAAATTTGATATTTTCAAATTAAATCATATCTAGCCTGTTAAAAAAGTTTAGTCATTTACTCATAGATGGCTTTGTCATCGAAAGCACATCTCCCTCTCCTCCCCAACCTCTCGTGGCATTATCTATCTTTCCATCTTTCTATAAGCCCCGCTAATTCCCCTTACCTCACTCCATTTATATCCTGTTCAGGCAAAATCCTTGACTTGGCCCTAATTGTCTTTCACTTTATTACTACTTTTACCTCAAAATATGAGTTATTGAAAATGTTCCCTGTGATGTATTTGTATGATCTATGTTAAAAGTTTTGTATATAGTAGACTTGATTATGTTTACCTTATAAATAATTTTCATAAACAGTGTTTCCTGATTAGATAAAACCTATTTGTATAGCATTGGTTTTGTAAGAAGAGGTGTAAATTATTTCTCTAAATAGTTTTATTCATGTTTTATAGACAAACAAGACATTTTCCTACTTATAGCAGAATTAATTTTGAAGATTTTAAAGATTCAGTGGCGCATCAGAGTTTACTTAGGGGAAGGTGGCCATGTGTGTCAAAGCTATTATTTCTGTCCCCTGAAAATATTCATCAAATTATTTTAGTTTAAGACATCATTTTTTTTAAAGAAATTACAAACACATAACACACACACACACACTATATATATATATATAAAAGGTTGTTAAAAAAGATAAGTTCAGAAATTATGGATCTTGTTGTACACATTAACAAGAGTAGAATGATTTTAATGATGTTACATGACCTCTAGTTGTGTCGATACGTTGGTAAACTCCAATAATAATAATAATAATAATTATTATAATATAATAATAATAATAATAATAAAAGTGTCTTAGAAATTATAGGTCCAAAAACCTTACTCACTTAGAGGTAGAGGCACTTTTGTATTTTAGTAATAAAAAATAATTGGTACGGTGCACCGCACAGACTTTCACTTTTACCTTGAAATATACATTTACTAAAAACTCGTAAGATTTGTGAAATGAAATAATATACACTGTTACTTACTCAATGCAAGGGTGGCTTAGGGGCCGTGTGAACCGGGTCGCCAAACAGAGCTAGACATGACCTAACGTACCCTGGGAGATTATGAAAATAACCTCAAACTAACTAACGGGCGTGATATGAAAATAATCCTCAAACCTAACTAACGGGGGCGTGATATGAAAATAATCCCCAAACCTAACAACTTCGAACCTAACGCAGCTTGAGCATGATATGAAATTAGTCCCCAAACCTAACTTCTTCAAACCTAACATAGCCTGGGCGTGAAATTAAAATAATCCCCAAACCTAACAACTTCAAACCTAACGTAGGTTGGGCGTGATATGAAAATAATCCCCAAACATATAACTTCAAACCTAATGTAGCCTGGGCGTGATATCAAGATAGTCCCTAAACCTCCAAACCTAACAGACAGGACGTGATAGTGGAGTTGCTAAGCTTAACAATCGTTCAATATTTGATACTAACATGAAATTTACACATTAGTATAATTTTATGGTGAGTAAAATAGAATCTAGTGCCACTCTTAAAAAGTTATTTTACATTTCCCAGCTTGAAATAATAGCGCCATAAAACTTTTTTTTTTTTTTTTGCAATTATAACCTAAACCATTCATACTGTCAAGTTAAACTTATAATAAAAAATTAGAGGATAACATTGTCTACAAAACTGGTTCTTATAGCTTTATTTGTAATCCTAACAGTTTTTGTACAATCTTGAAGTGAAACGTTTAGCGTATAGTTAACATTTGTGAAGTTTCCCTTGAAATTATTTTCCTATTACGACCAGGCTACGTTAGGTTTAAGGATTATTTTCATATTTTTCTAGAGTACAATCACCATGAGAAATGTGGTAGCTGGCAGCTAGCAGAAGATTTAAAGAACTGCCAAAAGAAAAATCAAATTAAAGATAAAATTGTTTTTGTGAAAGTTTTGATTGCCAAAAGTGACAATAAATCAACATATTATGTTCATTGCCGATACTATGGTTTGGCAAATGGATACATGAAATTTGATCTGCTAGCTTTTGCTAGCTGTTAGTTTACATACACTCCTAAGGTGAATGGACTATATTATCCACCGGTTACATAGAGAGGCGCCAAAAAGTAATACCACCCGGGTGCGAAATTTATCTCGGGCCACCCCTGACCCTATGGCATTAGGAACTAGGAACATTGTTACAGAAAAAATGAGAAAAGAGAAACATCTTTGTCAACCAAAGAGCATAAGAATCAAATTCATTCCCAAAAACTTGTATTAAAAACAGTGTTGTCGTAAATTTAGCAGCAAGGTCATAGCAACCCCAAAGTTGAAGTGGTTCTTTGGGACCCCAACTGCCGTAGGCGAAATAAATGCACAAACATAAGAGCCTCTAGAAGCTATTTAGAGCATTTTTGAATGCCTACTAAGGCAGAAACTTACTTGACGCACTTCCCCTAAAATTCCAGGAATTTGCACAGAGCACTGTAAATTTTATCATAATTTATTAATAGTATGAAAAAAGTTTTAACATAATATTGATATAAAATCACTTAGTTAACGTGGAATTGCAAACCAAAAAAAAGTATTTTGAATATTTTTCCACAAAAAACTGTGCGAGAATGGCATTTCCGCTCCACTACAACCCTGATTAAAAAGTATATATATTTGTTTATAGCTCAAAACTTATTGGTTTTTATAAAAATATGGGTGACCTGGCGCTCTAGGGGTAAGGTGTTGGACTTCTGTGCTGGCGGCCGGGGTTCAATCCTTGTCCCGCAAAGATTTATCTGATTTCCAAACCCTTCCTTCACCTCTGACAAGACATCTTGTGAATGTGGGGAATGCCAGGCCTCCACCGTGGTTCGGATTCCACGTTAAACTGTAGGTCCTTCATTTCATCTCACAATCACCCTACCATTACACATTAGCGTAAGTGTGTATAACCCGAATGGGTAGTAAGACGCGGTGCTAATAATAATGATAATAATATAAAAATATATTGGCAATAAAAGAAATTTAACTTTAATAGTACTACAACTTTAAAATGATAAGTTATTACGAGTCTCAGATAATTGCGGAGAAATGATGAAAATTTGAGAATCTCCTTTTTGTAAATACCCTCAAAGTCATGTTCATGAGAAAATGTAAATGTCCATCTTGTTTATAATGATAAACGGTGTTTAGATATCAAATTTAATCAAAATCATTAGAGCGAATTTCAAGAAAATAGATTTTCTCTTTTTACCTTCCAATAAATTAGCCTTAAATTTTGGGTTGGATATCTAATTATATAAAACCCTCAGGGAGAGGGGGGGGGGGAGGCTTATGAAACCCCAGATACAACATTTTAGCCCAAACGATACAACGGTTTTGATTCTAGCACAAGCCAAAGGTACAAACAGTCAGACAGACGGCATTGCGGAAACAAATTTTTTGGTTTCAGCAGGTTATTAAATGTTGACATTTTTCAAAAGTGAATATTAGTTTACAAAGCTTAGTTGCTTGCCGTTGGTTTGATCGCCATTGATGGGGAGGGCAAGGTTCGAATCTCATATGCGTGAAATGATGGTTTTCCCGTTAAATATATATACATTTAAAGGTTTTCCACAAGTGATTTATCACTCTGATTTTCCCATCTTTACTCCATGCAAATGCGGGTTCACTTCCTCTAGCTACCTTCCTCATCTCTACCCAATAAGATTAAGCCATTAATAGCTTGTGTTCTAAACGTAGCAATAAAAAAGAAAATACTTGATTTCAGATGGTTTATAATAATATTATACTTATAAATTAATGATTCTAAATGGAAATATGTTTTAGCAGAGCTTTATTTAATACTGAATTTTTTTTAAATCATAGAATACAATGTTCTTGTTAGTATGGTGTTCAGAAAAAGTTAAATGTTTGTAAAGTGAAGTAGGCATACAGAACGTAAATTATATTTAATTGAAGTAAAATTTTTAAAATTGCCATTTTTCACCAACTTTGGCCACCTTTTTCGAACTCATTAATTTTTTAAGGGTATTTTCAATTTTTTTTTTCAGGCTATCACTCAGAACAAGGTGTGGTTTTCACTTTGTTTTTTCTATCTTCAGTACAAACAATTGTGGTGCACTTATTTTAATTCTAACCTCCATATACCATGTATTTAAATAATTAGTGTAAGTAGTGACTGTAAAAACTATGTCACTGAAAAAAAGGCTATAATTCTAACAGTAATAAACAAACTATACAAAAATATCACAATTGACTGTAAATAATAATTTCCTAAGATAGCTCATGAAAAATTATACTTTGACAGGGATTCGAGCCCTTGTTCTTTAGACATCATTCTATGAAACCTCGAGATTGTGGCTCAAAACTTGGCATCATTCCTTGGAGAGAATAACAGTGATAGCTTGTATTTTGTTGTGTGGAAAGCAAGGCATTCGAGAGGGAGGGGGGTGGCTGCCTGTGGAATGTAAGGACACTCTGAAAGGGGTGAGAGGGGTCGGTGTGGTGACTGCCATAACTACAGCAGCGCACCTCTGGTGAGGTGATAATACACAGAACTACTTGGAAGAGAGATTTGCAAAACCTTGAGATGTCCATCCGAATCTTAATGTTTGAATTAAGAAGCCATTATTCCACTTGTGATGAGTGCTTGGCTACAAGAAGATAGTAGGTGTAGTAGTATGTACACAAATGTGCTACAACTAATGGTGGTGGAACATTATTTGTATGGAGGGGGGAGTTGTCCCCCCGAGCAAGGAGAACTTTGGATGTGCCGCAAGATTCTATTTAAATTGATATTGCTCCATAAAATCTTTGAAATTCAAATATTCTTAAAAGATATTTAGTGACACCTCACGTGGAAATTTTCTGAAAATTATATTCCTCCATAGATATTTGAAACAACCCTCCAAGCAATTTTTTGAAATTTGAATGCCATGGAAGCTAATTAGAATAGTATACCTCTGCAAATGTTTTGAAAATTAAAAAGCCTTTCAAAATGTGGCAAATAATTGAAAATTGTATGCCTTTAGAAGCTACATAGAGTTGTCACCTCCTGACATTATTTAAATGCAATTAGAAACAGCTTGAAATGGTTCTTACCTGGCAATTTTCTCAAAGTGAAAGCCTCCAGAAGACATTTGGAGTTTGAGGCAAAGCCATCTTTCAAATTCATATTCTAGAATACCAGAGGGAAGTGAAATAAATCTAGAGTGGTTAAATGTATATCAGGAGATGTGGGAGGCTTATTTAAAGGAAGAGGGGAAATGCCCCCCAGTTCCACCACCAATGGCTACACTTCCCAATGTAAACACAAAAACTATAGTAGGATTCTGGTCGAAAGAATCTTTTACAAAGTACAAACTTGTTTAGGTCAACATTAATATTATTATATAGGTATTGATGTGCTCTATCGAAAGTGAGAGCTGCAGATCATACAACTTTACTTTAAATATATTAATACTGTTTTAGTACAAGTAGAGCAATTTTCTGGATATTTAATACAATAACTTAGAATGTTGTGGCTAGTTTGTTCACACTTGAATAAAGGCTCTTAATATTTTTAAATTCCGAAGACAGTAAAATCAAGCATCGATCCAGTTTATCTCGATGCTCGAATTCAAGCACATATCCCAGTTTTATCTCGATGCTTATAATTCAAGCACATATCCAGGTTTTATCTCGATGCTTATAATCAGCACATATCCCAGTTTTATCTCGATGCTCGAATTCAAGCACATATCCAGTTTTTCTCGATCTCGAATTCAAATATCCCAGGTTTATCTTGATGTCGAATTCAGCACATATCCCAGGTTTTATCTCGATGCTTAGAATTCAAGCACATATCCAGTTTAATCTCGAGCTCGAATTCAAGCACAGATCCAGGTTTACCTGATGCTTGAATTCAAGCACATATCCAGTTTTATCTCGTGCTTATAATCAAGCCATATCCAGGTTTATCTCGATGCTCGAATTCAGCACATATCCAGTTTTATCTCGATGCTCGAATTCAAGCACATATCCAGGTTTATCTCGATGCTCGAATAAAGCACATATCCAGTTTTATCTCGATGCTCGAATTCAGCACAATCCCAGGTTTTATCTCGATGCTCGAATTCAAGCACATATCCCAGGTTTTATCTCGATGCTGGGATCAAGCACATATCCCAGTTTATTTCGATGCTCGAATTCAAGCACATATCCCAGGTTTTATCTCGATGCTCGGAATTCAAGCACATATCCCAGGTTTATCTCGATGCTTAAATTCAGCACAATCCAGTTATCTCGATGCTCGGAATTCAAGCACAGATCCCAGGTTTTATCTCGATGCTGGAATCAAGCACTATCCAGTTTATCTCGATGCTTATAATTCAAGCACATATCCCAGGTTTTATCTCATCTCGAATTCAAGCAATATCCGGTTTTATCTCGATGCTTAAATTCAAGCACATATCCCAGGTTTTTCTCGATGCCGAATTCAAGCACATATCCCAGTTTTATCTCGATGCTCGGAATTCAAGCACAGTTCCTGGGTTTTATCTCGATGCTCGGAATTCAAGAATAAGTGCCGGTTTTCCCAATGAGTGGCCACCCTGTCATTATTGGAATGCAGTGTCAAGTGTCCAGAAATAAGTTAAATTACTTAAATCTGAAAAAACTAGTATTTTTATTTTTAGTGTTATATTTGTAACTATTTATCCACGATTTTTTTTAATTATATTTATAGCTTCTTGCCTATAAAACTGTTGAAATAAATATGTTTCCTTTTTGTGATATTTATCATTACTCTTGCCTGAATTCTATTGTGTGGTTTGATAGTTTATTAGTCAACTACCAAAGTTTTCTAAACTATAAAGTAGATGTGCAACCCAAAAAGGTTGACCCTCCCTGAATTATAGAATCTAATCTGATGTACCAAAAATAGTCTTATTTGAAAGGTTGACAGAGCTAGTGTTAAAATAGTAGATTTTAAAGAATGTATCATGTAGATGAATATTAAAAGCATAGTTAATTAGTCAGTGGCATATAAAATTAATAGTAAACTTAAAAATATACCTTACTGGTGATATATATCACGAGTTAGGAGAAAATGCAGACAGCCATCTTAGACTCGGGAGAGCTTTGTGTTGACAGATGATGATTTTCATATATCCATCACAGATTCTAACTTAAAATATGAGTGAAGAATGACCCCAGGGAAGGAATAACTCCTGGATTTCTTAGTGGTTAGAGCATTCAGGTGTACTAAGCCAAAGGTCCCGGGTTCAATTGTCATGTCCTGGGTTCATTTTTAAGTTTTTAAATAATGTGATATTGAGTTTTGTAGAGGTAAGCGTCACCAAGCCATGGTCTGGTATTGTTTCAATCATAATCTCTCGTAAACAGCCACAATACCAGGAGCGCCAAAATGCTCTGGTCATAAATATCAATACCAGGTAAATTGTGAAAACACAACTATTTATAATTTGACTATAGTCACATGATAAAATGTACGCCATAGAGGGGATCTATTGGTTAAGAGGAAACTCATCGGACACAAGTTTTTACCCTTATTCGCTGGCACCTGAAAGGTTAAACAATAACAATAACAAAATCTAAATTAGGGGATAAGTATGAATACCCCAGACAGGAAGTAAGATGTAAAACACAAAAAAGAAAGTATTATGAAAATATCAAATATTAATAAATCATTAATCAATATGAGACGCTAAGACAATGTTTCTAAAGTGGAGATTCATGAACCCGTGCCACTAGAAGCTTCTCCACAAAAGCCACTTGAAAGAATTGAATATTTTTTTCACAAGGACCACAATTATTTGTATTGAATGCGTATTAATAAAATAATTGTTTTGCTTCTATTATTCGCAGGAAGATAGTTTTAAATAAAAAAACATAGTATTTTTATTAAAATTTGTTTGAATACTTCCCATTCCCTTCAAATTGGAAACCCTACACCAACCCCTAGTACATGTAAAAATAATTGTCAGTTTGCCACATCAGACAGTATGAGAATAACTGCCTTAAATCATAAAAGTAGATTACAACATTAACAAATAAACGCATATGATCATCTTTCACAACATGGCCATAGAAATTTTATTATTTTTATTATTATCATTATTTTTATCAATATCATTATTATTATTATTATTATTTTTATTGTTATTTTTATTATATTTAATGTTGTTTATATTATATATTATTATTATTGTTGTTGTTGTTGTGTCGCTGCATGCTATGATAAATACTTTAGTAACCGGATTTATTATGATTATGACAGAATTTGAAACCTCTTAGGGCTCCAAACTCTCTTCTCGCGTGGACTTTATTGTGATGCCCATTTTGTTTTTAATATATTCAATAGCAAAATTTATTGCAAATTTGCCCTTGATCATGTAGGCATTCATATCCCTTCTCGGGCTTCTCGTAATCCAAAATTATTTTTTCTCAATAACTCTTATAAGGTAAGCCCTATAGGTCATTGTATCCATAGCGCCAATTCTAGATTTGTCGAATTCGACTTTTATCATAAAAGAAGAGCTAAACTCAGAGAGTTATTTAAGGAAATCCCTTATCAATAATTTATCACTATGAGGTTCTGCCTATAATATCTAAATTTTATAATATTCTGATTTTTTTTTTGCATATTGTTAATGCTTTTAACCACTATTTAGTTTTTTGTTATTATTGCTATTTTTTATTATTATCATTATTAATTACTTTTTTTATATAGCTATTAATAATTATATAACATCATTTAGCCATTTTTGTTTATTTTATTTTCTCGTGTAAATATATGTATTTGTAAGGTACTTGTGTACTTTCAGTGCTGGCTTGTTATAGGTCTTACGACTTTTGGCCAGCAGTTTAATAATAATTTCAATTTCAATTTCCTTTATTAAAGTTGTGATTAATACACGTCTTGTCAAAGGTGAAGGAAGGTTTTGGTGATCGGATAAATCTGTGCTGGGACCGAGGATTGAACCCCGGATCCCCAGCACAAAAGTCTGACACCTTACCCCTAGACCGCCAGGTCACCCCAAAGGAATTGTAAATCATGATATGGTTTTCCAGGACTGTGCAGTCACAGTCAAAAGTAGTTTCGGGTGGAATCGGAGTCAGTAAAAATGTACAGCTTAAAAATAAAATCTTATAACAATATATGTTAAATATATCATTTTCATTTTATACTTTTTTTTTTAATCTTTTAGGACCAATATTTGTAATTTTGATTGACAAATTTACTCCAATATAAATTCACTATGCCAAAGATGATTCCATTAGGTCCAATGTATTTGACCATTTTACTGCAGTAAATTTGTTATTAGTAATTAATATAGATAAACCATTTCTGAAGGAGCTGTAGTTATAGAATGAGACAAAGGTTTGGTGTAACTACTACACATCCCTGATGGAAGCTGTAGTTATAGAATGAGTCAAAGGTTTGGTGTAACTACTACACATCCCTGATGGAAGCTGTAGTTAGAGAGTGAGTCGAAGGTTTGGTGTAACTACTACACATCCCTGATGGGAGCTTAGTTAGAGAGTGAGTCGAAGGTTTGGAGTAACTACTACACATCCCTGATGGGAGCTGTAGTTAGAGAGTGAGTCGAAGGTTTGGTGTAACTACTACACATCCCTGATGGGAGCTGTAGTTATAGAATGAGACAAAGGTTTGGAGTAGCTACTACACATCCCTGATGGGAGCTGTAGTTAGAGAGTGAGTCGAAGGTTTGGTGTAACTACTACACATCCCTGATGGGAGCTGTAGTTAGACAATGAGTCAAAGGTTTGGTGTAACTACTACACATCCCTGATGGGAGCTGTAGTTAGAGAGTGAGTCGAAGGTTTGGAGTAACTACTACACATCCTGATGGGAGCTGTAGTTATAGAATGAGACAAAGGTTTGGAGTAACTACTACACATCCCTGATGGAAGCTGTAGTTAGAGAGTGAGTCGAAGGTTTGGTGTAACTACTACACATCCCTGATGGGAGCTGTAGTTAGAGAATGAGACAAAGGTTTGGAGTAGCTACTACACATCCCTGATGGGAGCTGTAGTTATAGAATGAGTCAAAGGTTTGGTGTAACTACTACACATCCCTGATGGGAGCTGTAGTTAGACAATGAGTTGAAGTTTTGGTGTAACTACTACACATCCCTGATGGAAGCTGTAGTTAGAGAGTGAGTCGAAGGTTTGGTGTAACTACTACACATCCCTGATGGGAGCTGTAGTTAGAGAGTGAGTCGAAGGTTTGGTGTAACTACTACACATCCCTGATGGGAGCTGTAGTTAGAGAGTGAGTCGAAGGTTTGGTGTAACTACTACACATCCCTGATGGGAGCTGTAGTTAGACAATGAGTTGAAGGTTTGGAGTAACTACTACACATCTCTGATGGAAGCTGTAGTTATAGAATGAGTCGAAGGTTTGGTGTAACTACTACACATCCCTGATGGGAGCTGTAGTTAGACAATGAGTTGAAGGTTTGGAGTAACTACTACACATCCCTGATGGGAGCTGTAGTTAGAGAGTGAGTCGAAGGTTTGGAGTAACTACTACACATCCCTGATGGAAGCTGTAGTTAGACAATGAGTTGAAGGTTTGGAGTAACTACTATACATCCCTGATGGGAGCTGTAGTTAGAGAGTGAGTCGAAGGTTTGGTGTAACTACTACACATCCCTGATGGAAGCTGTAGTTAGACAATGAGTTGAAGGTTTGGAGTAACTACTACACATCTCTGATGGAAGCTGTAGTTAGAGAGTGAGTCGAAGGTTTGGTGTAACTACTACACATCCCTGATGGGAGCTGTAGTTAGACAATGAGTTGAAGGTTTGGTGTAACTACTACACATCCCTGATGGGAGCTGTAGTTAGACAATGAGTTGAAGGTTTGGAGTAACTACTACACATCCCTGATGGGAGCTGTAGTTAGAGAGTGAGTCGAAGGTTTGGAGTAACTACTACACATCCCTGATGGAAGCTGTAGTTAGACAATGAGTTGAAGGTTTGGTGTAACTACTACACATCCCTGATGGAAGCTGTAGTTAGAGAGTGAGTCGAAGGTTTGGAGTAACTACTACACATCCCTGATGGAAGCTGTAGTTAGACAATGAGTCGAAGGTTTGGTGTAACTACTATACATCCCTAATGGAAGCTGTAGCTAGAGAGTGAATGGAAGGTTTGGAGTAACTACTACACATCCCTGATGGGAGCTGTAGTTAGAGAGTGAGTCGAAGGTTTGGAGTAACTACTACACATCCCTGATGGGAGCTGTAGTTAGAGAGTGAGTCGAAGGTTTGGTGTAACTACTACACATCCCTGATGGGAGCTGTAGTTAGACAATGAGTTGAAGGTTTGGTGTAACTACTACACATCCCTGATGGGAGCTGTAGTTATAGAATGAGACAAAGGTTTGGAGTAACTACTACACATCCCTGATGGAAGCTGTAGTTAGAGAGTGAGTCGAAGGTTTGGTGTAACTACTACACATCCCTGATGGGAGCTGTAGTTAGACAATGAGTTGAAGGTTTGGAGTAACTACTACACATCCCTGATGGGAGCTGTAGTTAGACAATGAGTCAAAGGTTTGGTGTAACTACTACACATCCCTGATGGGAGCTGTAGTTAGACAATGAGTTGAAGGTTTGGTGTAACTACTACACATTCCTGATGGGAGCTGTAGTTAGACAAATGAGTCAAAGGTTTGGTGTAACTACTACACATCCCTGATGGGAGCTGTAGTTAGACAATGAGTTGAAGGTTTGGTGTAACTACTACACATTCCTGATGGGAGCTGTAGTTAGACAATGAGTTGAAGGTTTGGTGTAACTACTCTAAATCCCTGATGGTTACAGTGAAAGATACTCTAATAGTTTCTTACCTGGGACTCTCCCAAGGAGATTATGTGCTTTTGAACCTCCCATAGCTGTAGCTTCAAGCTAGCATTCTGAAACAGAAAAAATACTCTAATTTTAGCTCAAGTTTATACATCATACTAGCAGTCTGACCCATTCTTGGCACGAGTAGGCCGCATCAAAACTGTATCAAATTAGGATGATTGAGCTACCAACTTTTGTATAGTTCTTCCTTGTACAGCCCTGAGCTAACTATGGCCATAACTAAATCCCGGATATTTATGTATTATTATTTATTATTATTATTATTTATCACCGAGTCTTACTACCCGTTCGGGTTGTACACACATATGCTAATGTGTAATGGTAGGGTGATTGTGAGATTAAATGAAGGACCTACAGTTTAACGTGGGATCCGAACCACGGTGGAGGCCTGGTATTCCCCACATTCACAAGTTGTGATTAATACACGTCTTGTCAGAGGTGAAGGAAGGGTTAGGCAATCAGATAAATTTGTGCCGGGACTGAGGATTGAATCCTGGACCCCCAGCCCAGAAGTCTGACACCTTACCCCTAGACCGTCAGGTCACTAGTTATGGTATATCAACCTAAAAATTATGTAGTAATTTTAGTTAAAATATGTAACAAATAAACCTTCGGTCAAAAAAGACGGGGCTGAGGAGGGAGGCAGGAATACAATGTGTAGAGGTTTTGTGACGTGGAATCCTCTGACTGAGGTAACGACCTTCTAGTCTACACACATTTGACAGTGTTCCTTGACTGAGGTAACGACCCTCTAGTCTACACACATTTGACAGTGTTCCATGACTGAGGTAACGACCTTCTAGTCTACACACATTTGACAGTGTTCCTTGACTGAGGTAACAACCTTCTAGTCTACACACATTTGACAGTGTTCCTTGACTGAGGTAACAACCTTCTAGTCTACACACATTTGACAGTGTTCCTTGACTGAGGTAACGACCTTCTAGTCTACACACATTTGACAGTGTTCCTTAACTGAGGTAACGACCCACTAGTCTACACACATTTGACAGTGTTCCTTGACTGAGGTAACGACCTTCTAGTCTACACACATTTGACAGTGTTCCTTGACTGAGGTAACGACCTCTAGTCTACACACATTTGACAGTGTTCCTTGACTGAGGTAACGACCCTCTAGTCTACACACATTTGACAGTGTTCCTTGACTGAGGTAGCGACCTTCAAGTCTACACACATTTGACAGTGTTCCTTGACTGAGGTAACGACCCTCTAGTCTACACACATTTGACAGTGTTCCTTGACTGAGGTAACGACCCTCTAGTCTACACACATTTGACAGTGTTCCTTGACTGAGGTAGCGACCTTCAAGTCTACACACATTTGACAGTGTTCCTTGACTGAGGTAACGACCCGCTAGTCTACACACATTTGACAGTGTTCCTTGACTGAGGTAACGACCTTCTAGTCTACACACATTTGACAGTGTTCCTTGACTGAGGTAACGACCCTCTAGTCTACACACATTTGACAGTGTTCCTTGACTGAGGTAACGACCCTCTAGTCTACACACATTTGACAGTGTTCCTTGACTGAGGTAGCGACCTTCAAGTCTACACACATTTGACAGTGTTCCTTGACTGAGGTAACGACCCGCTAGTCTACACACATTTGACAGTGTTCCTTGACTGAGGTAACGACCTTCTAGTCTACACACATTTGACAGTGTTCCTTGACTGAGGTAACGACCCTCTAGTCTACACACATTTGACAGTGTTCCTTGACTGAGGTAACGACCCGCTAGTCTACACACATTTGACAGTGTTCCTTGACTGAGGTAACGACCTTCTAGTCTACACACATTTGACAGTGTTCCTTGACTGAGGTAACGACCCGCTAGTCAACACACATTTGACAGTGTTCCTTGACTGAGGTAACGACCTTCTAGTCTACACACATTTGACAGTGTTCCTTGACTGAGGTAACGACCTTCTAGTCTACACACATTTGACAGTGTTCCTTGACTGAGGTAACGACCTTCTAGTCTACACACATTTGACAGTGTTCCTTGACTGAGGTAACGACCCACTAGTCTTCACCCATTTGACAGTGTTCCTTGACTGAGGTAACGACCCGCTAGTTTATACCCATTTGACAGTGTTTATCATGTAAGATTTTTTACTTTTTTTGTTATAAGAAAACACACTAAGAAAAATAACTGCATGAATGTTTGTTTATAGATTCTGTACAATTGCATTAATATAGAAAGGACCTTACAGATACACATTATTTCTATATTCTTATAACATTTTTATAGCATTTAAAAAATAAATTTATAGTATAAAAAAGAGTTCTAGATGAATCTTAGTAATAAAAATGGGCACATGGTTTAACATTAGAATAAATTTAATTAGATCTAGTAATGTTATGAAGTGATGTAGTAATGTTTTGATCCGCTATACCATGGAGAACTTGCCTCTAGTACAGTTTAGTAAAATAAAGAAAAGAAATAAAATATTGATTGATTGATATATTCCAGCCGTACATCACCCCAAAATTTACAAAAACTAATCAATTTCAACATTTTTTTGTAGTAGAGAAAAAAAATTCTATGCGAGCTGAACTTCTATTATAGCTTTAGATAAGTAAAGAATATCACAAGATAAGTAAATAAAAAAATAATGAATATTTAACCAATGATGTGTATCACATTGCGCTTTAAAAACACAATTTTTACATGAAAACAAAACATTTTAAATTTTGTCATTTAATTGAGTATAATAATAGTATTGAACTATAGCATTAAGACAATAGTCTTTTACTCCTTCTATTCAATACTTGCTAATTTAAAGTCTGATTTATTGGAAAACTTAGGCATTATGGTTCTTGACAGGAGAGTTGTTCTAATTAATCCATCCCTATACTTAGCTCCACAGACTTTCTGTGACGCTTCTGCCACCAGCTTGACACGCCACTCAACAGTTTGATTTTGATAAGGAAACAAGTTGGAATTCCAGTCGGATGCTTAATAGTATAATTGATGTAATGTGCTCATCACTTACTCTTCGAAACAAAGGGGGCGGCGATACTTTGCACAAACTCCAATTAATCATCTCGGTGTACTTCGTAGCAGCGAAGTTGAGTTTTGGCATCACGAAGCTCTAATTGTGTTTCCTCAGGGCTGTTTGTTCATTCCTCAATAAATGTGTCTGAGTTCTAGCTCTCTTGTATGCTTTCTTTCATCTACAACCATATTCAAAAGCAAATTTTTGGGGTGAGCAAAAAATACATTACGTTCAATCACCGGGTCTATAAGTTGAAGTAAATGCTCTGATAGGTATCGTGATGTTTTAATAGCTTCAAACACATGCTCAGGACCATCTGTAAAGTACTTGCTTTTCTTGATATTACGCCAAACAGGCATGTAAGGCTTCAAGATTTTTAAAAAAACTACTATCTTAAGCTCATCTGAAATATTTATCAGACTTATGTATAATCTAGGAACTTTGTTGGCCGTAGTTAACCATCTTGGTTGTGAAAGAGGGCCGGAATCATGAACAGACAAATCTTCTGGACATTTTCCTAATTTTACTGCAGTACTAATGTCAAACAGGTATTGCTGATCTTTGCTGAGCACTTTCTGGTCGATTTCAGAAATCAAGCACTAAATACTTTGAAAGTATATCAATGGAAGTTTTTTACAACCACTGAACTGTGTGCCAATTGGACCACAAAAGGATTTAGGCCTGGAAGTTTCACCATCAAACCCCCCTCTCCCCCCAATGTAGTGGCCTTTCAACATGTAGTTCAATCAAACAAATTACTCCACTTTTCCAGTCAGTGTTAGTTACTGTAACGTCACACCCAATTACATCTAGTTCATCAAGGGGAATCCCAAGTGTAGATAAATGAGGAATAATGCCAGAAGCAATAGCACTGGAAGATCCCGAAGAGGGTGAAACATGGCCAATGTATACCGAAACCAGTTCTTGAATAAGGGAAAAATGTAGTCACTATTGGAAACAACACCAATATATATACGTAAATTTGAAGCACTTGCTGTTGTTGCATGATCAGATACTCCATATTGATCACTAGTTAATGCAGTTGATTTTAATTTAATCTGCATCTTGCATGGTTATTTCAAAACTGGCAAAAATTCCCCGTCACCATCATCATCATCTTCTTCGGGCCCATCGGATGAATAACTTTCACAGTTTAAGTCTTCTTCGGATATCGTTGTTTCCTCTTCAATCGGTGTTGAACATGAAGGCCGTGAAATGTCAAACATAGGCCTAGTTTGTTGAACCCATACTATAGCGGTTCAACTATATTAGGTTTGATGCATTTCTAAAAAATTACAAAAATCAGTTGAATTTCAGTAAATTTTCACAAATTTCGAAGGTGATGAGTGACCAGAAGATATCAATCTATTTTTTATTTATTTTATTTTACTTATATGATCTATAGGCAAGTTTTCCATGTATAGCGGATGAAAAAGAAAATTCGGCCCACCCTACCAATTGTAAGTATAGTTTGCTCACCAAAGAGTCTTCTTTCTGCTTCAGTACCATCACCTAAAAAAGAAATAGATTATTTCCTAGAAGTAAACTAGTTCTAAAAAATAAGTAAAATAAGTAGGATCTAGGCTACTGTAATATTAGATTGAATATTTAATAACAAGATGTTATGAACCAAAAATAATAAATAAAACCTTTGTGAATCAAAAATTAATCGTGTCAATTTCCTCATGTGTAAATATCTCCATCAAATATTTCAAAATATGCTATATAAATTGAGAATAGTATATTTGGATATGCTGTCTGCAGTTCAAATAAGGTTCAAACAGCAATGTGACTTATAAACAAAATGAAAACAAGTCTTACTAATTTACAAAATAGCTTAAACTTATAATCAATATTTGTGTCTACTGTCTGGCCTACATAATAATAAAATATTTTCACATACAACCAAAACAATACCGACTACATTGTAACTAAGATACTAACTACTTTATTTTTAATATAATACTAAAGTGATGTTTAGTTTCTTTTTAACAGTCAAAAATATATTAGTTCCCAATTTTCTCTTCAACATGTGGACTCTCGTTTCTCTTACAACTCAACTACACAGTTTGCTTGTTCGATTCGCACTGTGCTCTGCATCCAGGATATCTACCTATTTACTCGCATGTGCTAGAGACGAGGAAGGTGAAATTTAAAGGAAGTGTACTCATATTTTCATGGAGGGAGAGTGGAAAACCCTTTATGAAAAATTCCTATCTACAATAGATTAGGATTCAAACAACATCCTTCCTGTCAGCGGCAAACCAGACAATACTAGATTGGTGCCTTAGCTTGAATACCCACAAGTGCAGGTGATTGTATGTCACATCATTTAGAATGCTTAACTGTTGTATAAGTCCTTGTTAATTTTTGGTCTATACTTAGGAAAAATTAAATTACTATCACCATCACTATCATCTTTGTCATCAGACAGAAGCTTTTTAAGTAGTTCATCCAACTTTTAAGCTAATAGACTTAGTTTGATTCTTGGCATGGCTGAAAAAGTATAAATGATAAAATTAGGGGGTTTCTCTTTCACAGTGATTAATTAACAGCAAGATATTGTGTTTTTTCTAGAGTTAAATTAGTTTCTCGTCACCATTTTTTATCTATCCCCAAAGTCTTAGTTTGTGAAATCTCAAGACCTAGAACCTTCCTCCTATTATTAAATATTATATCATAAGCATGGCTGCTTACTTAAAATTATGAATATTCCAGGTAGAAGAGCTGGAAAAAATATTATAATTGCAGGGAATAAAGGTCGGTTCATAGTGAAAGCTAAGCTAATAATATTTACTATGTTGTTTAGGAAAATAGAGGACCATATGTTTTAAAATGTGTTGGTTCACACAAAAAGGCTAAAAACTAAAGCCAAGCTATAACTTGCTATAACTTGATCTGTCCTCCACCTCCATTGTCTTCTTCTTCTTCCAAAACAGCAGCATCCATCTTCTGAGCTCCAACAAGACATTTTGGAGAACGCCATAACTAAACTTTACTAGAGCAGACCAGAAAGAAACAACACTAAAGCTTAGCAACGAGTGTGAAAATAAACTTACTAACATAGTATAGCAGAGATTTGCTTAGCCCGTGTGAAACAACCTTGAAGTAGTGATAGCTACTTGTGGTGGAGTTTTGGAATTGTTAGGTTTTATTGAACTGTCAAGTGATTAATAAGTCCCAACAATTTGCTACGGTATTTACCAAGCATGTCTAATTTGTTTTATAAAATGTCTGTCAGTTCTAATTATTAAACCTCAAAACCATAGTGTATCAAATGAATTGTGATAAAAATGTATAATACCATATGTTTGGTGTGTGTAGTTGTGTGTGGATATGCTTCAGCACGGCTATTAACACTAACAATTATGTACATGTTTAAACCTGTAAACACATCATCCTGAATATGAATGTGTTGTTACATGTTGCAGCATGTTATAATGTCCAGGTCTACACTCGCAGGCCTGAATCACTCAGTCTCTAGTGGTGAATGGATGTGGTTGGTGCTAAGTGCTGTTCACAAACTGAAAATTAGGCATAATATTATGTCAAGTTCATAAAAATTGAGTGTTTTGTTGATGTATTTATGAAAGAAGACTGCCACAACCATATGTATAGAAAAGTAGGCATGTGCGAAGATTCGAAATGTCTAAGCCAAAGGTCAAATCTCCTTTGATTCGACTTCAACACCACCAATAACTTTCACATCTTCGAAAAATTTTGAAGAAAGAATAAAACTTCGATGAACTATTAAATGATTTGATATATCTCACTAAATATTACATATTTCAAGATAGGGTAGTTTTAGAACCACAACTAAACAGTATTTTAACATAGAATAGTAACTAAATAACAACGGTCACAATGTAAGCATAAATAAAACAAATGTTTGTGATTCAGTTACTGAGAAATACTTGGGCGAAAAGAAGACTGTTGGGTTTAGGGGAGGGAGAAAGGACATTATACTTATCCCAATACAGAAAAGGTAGCAGCTAGGTACCTGGGCATACTTGCTACCCAGATCGACAGTGAAAGATTGTTCTCCACAGCAGGCAACATACTGATAAAAAGACGTCAAAATTTGCTTCCGCCACATTTTAAACAACTTGTGTTTCTCCATAACAATTTATAAGGTATGCCAACTTGATTGAAAATTATTTTTGTGCAATTTTTATGTGTACGAGGGGGTCCCCAAAAGAAACCGGATTGAAAGTGCATGGCCGTTCCTAGGTATAGTATAGTGTTCTCCCGCAAAGTGGGTCCACTAGAGACCTTCCCAAATCAGTTGCCCATGCAGTATTTGCGTAGAAGGTTATGTTTGATTGTAGTATTGTTTTTCTCAACTGTTCTCGTTTGCTGTCTGTGAAATTGTTATGGCAGATTTAAAGGAGCAAAGAGTGTGTTTGAAATTTTGCTTCCTGCTTGAAAAATCAGCAACAGAAGCTTACCAAATGCTTCAACAGGCTTTCAAGAAGGACGCTATGATCCACACACAAGATTTTGAGTGGTTTGGGTGCTTTAAACGTGGTGAGATGAGGGTTGAAGATCATGCTCGTTCTGGGCGCAATTCATCATCTAGAAACGACAAAAACATTGAAAAAATCCACCAAAAAATCAACGAGGATCATCGTTTCACGATCGATGAAATTCCGGAACAGACAGGAGTGAGTTGGAGCTTGTGCCAGCGGATTTTGACTGAATATTTGCAAATGAGACGTGTTGCCGCTAAGTTTGTTCCTCGCCTGCTCACACAGGATCAAAAAACCATTTGTCTGAATTTGAGCCAGGACTTGAAAAATCAGATTGAAAGTGAGCCAAACTTTTAGACCAAGGTCATTACAGGTGATGAGAGTTGGTGTTGCGGATATGACCCCGAAAACAAGCAAGGGTCTAGCCAGTGGAAGACCCCCAACACCCTCCGAATGAAAAAAAGCAAGACAAGTGAGGTCGAATGTTAAGGTGATGTTCATTGTTTTTTTTAATGTTCATGAAATTGTGCTTTGGCAATTTGTCCCCCTTGGTCAAACTGTTAATCAGCACTTTTATTTGGAAGTTTTAAGACGTTTGAGGGAGGATGTGTGAAGGAAACGCCCGGAACTCTGGCGATCAGGTGATTGGTTCCTTCACCATGACAACATCCCCCCCCCCCCCCACACACACACGGCCTTGTCTGTGAACACCTATTTGGACTCTTAGGGGTGGGCTATTGTTCCCCACCCTCCGTATTCACCAGACCTAGCCTCATGTGACTTTTTTTGTTCCCGGGAGTGAAAAAAATTTAAAAGGGAAGTGTTTTGATGATGTGGAGGGCACTGGACGATATCAAAGTTGAAGAGTTCCAGAGGTGCTTAAAACAGTGGAAAAAAAGACTGGACAAGTGCATTGAATCTAATGGAGAGTACTTTGAAGGAGACTGAAAGAATTTTGTAAAAAATTTAATAAATTAATTTTTTTAAAGCAAAAGTTTGGTTTCTTTTGGGTCCCCCCCTTGTATATGTGGGTATTTTAAAGATTTTGATCTTTTGTTTTTAACAAGATTAAAGCTCAATAATATGCAAATGAAATACTATGATTGTTTGTGTTGTGTGTTTATTTTGTTTACTTAAAAAGAGATAAATTTAGATATGGTATGGTGGGGAATGCCAGACCGCCACCGTGGTTCGGATTCCACGTTAAACTGTAGGTCCTTCATTTCATCTCACAATCACCCTACCATTACACATTAGCGTAAGTGCTTATAACCCGAACGGGTAGTAAGACGCGGTGCTAATAATAATAATAATAATAATAGATATGGTATGTCAGAATAAAATAATATGATGTGCTTTAACTTTTTCTCAAAACCTTTATTTTAACCTAGTTGTACACCTACTTAGTGGTCGATTTAAAAATTAACGTTAATGTTAAGTGACAACAATAAAAATCCTATCTTTGACTTTGACTTTTCTTCACATATGTTAAGCTTCGCTTCAACTTCCCTTTACATTTAAAATGTCACCTTGGCACATCCCTATAGGAAAGTCAGTAAGAATGTAACTAATGCCATCACACGTCTGATTTTGGTCTGGATGTTGAGGGACATTTCTTTGCTTCTGCCCACGGGAAGAATGCATGTGATGGAGTAAGAGATATGTACTACTAAAAGAGAAGGCACAAAAAAAGACTTGCAAAGAGCCAACACAATCAGATTCAAGAGAGATTTGTGTGATTTTAGAAAAAAATATCTTGGATCCAAATGTGATCATACTATATTAGTTTAAACTTTACTGATATTTTAGTTGGTTTAGTCCTAGGCTTTTATTAAATGTATTAATTGTGATGTTGAAGTGGATTATACACTAACATAAAGTCTTTCTCAAATAGAAATTAAATTCTACTGGCTGCAGTTTACAAATTTTTATAAAAATAAAATTTTTACATAAATAAGATAGACATAGTTATTTTCCCATCCAAGGATATAGTTTTATACCTCCAAATCTAGTAGGCCTATTAAATAGAGTAGAGAAATACTACCAAGAAAAATAATAATTTTAATTACATCTTAGAAAGATTATTGTCATACACTGTAAAAACACAGTGTTTTGTAAGTTTGGGCAGTATAGATTGGTAAATACTTCAAAAAATGAAACACGAAATCTTACTATTATGTAAGATAAGAGTTAAAAGTACTGGTATAAATAAAAACAAGGTTGTAGTTGAAGTTAAGTCAGACTGCACATTTGCTTGGTAGGCCAATGAAGTTGCATTATTAAATAAAGAAGTTAAAATGAAAATACCAATGCGAGAACAGTAAGCCAATCATGTGGGGCAGTCATGAAATTAAAGTCAAAGTTTTAAAAACTAAACCATAGCCACAGGTGGATTTGGCCACCAGAACATATCCTGGTGGGCCGGTTTGTGTTTGGATGCCACGAGACCATAGCCACAGGTGGATTTGACCACCAGAACATATCTTGGTGGGCCGGTTTGTGTTTGGATGCCACGAGACCATAGCCACAGGTGGATTTGGCCACCAGAACATATCCTGGTGGGCCGGTTTGTGTTTGGATGCCACGAGACCATAGCCACAGGTGGATTAGGCACCAGAACATAACCTGGTGGGCCGGTTTGTGTTTGGATGCCACGAGACCATAGCCACAGGTGGATTTGGCCACCAGAACATATCCTGGTGGGCCTGTTTGTATTTGGCTGCCACGAGACCATAGCTATGGGTTGATTGGGCCACCGAAACATATCCTGGTGGGCCGGTTTGTGTTTGACAGCCACGAGACCATAGCCACAGGTGGATTTGACCACCAGAACATAACCTGGTGGGCCGGTTTGTGTTTGGATGCCACGAGACCATAGCCACAGGTGGATTTGACCACCAGAACATATCCTGGTGGGCCGGCTTGTGTTTGGCTGCCACGAGACCATAGCCACAGGTGGATTTGACCACCAGAACATATCCTGGTGTGCCTGTTTGTATTTGGCTGCCACGAGACCATAGCCACAGGTGGATTTGACCACCAGAACATATCCTGGTGGGCCTGTTTTGTATTTGGCTGCCACGAGACCATAGCCACAGGTGGATTTGGCCACCAGAACATATCCTGGTGGGCCGTTTGTGTTTGGATGCCACGAGACCATAGCCACAGGTGGATTTGACCACCAGAACATATCCTGGTGGGCCGGTTTGTGTTTGGATGCCACGAGACCATAGCCACAGGTGGATTTGGCCACCAGAACATATCCTGGTGGGCCTGTTTGTATTTGGCTGCCACGAGACCATAGCCACAGGTGGATTTGGCCACCAGAACATATCCTGGTGGGCCGGTTTGTGTTTGGATGCCACGAGACCATAGCCACAGGTGGATTTGACCACCAGAACATATCTTGGTGGGCCGGTTTGTGTTTGGATGCCACGAGACCATAGCCACAGGTGGATTTGGCCACCAGAACATATCCTGGTGGGCCGGTTTGTGTTTGGATGCCACGAGACCATAGCCACAGGTGGATTAGGCCACCAGAACATAACCTGGTGGGCCGGTTTGTGTTTGGATGCCACGAGACCATAGCCACAGGTGGATTTGGCCACCAGAACATATCCTGGTGGGCCTGTTTGTATTTGACAGCCACGAGACCATAGCCACAGGTGGATTTGGCCACCAGAACATATCCTGGTGGGACTGTTTGTATTTGGCTGCCATGAGACCATAGCCACAGGTGGATTTGACCACCAGAACATAACCTGGTGGGCCAGTTTGTGTTTGGATGCCACGAGACCATAGCCAGCGGTGGATTTGGCTACCAGAACAAAACCTGGTGGGCCGGTTTGTGTTTGGATGCCACGAGACCATAGCCACAGGTGGATTTGACCACCAGAACATATCCTGGTGGGCCGGTTTGTGTTTGGCTGCCACGAGACCATAGCCAAAGGTGGATTTGGCCACCAGAACATATCCTGGTGGGCCGGTTTGTATTTGACAGCCACGAGACCATAGCCACAGGTGGATTTGGCCACCAGAACATATCCTGGTGGGCCTGTTTGTATTTGGCTGCCACGAGACCATAGCCACAGGTGGATTTGGCCACCAGAACATATCCTGGTGGGCCGGTTTGTGTTTGGATGCCACGAGACCATAGCCACAGGTGGATTTGACCACCAGAACATATCCTGGTGGGCCTGTTTGTATTTGGCTGCCACGAGACCATAGCCACAGGTGGATTTGGCCACCAGAACATATCCTGGTGGGCCCGTTTGTATTTGGCTGCCACGAGACCATAGCCACAGGTGGATTTGGCCACCATAACATATCCTGGTGGGCCGGTTTGTGTTTGGATGCCACGAGACCATAGCCATAGGTGGATTTGACCACCAGAACATATCCTGGTGGGCCGGTTTGTGTTTGGATGCCACGAGACCATAGCCACAGGTGGATTTGACCACCAGAACATATCCTGGTGGGCCTGTTTGTATTTGGCTGCCACGAGACCATAGCCACAGGTGGATTTGACCACCAGATCATATCCTGGTGGGCCAGTTTGTGTTTGGATGCCACGAGCTGCAAATATTTTAAACTATTTATAAAACTATTTGTTAAATTCTGAGGGATTGTTTATATTAGCATAAATGGCAATGACAATTTCTTCCAGAAGTTCGAGTAAGTATGTATGAGTGTGTCCATAATCCTAACTTGACATCATTTGAGAAGATCAACAATAGTAGTAGACCTACTATAAAAAATGTAAAATTGTCTTAATACTTTCTAATCGGTATTGTTTAGGCCCTATATAAAGTTTCTTGAGCTAAACATAAAAGTATCGTACCATGTGTTTAATACATACCTGCAAATTATTTATCAACTTTGTAATCTTCACAAGCATTGTGTAAAAGATTAATTTTCCGAACTAATTATATCAAAAATACATCCTATTTTAGTATTGTGTAACCAAAGAAAAGTATTTAAGCTTATGTCAGTAAAAAGTAAAATGTCTTACATTGACTAAGTAACTTGAGAACCCATCTAACAGCCAATAGCCTGGTATATTAAATCATACACAACTACACTCGAACAAAAAATCACAATAAAGTGAGTGTTTCATGATTATTTATTTGACAATAGCAATTAGGGATCAGTGAAGGTTTTTTTTTTTCATTTAAAAATAATATAATATAAATAATAATTATATTAAAATAAAAAATATTTTATATAATGTGACACCTGGTTCGAGCTGTAGAGTATATTGCCTAGTTGTATGTAGGGTGAAGCATTGGTCATAATAGCTGAGATGGTCTATTGTTGGTACTATGATTATAGAAGGTGGGGGTAATTAGCTAAAATGGAGGATTTTAAGAGTTTAGCCCCCCAAAACCAAAGGGGACTGTCCTACGCATGCCTCAAAAGTAGTTGTGCGCCTTGCCGCAGGTAGGCGCAAGTGCTCCCCATAATATTTAGGGAGCATGTTGCAACACTCTTGCCTCACAGTCCCTTGAGAATGTTTGAAGGTGGTGTCGTTTGTTTTTATAATTGTTTTGTAGCTGTTTATAGTTGCGTTTTCCATTAATTTTTTTTTCTCAGTAATGCAGTTTATCAATGATTATCAGAAACATCTGTTGTTGTGGTGGTCATCACACACCTACTATAAACGTTGTGCTGAGCATAGAAATGCAGGTGAAGCGTACAACATGGATTCTAAGGCTGTTGCTTGGTTCGTACTTTCACCGGAAATATTTGAACATTAAGAAGAGAAAAAAGTGGTATAACTGTTTCCGTTGATGTCGTGGTTTGCATACAAACATCTGCTGTTTATAAGTGAAGAAGGGGGGAAAAGAGGAAAGGGTACATCTTTAAGCACACTAGTGCATGGAAAGAAACAAAAGTAAAAACAGGTTGGGTTGCATGAGGCAAGAAGTAAGAGGCCACCTAGAGAGGCATACCTCTGTGCATATATTGTTGCATGAAACAAGCAGAGCCTAAGTCTAAATGCACCTTTACAAGAAGGCCTAAATGGAAAAAAATGAAAATGTTTGGCAAGCCAAAAACTTGTATTCGTTAATTTTTCTTTGAAATTCATATAAAAAAAATATATAGACATATATATATATATATATATATATATATATATATATATATATATATATATATATATATTAGGCTGACATGAATAAGTTTAAATACATTGGCATAGTTATGTTTTAAGATTGTTCAGAAGATTTGTATGATGGGGTGTGAGATGAAAGAAAATGTGAATGGGCAGCATTTTTTAAATAATATGGGTCAAACTGTGAGAAGGCAATTCTCAAGTAAGTTGAATTATAAGATCATTTTTCCTAATTTTCATGGTTGAAAACATTTATTCTCATGAGGTTGCAAACATTTTCATATATTTTTGGGCCTGCAGGCCATCCTTTACCCATCCCTGATTTAGAAGTTATTTCAAGTGGTCCTCTCTCTACAAATTTTTTGAAAATTGGATACCTTTTGAATTTATCTAGAGATTGGTTTTACCCTATAAAGTTATTAAAAATCTCTATAAACTAATTAGTGTGCCAAATTTATGAAGATTGGAAGCCTTTAGAAACTATTTGGAGTTTTATGCAAGACCATCTTTCAGCTCCCTACAAGAGGAAACCAGAGGGGAGTAAATTAAATCTAGAGTGGACAAATGTAATCTGGGGGGAGGGAAACTATTTCTAAGACAAGAGTAACACCCTGCCCCACCCCTTATCTGTTTTGCCAACACTGATCCTAGTAGTGCCGCATCATATTCCCATTTAGACCTAGTCTACTAAGAATAAAAATGTAAATAGTAAGTTTACTTCCCTAAGTATAACCCACTGCATGTGTTATGAAGAGCTTACAATGCAACAATGGCTCTATTCTGCTCTTGACTGGTTCTTCCTTTACTATCTCTCTTACTTTCTCATTTCCTCATCCTGTCAAGTTTTGTCACACCGATCCGCTTGCATCCCTCTTACTTTCTCATTTCCTCATCCTGTCAAGTTGTCACACCGATCCGCTTGCATCCCTCTTACTTTCTCATTTCCTCGTCCTGTCAAGTTTTGTCACACCGATCCGCTTGCATCCCTCTTACTTTCTCATTTCCTCATCCTGTCAAGTTTTGTCACACCGATCCGATTGTCAGAAATCTCATTTCACTCGCCTGAATTCTGCTCTTATTCTGTTCCTTCATTACTCGCGTTTATGCAGCGTATGTCAATATTGGTAGGTAATAAGGCACGCCTATAGGCCTACTTACTGAAAATTTGGAAATGTATGGTAGGTCTATGGTGTTCAATATTTCTTTCTATATTAAATTAAATAATGTTGAATTTAAAAAATGTTTTTAAAATGCTTTATACTTGTAAAATCCAACCTATTCAATAAAACCAGTAGAGGTGCTTCCTAAATGTGTACAATGAAATCAATAGCTTGAAATAGGGGTGTTATTTTTATTATGTATTGTACGTATTTTGCTAACTTACTGTGGTTACAGTCTCACAGTAACACAAAGCAAGCACCTCCATTCTACGCTATATTATTATTATTATTATTTATTGACATTTACAGTGCATCAACACAATTAGGTCATTAGCGCTGAATCTTATTTGAAAGTATGTTATTTGAGTTAGGCTCCAAAACCTTGTACTTCTCCTCAGGAGCATGGATCAGCTGATCAAGTTGTTTAGTTTATTAACGTCATTACATCCATGAAGTGTTTAAAATTTGAAAAAGTTTCCAAGATCTTTTATATATCTTTTTTTTTAACTTCGCAGGCTATATGGGGGAAAAAAGTTAGAACCAGAACTGAAAATAAAATTTGAGATAGGTAAATTTTAGTTCCATCCTAAGTTTTGTAAATTTTATTAGTCTTTTTAATGTCAATATCAATTGCCAATAATACAATATTATAGATAGTACAATACTGTAGTCATCAATTGTCAGGCTACTTTTGACATTTGTTTAGTAATAAGCTTAATTTTACATAAGTCACTTAAAAAAGAATTAATAGTTACAAAAGTAACATAAAAAAGCATTTTCAATCCTGTGGCCAATTTTTTCAAATAAACAATTTTAAATCATAGAGAACTTGCATTGATTGATAATTTTTAGCAAAGCAATCCTATAAAAAAAAAACAATAAGCAAAGGTAGTGTTTATTTATCTAAGAGGATTCTAAAGAAATAATAAGTAGAAGCATTGTTTGGGCCTACTTCAAATTATTAAAAAATATAATTATATAATAGCTGTAAATTAAACATAAGTTGTAGGTAAATCAAAATAGGCCTAGACCTAAGTTGTAAATCAATTGAACTGATTTGTTATTTTTGTTTAAATGAAATAAAATTTTCCTTAAGCTAAAACAATGCATGGCTTACAGTAGTTTAACTATATGAGTTAAGGATAGAGCCATACTAAATCAAATAGTTTTATAACTAATGTGCTAGTTTATTTTAAATTATTTAGTTTGCTTTTTTTAGACTTTTCATTTTTTCCCCTATTTACAATTTAATCCCATATAGTGATATATTAACATTTAAGTAAATTATGTAATTTAATACTTTATATAACTTGAAAATTTTAGATTACTAAAAGATTTCACTATTTAAACAATATATTAATTACATTGCCATAACAATACTATTTAAATCAATAATTTTACTTACTTTGCATTTGCTCTATCAATTTTATTAAGGCCCTAGCTATTTTAGAAATTATGTATTCATGAGAATTAAAGTAGCCATAAAGTTGCAAATCAAATTGTATTTTTGTTATAATCGTATATGGCTGCTTAAAATGCTTACTTTATCATAATAATTCATTTTTTGCATTTCTTTCAAAATTGCTATACATTTTAGTGACTCCCGGTACGCAGTGAAGTCAATTAAAAAATTAATATGGACACATGCGAATCAAGTTAAATAATTTTAATGAGAGTACAAATGAGATAAGTTTAAATTAACATCGAAAGGGATTAAATACTGTTCTTATTTATCATAGTTTACATAGTTTGCTATTTAAAAATCAATGATATCATTAGTGAATGGGCAAACATCGAAATTACAAAAGTATTTTAATCTAACAATAACTACCTTGTTATTATTAACAAACTCACCTGATGATTCCGTATTGCTAGTTTTAGTTGATTTTGAATATCTCTTATGTTTTCTTGAAGAGTTTTAGATATCTCCATGATAAATTTCTCACTAACTTTTTTCGCAAAAACTATATAATAGATATGTAAAAATAGTTTCTCAATAATTTATTATTTCCAATAAGAAGGCTTCTTCATTTTATAGCCAATCAAAAAGCAACAAAAAAGTAACTTGATAAAGATTTGTATCTGTTTGAGTAGGGTTACCAACAAGAAAACATCAAAAGTTGCTAAGCGATTTTCTTAAAGTTTATATAATAGTCTTGCACAAAAAAAAAAAGTTTCCACCTCTCTTGTTTTACATCTACTTTCGAAGTTCAGAGGAGTAACATTGTCGGAGAACTAAAGTAAGAAACATAACCGATAACAACAAAGATGAAGAACACTTGTTGGGCAGAAGCATGCAATCCTTTTTTAAAGCAGTTGGGATGTTTAGCTATGGGAAAAGGAAGAGGAGAGGAAAGAGTGTGATGAAAAGACAGAAAGACTAGTACTTCAAAGAATTTCTTGCGGAAATCAATAACTTCATTACGTAGCCTTTGTAGTGTACTGCATCTCAGTTAAATACTTTAGTATTAAAATGTTACGGTATATGTTAAAAGAGAGTCTTGTTTTTGCTATACTGTTTGTAAAATAGTTTTTTCACTATATTACAGTACATTTAGATTAAAAAATGGGCTTACAAACGTTAGAACAAGCCCTGATTTCAAGAAATCTAAAATTGTTGTTTATTTTATAAACATTATTTGAAACGCGTATGTTCTTTTTCAATTATTTTTTTTAATATGTAAAGAGAAAACTCGTTTTATTTACGGTAAGAGTTTATCAAAGAGTTAACTGAAATATTATTATACTTTATCATTAATTGTTTTTCTCCGCGTCTAACTACTCGTTCAAAATCTCCGCAGACCTAACTACCTCACTAATAACATCAAAAAGTAAGGAAGAGGAAAGTAGAATTTAATAAAATGTTCCCTCATTTACGTTAAAGGAAATTGGGAAACTGTTTAGGAAAAATCTCAATACAACCTTATAGGATTCAAACTACAAACTCCATGACACCGTAAAATCAGACAAGACGAGACTGATGCATTTAACAATGGGTCTAGTGGTGTGGGCTCTAGTTTACTATACACTATTAGTTAGAGTTTACAATGAATACTGGCACTATGCTACTAATCTAAAATTAATATTCCGAGTAATTCATAGCATACACTAATTGCACAGAATTAGTTTAGTGTTAATATATTAAGCTTGTAGGAAGAATGTAAATACACAGTTGACAGTAATCTGGATTTGAACTTAACCCCGAATCAGAGAACCTTTTAAAAAATATTAAAAATAAAAACTCTTTCGGTGGCCGCATGTTCTTAGGCGTCACTGTTACAATAAGCTATACTTCCATGATGGGGAGGTAAGGCTTCAGTACTGGTCAGGTGAACTGACGATGGTTTTCCCTAAATGGTTTTCCACTCTCCCTCCACGCAAATGGGGGCACACTAATCTAAATTCAACCTACCTGATCTCTAACACATCAGCACAATAATTAGTACTGTTCATAGGCGTCCAAACCGGTAGTAAGTAATACGTAGTACTAAAAAATATTCGGCAACAACAAAAATAAATAGGCAAGTAATTTTTTGTAAATGTCGCGATTATTTGCCTCTTTCCCCTTCTTCAATTCTCCCATATAAAAAAAAGGGTATGTTAATACATTGATCATTGATTTCAAATATATTGAAGTGATTGTATTTTACTTTAACTTATTTATAGTTCATTTTTTGTTGTATATTATTTACTTTATACTGGTATTGATCAGATATGTCAAGGATAAATTATATTAGTAAACCAATGACTTAATATTATACTGGAGGCTGACTTGCACAGCCCTATTGTATCCTGGATAGCCTAACATTAAATTATAATTTAAAAAAGGGATTTAGGAATAGTGCACTATTGTACATTTCTGTGGTTATATAAAGAAATGTTGCTACATAACCGCACTGTACATAAAATTAATAAACATCATTAAAATAAGAAAATACAATTATTATTGTAATATACAAATTGCATACTTAAACTAATAAATAAAGTACTTCAGATAGTATCTTAATTCAGACTTTAGTTAAATTGTGATGGTTTTATACAAACAAAACTTTGATGTTGGAAGATGTAATAGACTAGCCAACAAGGAAAAATGACTTTTTATGTGGAAATAGTAGTAATCCCAGTTGACAAGAGTGTACAAGGGAATTTGGATACCTATTTATTTAACACATCTTTATACTACCATATTAATTAATAAAGTGATAAATATTAAAAGTAAAACTCAAATAAAATCCAATACAGACATTAAAGTTGTTTTTACAAATATTAAATTGTTGAGGAAAAAAGTTTCTTAATCAAAGTGGTACAAATGGTTTCACAACAAAAAGTAATGTTAGAACCATTATAGACTACCTTGTACAGCTTTAAATTAAACTTCTGGAGTGTGCGCATGTGCATATGTGTAAGGCACTATTTGAGGTTGGCTCACAATTGATTTTTGTACGCATCTATGTCTCATATATCAAACGTTATAACGTCGGCCCAATAAAATCAGAACCACTGAAGTAAAGATGTAAGTTTATCTTCCAGTGATAGAAATCAATAGGATCGATAAGCTAGTAAATTAAAAGGCTATAGTTTAAATTAGGGCTAGACAAATTAGCTTAAATAAATAAACCGTATAAAAATACTCGTCAAAACAAAATTATATCTAACATAATTTAAAATATTTCCTGATTCTTCGAAACAGTTCGCTCATCCTGTTATCAAAATGTTATGGTTTCAGTATTTATAATAATGGGGTATGGATGCCAGAGAGGAGAGAACATTAATTTTAAATGACAAATATGATGTAAAATGGGGCTGCCCTTTGGGATGTGCGAACGGTTCAGCCACACAGGACCCCGTGAGTTGGAAGGACCAGCGCTTGCTTAGGTGACAGAGGGGAAAAACAAGTTGGTGTGCGCTCGTATAGTAGGCTTCCTGTATAGGCGATCTAGCAAATATTATCAGAATGTAAAAAAAGTTTTGATTTAATGAACAAGTTAAGTGAATTCTCCATTTTAACTTCACCTATTTGCATTTGTCTGTCTAGAATGAATATAGGTATTCATCTTAAGGCCCTGCCTACCCTCTCTGGCGGTGTGTTGAGCTTTCAGCTCTAAAATAGATGGCGTTGCTAACGTTATACAAACTGGTGGATTCCAGCCATCAGGTTGGCAGAACTACTGGTTTGTTTAAACAATTGAGAGACTGGCGACCGCGACCAGTAATCAGTAAAGGCAGCAAGCAAATTTTTTCCAAGAACTGATAGAGATAAGAAATGTAGTACCGGACCGTAAAGTGTGTAGGCGACCAAGTTTGACTAAAAGTATGGAGACATAACGTCAAGATACAATCACACTCTCGAGCAGAAAAATTAGCTTATCCATTCCAGCCAGATAGACGTCCATTAACCTGTAGTACCACTTTTGAATTTTGAACCTTTTTGATGCCAAAGTTTTGTACTAGTTTTGTACAGTTTTGTACCACAAAGAAAAAGTTTTGTACCCGTACCCATTTTGAGTAATTAGCATATCAAAGTGGTGACTCCAGGTTAATGCTGTTGTACCACTTTTGAATTTTGAACTTTTTTTGATGCCAAAGTTTTGTACCCGTACCCATTTTGAGTAATTAGCATATCAAAGTGGTGACTCCAGGTTAATGCTGTTGTACCACTATTGAATTTTGAACTTTTTTTGATGCCAAAGTTTTGTACCCGTACCCGTTTTGAGTAATTAGTATATCAAAGTAGTGACTCCAGATTAATGCTGTGCTGTTTTACCACTTTTGAGTATTGAACTTTTTTTAATGCCAAAGTTTTGTACTAGTTTTGTACCGTTTTGTACCACAAAGAAAAAGTTTTGTACCCGTACCCATTTTGAGTAATTATTATATCAAAGTGGTGACTCCAGGTTAATGCTGTTGTACCACTTTTGAATTTTTTTCAAATAAATATCTGGTGAGGATAGTGATAAATAATAATATATACTTATTTATCAGAGAAAAAATTATTTAAGGTAAAATTAGAGATAACTTATTTTTGAAGATTTTGTCACTAACTATAATAACCTATACGAGAGAGTATGTAGCTTACGATTTTGTCGTACCATTTATTTGAGTTTATTAGTAAGCAGGTAAAATAAAAAATAACTAGAATTTAATTTGCTAAATTTGGCCACTGTGCTTTGGTTAATTTTTAAAATTTAAAGGCTAAAGAGGCAATAAAATATTTTAAAAGCAGTTTCATTTCGAAGACTAGAACAATTTTGACTATAAATATCTATTTTTATTACTGATATCACCACGTCATACTACCTGTTCATGTTATACGCATATATACCCGCCTCGGTAGCATAGTTGGCTAACGCGCTAGTCGTGCTAAGCTCGACTGCTGAGGATGGGGAGATCGAGGTTTGAATCTCGGTCGGATGAACTGGGGGTGGTTTTTCCTAAATGGTTTTCCACTCTACCTCCACGAAAATACGGGTTCACTTCCTTTAATTAAGCCTTCCCAATTCCTAATCCATTGGCGTAGGCCTAATTAGTACTTAAAGCGTATAACCCGAACGGGTAGTAAGGCGCGGTGCTAAGTATTATTTTTATTATTATTATTATTATTATTATTATTATTATTATTATTATTATTATTATTATACGCATATATGATAATCTAATTGGGTAGTAATGAGGAAAGAAGCATTTGAGAGGTTAACTACCAGCATTTTTATTTTGGTAGATGGGGAATCAATTTAGGGAAAACTATTCTTAATAGACCCAACCAGGATTTGCACCCCAAGTGCTCCGCTATCAGCAGGCCAAATTAACACTGTAGTGACCACTCAGCCACGTAAGTGGGTACCTGTTATTTAATACGGTGTTTACAGTTTTTAAACATCTATAGGATTTACACAATTTTCCAGAAATAAGTGTTTTTGGGAATAACTTTTTATCCTATTGGTAGAGTTTAACTTGAGTAATATCTCCATAGTGTCAGGCTGCAAGCAGGCTATATCAATCGAGAGGCTGCCGTATGTTGGCGAAGATAGTGCCAACATTTTCAAGCTGAAAGTGCCCTGTGGTTAGTCCAATGAGCCCTCCAGACTTCTATCTCAGTTTTATAGACTGAAGCGCTACTTATTCATTCATTAATCTCCTCATTTGTCCCCACGAGGTTTATTTTTGTTCCGTTTAAGACCCACTGCTTCACAGACAGAATTAGGGGCACTGGGGATCGAACCTGGGACTTCAGGATCTAAAGCCAGTAAATATGACCACTATACAACAGAGGCGGTCGGGTATCAACTACTTACTTACTTACTTTATGGCTTAGGGAACACAAAAGTTCATTAACTTAAATGGTTTTAAATATATTTTTCTTATCATCCGCTCCATGTCGTGGTCAATATTGCTAAAGTGCTATGACTAAGCAATGATTGCGTAAATTAATCAGCTCTAGTAGCTTGACTAGTTCGATTCCCTGTTAGGTTGAAATTACTTAGTATTAGCGTGATACGAACTCGGCCAAGGCACAAGAGATTTTGAACATACAATAAGTACGTTACAGAGTGTTAGTAACATTTACTTTCAGCTAAGAGCTTTTTTTTTTTAAGTACTTGATGAAATATCAGAATAATCGCTACATTGTTATATATAAATATCTATTTGTGTCTTAATTTTGATATTATTTCTGCAGTAAATAAAATAGTATCGCTACTCATCCATTGTACTTAAATTAGTAATACAGATAGTCTAAGCGCCAGTAATATGCATACCATTAAAATAAACTTACCCTTTACGACAAGCAGTTAAATAATCAATTATATCTTTGAGTTTCTTTGTGCACCATTACTTACATCGATTCATGCTTCATAAACTTGTTATTCACAAGGATATAAAATAATATTTTGTAAATACTTCTCCACCTAAAAATTTATACAATCCATTGGATTTTGTTCGAAAGCAAAAAGGTCACATATTGTTAATTATATAAAAAGTAATCACAGTGGATACTTATTGTTCGAGACTCGATACATTTCTTCCGAAACGAGCGCACAGACTGCGAGAATGCAACAGGTTCAAATTAAAAGTAATTACATTTAACAATCTAATAAAATAAAATAAACATTTTCACACCTTGATTACCAAAAACTTCGTTCATTAACTTTTTGAAAAAATAACTTATTCCAAAGTCCAATCAGAGTCAAATCCTAGACCGTAAAATAAAATTATACTGAGAACGTCTCCAAATTACATTTAGACCAAATTTTATTTAAAATAACTATGTTTGATATGAGCAGGAATGTTTATTTTTATTTATTATAATAGTGGATTAAAAATTCAATGTACAGTAGTTTTCATATACTCTGAATATTAACACTTATTATTACAACGTGTAGTGCTCAAGAATGAAAAAACCCAAGAAAGAATGTAAGATAAGAGTGAAGAATTTTACATTTTTTACTGCCTCAGATAAATAAGGGCTAATGTCATAAAACTTTGTGTGTGGAAAAGTATGTGGTTTTTTCTTTGAAAATAATGTATTACTAGAGTAATACTCTCATTGAAGTAAGTAGGACCAACTATATTTATTCACACAGCAGAAATTCTTTGTGAGTATTTTAGTTACTGAATATATTAAGATGTTTATTTAATTACGCAAATTTTCATAATTGGACATTGGCCCTTCTTATCCTAATGCACATGGTATTAATGTTTCTTTGACTCAAGAAGGTCACAGAGATTAGTTTAACCCCTCCACTGCCGCCTGCATTCCGATACAGCAGGTTAGCCAACACTTGCAAAACGATACTATCTTGTAAATGGGTAATGTTCATACTAACGGCACCTATTATCAGCTAAGACAACTAGCTGAAGAAGGAAAAGTTGTATTTAAAACCATATATTTTGACTAGAGTGTCGACTTGGGAGTCATTAGAGCTCAATATCATCGTGATAATTGAAGCTAAACCAAATTAAAAAATATGTCTAAAAAGAAAAAGAAATTATTCATTAAATAGTGTGTTATAAACAAACACTCTAGCTTAATTGTACAAAGAAAATAAATAAATCAATTAATAATTTTTGTTTTCCCATTTAAAATGCATTGAAATGGAAACATTTTAATGAAAATATTTCAATAACTATTTTTAGCATGGTTTAAAATTCCATAAGAATTATGAAAGATGCTCAGATATGTTACTAAAATAAATAAAAAACAACAATGTTGAATTATTAAATATTTTTTTAAAAACAATTTTTTTTTTTAGAACCGTGCATTTATGGGTAGGCAGAGCCTTAAGGGCATTTCCTGATACCTTAAAAGGCTGTAAATGTGTATATAGGTGCAAATTACTGTAATAAGACTAAACAATGTTTCAGTTTCTAGTTATTTTTTACGGGGACAGGGGGTGAGACAGATAATTGGGGGTCCCACAACCAAGGTTTACTACGTATGTTAAGGGAAGCTCTGGCATAAGAAGAATAAAATTAAGGAGACCTTTTCCCAAAAAACTTCCCACGTATTGAATATTCATAAATTGTTTATAGAGATTTGGATGGTCCTTTGACTACCTTCATAACGGAAGTTTATTTCGGACTTTACTCGCATCTAAGTTGAAACAATAGCTTTATAAATATATATATAATACGAAATAAAATAATAGTTATTTTCACCCCAAAAAACACACACACACACACACACACACAACTACCCAAACTAAAGAGAAATTCTGTAAGAGGCGCTGCTTTAAAAAAAACAAACCCATTTTTTTTGTAGTAACATAGTAGCTATATCATTATTTTATCGATTGTATAAAATAATAAAAGTTGTAGCAGTATTTCACATACTTACGAATTTGTACTAATGTTAAAATTTGTTTTAAATAGAGCTTGTAACGTTCAAAAACTGTATGCTCCAATGTGGCCCTTGTAATAATACTGATTTGGACCCACATCATATATTAAAAATAAATGGTACGAAACTCCGCACGGACTTTTTCGCTCTATTTTTGAAAATGGAGATATTTTCTCAAAACTCGTAATATATGTTGTAATGATTTGGTTTGGATCAATCTAAATATATAAAAAGTCATGGATGAAAGGGAATTTTTCTTTAAAGTAACATATGTAGAGTATTTTTTATGGGTTCATCCATGAAAAAAATACGGCTTTTCAGAAATAATGGGGGAAAAAGGGTTTTCACCATTAAAAATATGTTTTATACCATTTTTTTTCCCGTTACAGGAACAACTACGCAGTATTTGCAAAGACGCCAATTCCCTATACCAATACAAAGCTAGCTTTTTACAACACCTGTCGCCAGGGACTATTTCTATTAGTTGTTTTTAACACTGTTGACGAAGGGAGTAAGAGGCAAGGGGTATGTCATATATAAGCCATTTATGCGTATTTTTTAAGGCAGCCCCAGACAGCCACACACGTCCCAAGCAGCCACAAACAGCCACACTCATCCGCACACCAACAAGTCGCTCTAGCACCCCACGCTCACAAAAGCAACGCAGTTAGGGACTCACAAAAGCACTAGCACTGGCTCTCGCAGTCCATTCTAACACAGAATACAACAATTTACTTAATATCACAAGTGTTTCACTGATATAAAGCATTTAATTAGAGTAAGTTAAGTAATTTAACAGAATGTCATTTGAATAAATAGCATGTGAAAAAAACACGCCATCAACAGTTCTCTTTCTTTCATTTATTCATTATACCGATTTAATTAGTTTCTAGACCACGGAGCAATTAACAGCTGGTTAAAACGGTATCTATTCCGTACATTGATGATAGGCGCTCGACCATGGAGCTATAGACAACCTAAACATCATCACAGCATTATTATTCAGGGAATTAATCCGTAGTGTTTTAATCGAGCCCAACGTGGGGCGATTAAATTCAATAGTGTTAATGTGAAACAAAATAATAAAAACAAAGAAAACCCCAAGCGTAAATTGCACTACACTTATGTACAACTTTTTTTTTTGTCCCCTTTTAAATTTTATAATTTTTGTTTTTTAAGAAATTATGTACTCATTTGTATGTTTGGGGCCATAAAAAAGTTCAATGTTGGGTTCCACAAGGGTCAACATTCGATTAAAATTTCAACTTCGGTTTTAAAATTCTCGACATTTTTTAAGTGTTGCAAATCTTCATGCCATCGCTTGCTGTTAAATTCCTCATATTTACAATTTTGACCAATAAAAATGTAAATATTGATATTGAGTCTAAAAATGGATATAGATCACTGTTGTGCAAACAGTTCTCCTAAGAGGTTTAAGGAAATAAAACAAACTTTTAAAGACTTACTTTTATTTAATTACTTATGGCATTGGAGAATTATTTGTGTTAAAACTTAAGTAGTATTTTTCTTTACAACTAAACCCTCACAAAATTGTATTAATACAATTTTTGCCAATATCTCAAAAAACTGTTGGATTTATAAAAATTTTTTGTTATAAAAGTTTTATATTTTTAATTAGTACTAATTTTGTAATGATAAGTTTTTTATTATCTCAAAATATTTGTAAGATACGGAATTTTTCTGATTCTGTAAGTTACCCTAAAAATCTTTTTTCATGGTAAAATAAAAAATAGCCAGTTTATTATAATCTAATCAACATTTAGATATTAATTTTAATCAAATCGTTAGGTCGTTTTGAGAAAAAATGTTTTTTTTTCTCTTTTCACCTTTCTTAAACTACTCTTAATTCAAAAGCTTAAAAAGACACCACACAGACAGACGCCATTGCAAAGAACCACTTTTTTGGGTTTTGGGGGTCTTGATACGTTAACACCCCATCAACATTTCAGGTTAGATATTTCTTTTTTAGTAGTAGTAAGAAAAATTAAATACTTTTAGATATACTAATGGTAACAACTATATATTGTGTTTAAATCTCTTTAGTTTGAAATATTACGGACTTCCTATCAAAAAAATTAAGGGACCCAAGGGTGGCCTAGTTTTTTTTATCAAATATGGCATTTAGTTTAAATATTTTTTTAAAATACAAATAAATTTTAAAATGCATCAAAAATTTTTGCAAAGTCCACATTTTTCAGTTTTATTTAAAAACCTAACCCATTATTTGAATGATGTTTAATTCTCTTCTGTAAGGAAATAAATGTTTGTACTTTATCATAGTGATTAAAAATAAAATTTGGTATTTTACTTACTTCCTGTGTTTTATTTTATCCCTCCAAGACCCTTAATGATCCCATTAAAACGCTACTTTTTGTTTTCCACCCCGCAGATAATATATATTTTTTTGCAACGTAGCAACCTTTTATATACGTCCAAGTTTGGACAAATGTCACTAAAAGAATCATAGAATATATTTGCAGTAACAAAGTGAGTCACAAAACTTTCGTTGATTATAATAACTGTTACTTATACAAATATTAATTAAATTTTTAACAAACTAATCTAGTAATCTTATATTACAAACAAATAACATTTTGGGGGGTCCCAATACATGGAAATTTCCCTCCACCCTCCGGGTCCCTACATTCTTAATTTCTTTCAAAAGGACCCAAAAACACCTTCTTCAATCACTAATTTTATTAAAAAATTTTTTTTTTACCCTTTTTAGCGTCGAAAAATTTTTTATTTTTTTCGTTTTGCATTAAATTAATTTTGTAATGGATCCTTTTTCCACCAAAAAAGGCCCAGGCCGTGAGGGCACTAATATATAGTTCCATATTTTTGCTATAAGTTTTTGAATTTCGAATTTTTGTTAATTAAACTCACTTTTGACGTTTTTTTATTTTGATTTTTTGGTAAAAAAATGAAAAATTTTCTGATTTATTTTTTTTTGGGGTTTAATAGTTTCCCAAAAAATTTTAAAAAAAATTTAACTGTGGTTTATCTAGCTTTTTTAAAAATTAGTTATAATTTTTTATTAACTTTTGGGATCTTTAACGTCTGAATTTGTCAACTTTAATTTTGCGGGGTTTACCTTTTGGGCTGTAAGCCCCAAAATTTTTTTTTCCCCGAAATCCGTAATATTTAAATTTTAACTTTTTTTTTTTTTTTTTTGCGTATTTTTGTAGCTAGCAGAAAACTTTCATCCTATTTCAAAGATCCCATTGGTTTTTTTTTTTGTAGTAAAAAAAAAATCTGCTGAAGATATAAATTAATTTGCTGGGGTAGTAACCTTAGGGTTTGGTGTTTTTTGATTTTTGCTTTTTCTCTAATTATCCTCATCTTCTGGGCATCTATGGGTTTCCCTTTTCTTTTTTTGAAAAAATTGGTTTCCCCTTTTACTTTCCTGTTTTCTTCCCAACACCTTTTAATTTTTTTTGCCGATTTCCAAATAAAAATTGGTGATTCCTGTGGTCACTGGAATTTTTTGCTTGTTTTTTTTTTTAAGGGGCACCCCAAATTACTCTAACGTTTTGGTCAATTTTTTTTTTGGGTCTCTTTTAAAAAGTTTTGTTGACCGTTTTTACTTTCCTTCAGCATGTAAAAAGGCGATTTCCTTTTCAAGGGCCCTTTTATGGCTCTGCCACTTCACCTTAAAATTGTTTTCCTTTGCTATTTTTGCTTAATTTTTCCCCGGGGGGTTCCCTGGGTTTTCCTTATCATAAATTTTTCCCCAAAATTTTTAAAATTTTTTCAAATTAAGAACTTTTTAAGTTCCGAGCCTTTTTTTAAAAAAAAAAAATTTCCTCCCTTTCCTTTTTTTTTGAATACACATGAAAAAAACTTTTTTTATTGTAGCTCAAAATCTCTCGCATGCTTAAATTCCTCTATGCATTTCCTTACTTTGTCGTTTCCCCCTTTGCCCCTTGCTTTGCCTATATTCCCTTTTTTTTTTATTTCCCTCATCTTTTTTTTTTTTGAAGTTTTTTATTTTGTTATCCGGTGCTTTTTTAAAAGTCCTTTTTTTTTTTCCAAAAAAATTTTTTACCACCTTATTTCCCTTTTAAAACTCTCTTTTTTCCCCTCGCAAGCTTGTCCATACCCTCAAAATTGCAATTTTTATTATTTGTTTAGTGGCCGCATCGCTGGACCAAAAAGTTTCCCCTTAATATTTTTGCCTTAATAAAATTTTTTCCTTTTTAATGGCAAAAAAAAGGGGAGAAATTAAAAATTTTTTTATCAAATTTACAATAATTTTTTTTGTAATCTGTGCTTTTTTTAAAAATTATCCATATCTTAAAAAAATTTTTTATGGTTAATTATGTTATTTAATTTTGAGAATTCTCAAAATTTTAAAGCTAAAAAAATGCCTTCGGTATGGTTTAAAAGTTGCGTTTTTGTTAAAGAAATATAAAAAAAGTATGGGGGCACATCTTTTTTTGGTAAGGTTAGTCAAAATCTAGGTTCCTTTTAAAATTTAAATTATCCCAAATATAATTATTTCTTTTCCAACATCCATTTTGCAAAAAATTATAAAAAAAATTTAAAGGTAGTGAATGATTTGAAATTCCTGCCTTTCCCAAAAAAAAAATACTATTTTTACGAATATTTAACCCAATTGAATTTAAACTAAAATACCCAAAATTTTTATGGTTTTTAAAATATCCCCCAATTTTTACCCGGGGGCCTTTAAACTGTAACTGGGGGATTTACTCGCCCCCCTTTTCCCCCTTTTTTGGCAGTTCATTTACCTGTCTCAGGTTATTTTCTGCTTTTAGTTAGTAGTGGCTAAGTGAATCTGCTCCATGCATACATTTAAAAATGCTTTTGGTCACGTTTTAACATTTTTTGACGCTTTTTTGGTTGTTTTTTTCGGTGCTAAACTTTTAAATTTTTAAATTTTCCCCTTCACTTTAAAAAAATTTTGATAAAAATTTTCTTGGGCTTTCCAAGATTTATTTTCTTTTTTCTATGCCTTTTCTTTTGACCTTTTTCCTATATTTTACAAAACCCAAAATTTTATACCGGACCACTTCAAAACAAGTTTTTTTTTCCCCAAACAGATGATAAAACAGAACACTCCAAAAAAAGAAAAACCCAGTTTTTTAGGGATTGCAGTGATGACTTTTTTTTGGGTGTCAAAAAAGGGTGAGCCCCACTATTAAAAGGAAAACCATTTCCTGGTCATGTGCCTTGGAGCAGTTGCTGTGGGATTGAATTTAAATGTTATTTCAAATACCAACTGAGATTTTTTTCGTTGTATTTTGGAAAAATGTGAGGGTCTATGCTTTTACACAGGTGAGTACCACCCCCAAAGTTAAAAGAGTTCACACTTGTTTTTTAGCAAAATTTTGCAGTGACGAGTGACTTAAACCAGTGGGGCCCCGGGAAAGTTAGTCCACACAACACTCGCCAGGGGCAAAAAGCCCCCTTTTTAATTTACACAGGCTTAAATTCTAATAGTAAACCAGTAGTGTGAACACGGCTTAAGCTATTTTAAGGCTATGAGCTGGGCTACTTTTGGGGAGTAGGTGAAGGATTTAAAACCCTGCCCCTAGTAGTAGAAATAACACAATCTTTACAGAGGATACATAAAAAAAGGGGCATAATTCCTAAAAATTTTTTTTGATGTCATATTTTTAAAAATAACCCATGATGGAGCTCACAATCGACCCTATATTGGCTGTGCCCATATGCCCATTAGAAAATTTAAATTTTTGCTTTTATAAAAACTGAAACACAAAAAAAAAAATTTTTATTGATATAAAAATTTTAAAAAGTTATTGTAATTATTTTTTTATAATTGGGAAACCCCAGGGTTTTAAATAAATTTTATTGGGGTCAAAAAGTCATAATAATAAGTTTTTTTGGTTCATTTTTATAATTGAAATTTAAAACTACCTCAAACTTACTTGCCATCCCTTTTTTTGAAGCACTAAGTAAATTTTTTAAAGGAATTTGTTAAAATAAACAAAACTTATTTTAAAAACATAACTAAGAAAATTAAATTGTGTAGGCCAAGTAATTAATAAAGATAAAATTTGTATGTTTGTCAATACAGTATTTTTATTGCTGGACACATCAGGATTCCAAAATTTCACTAAAAATATGTTGACACTCAAAAGGGTTTTAGGGTGTTATTGGGTTGGGGAAGGGATTTTAAAGCCTACCTATGAAAATAAGTTAAATTTCTTAATTTTTTCTAAGCCATTTAGGGTTTTTTTTTTTTTTACCATCCATACCCCAAAAAATAAAATTTTTAAAATGATGGGCTAATTAAACTAATTTTTTGGGTTAAAAGGGTTTTTTATGTACCAAATTTTTTTTTTAAGCTAAATTAATCACAGTAAAACTTGAATTTTAAACTTTTAATTTTTAAAAATAATGTAACAACATGGCACTAGAAATATTATTTTAATAACACTAGTTAAAATTTTCACTATTACTTTTATGAACTTAGTTTACTTTCCAGGTCAACACTTTTTTTTCTAAAACTCCAAATCCTAAAATTTGTCTTCATTTTTTTAACTACCCGGGTTACTCATAATCCAATTTTTTTATGATATTAGTTTTTTTCTCATTGGGAAATTTTGTTTTTATTGTCATGTTTTTGCATTTGGGTTTAAAAAAATTTTATTTCTCTTTTAATTTTGGTTGTTTTTGGTGCTTTTGGGTTAAAAATATTTTTTATTTCTAATAATTTTACATTTATTTTAAAGAGTCCCAACCTTTATTTTATAAGTTTTTTCTTTTTTGGCAAATTTTTTTGAACTAAAAAAAAAGTTCTATATAATGCTTTTGGTGCCATTTGTGACATTTAGATTTTTTTAAAAAATTTTATGTTAATTACTTTCTTTAAAAAAATTTTTTATGTTCTTTCGGGGCATGGGTTTGAGTTTTATTTTAATTTTTTAAAAATTTGTGTAAAATTTTAAATTTTTTTAAATCCTTGGAAGTTTGCTATTGCTGTTTTTAAATTAGATGGTAAAAAAAAAAAATTTTTCTTATCCCAAAATTTAAAAAATAAAAAAGTGCAAAAAAATGCACCCCTTTCGCTTTACTTTTCCCCAAATTTACATTTAAAAATTTTTTAAACATTACAATATGGTAGCTTCTAAAATTTTTACAAAATATAAATTACTGTAGAAAATTCCTTTGTTTTATCTTTATTAATAGTTTCCTTTTTTCCTTTAGTTTTGTAATAAACCCTTTTACAACCTGAAATTTTTTAAAGGGCTCATTTGATATAACTTTTTAAATTAAAAAAATTTTAAAAAAAGGGTGTAAATAATTATAAGCATGGTGATTCTTTTAAATTTCAAATAATTAAAATTTCACAAGTTTAAAGGGGTTTAAAATTTGCTATTTTACACTTTTTTTTGTCCCGTTATTAAGGAAAGGGTAATAGATGCCCTTTTTGGGGCTGAAATTTAGTCAAACTAACTTTAATAATATATGAGGGGGCCCAAAAGAAAAATTTTTTAATTATTATTCATCCCTTTTTTAAATTACAAATTTAATTTTCGAGTTCCTAGTGCCATAGAGTTTTTAAAAAAACTAAAAATTTTGGGTTTTTTTAATATTATAAAATATTTCACAATGTACCTTAAAATTGCAATTCTAAATATAAAAATTTCTTTACTAAAATTGTTTATTTGGGCGGGAAAATTTCCCAAAACACCATTTTTTTTTGTTTTATTGATCAGGGGTTCTTGACTTTTAATCAAAATAATTTCACCCCTTTTTTTAAGGCCCTTCCCCTTCCCTTTTTCCCTTCCAAGAACATCACCATGAAAAAAAAAAAAAAATTAAAATTGAAATTATACCTGATTGTCGTTTTTTAATTTTAGACAATATATTACAATTCAAAATTCTTAAATCGCCCAATCGTTTTTCTAAGTTTAAATTTTTGGGGATGTTATTAAAGCTTACTTAGAGGAGTTTTAAATTTTAAATTTCAGCAAAAAAGGGGTTTCCCACTTAAACCCTTTTGGGACAGGAGAAAAGGTAAAAATTCCAGGAATGTCCAGATCGCCCCAACGAAAGATTTTTGGGAACCCTCCTATAAAGGAGATTTTACCGGATCTTCTCAATAAGGAAAATTCCTGTACCCTTTAAAACATTGTTTTTTAAAAAATAGACTAAGAAAAGGGATGAGTTTTGTTTTTACATTTTCTTCATGATTTTAGTCCTAGTAATGGGGGTCCTCATTTTTTGTGTTAAAGTGGGCAGGAACTATAAGGGGTAAACCCCAAGAGAAAATTACCCCTGCTTGTGTTATTTGTCTGAAGGTGTTCTTTAAGGGATAATGGGCCTGCTTGGTTATATTTTCTGCGGGTTTTAAAATTATCCTTTTTTTGTTGCTTTTGTTTTCCCGGAGTAAGTAAAGCATTTTGGATAAATCTCAGGCCGTACTGTTGTTGCACATTTTAAACCCCCAAAAGAAAGGGCAGCTGCGGTCAAGAACATTTGTTTGGGCTTGTTTACAGCTCAAATAAGAAAAAAAGAAAAAACCTCCTTGTGTAGGTGCGATGGGAGGGCAATATTCTTAGTTTAAAAATTTTGGTATTTTTGATCTTTTTTTTTTCTAGAAACAGTTCCCCTGGTCCGCAAGAGTTCAGAGTCTCGGTCCCAATTTAAAAAGTGAACCCCAAATAAGTAGTTTTAAATTTTTTGTTTGAACCCCACAGATTTTTTAAACCCGTTTTTTCGGGATGAGACGTTTTTTTGGGGAGCCTACGGGGAAAATTTCCCCACCTAAAAAATTTACAATTTTTCAAACATGTATTTTTAAATAACAATTAAAAAAAAAGGGGGTGTCTGAATTTATAAAAAAAAAATAATATACAATAACATGTACAAAATGTGTTTAAATTAAAAAATTTTTAAAACCCAAAATTCGCGGGAAAGGGGGTGTCAAGAAAAACCGGTTGCGACAATAGATTCTCAATGGGGGAAAAAATAAGCTTTCAGAATGTTAAAAAGGGTTTCCCCCAAGCTTTCGGGGCACAATCACGAAATGTTACAAAATGTATCTTTAAAGGGAGATAATAACCCCGTTTGGGGGTTTTCTTCTGCGGGGGTATCATTAAGAGAGAATAGCCCCACTTGTTTTAAATACACCCTGCAGGGAAACTTTTAAGAGAAATTTGGCCCCCTTTCTTGGTTATAACCTGCATTGAATCATTAAGTCTTTAATAACCAGCTTTTTGTTATACTTCGGGCAGGGGGTTTATCATTAAGAGATAATCCCCCCGTTTGTTTTTTACGTCTGCGGGTTTGTATCTTTAAAGAGATAATACCCCCTTTTTTCGTGTTATATGTTTTGCAGGTGTTTCTTTAAAGGTTAATAGCCTGTTTGGGTGTTATACGTCTGCGGGTGTATCATTAAGAGTTTAATACCCCTCTTGTTTTTATCCCTCTGCAGGTGAAACTTTTAAGTCATAAAAAACCCACCCTTGGGGTTATACTTCTGCAGGGGAAAATCATTAAGGAAAATTACCCCCCGCTTGTGTTATACTTTCTGCGGGGTGTATTTTAAGAGAAAATCCCCACTTGTTTTATTTGTCTGCGGGTTTTTATCTTTAAGAGATAATACCCCCTCTTTTTTTTATACTTCGCGGGTTTTTTTAAACAAGAGATAAAAAGCCCTGTTTTGTGTTTTTTACTTCTGCAGGTAAAACCTTAAAAAGTAATAACCCCGCGGTTTTTAAACTTCTGCAGATGTGTATCACTAAGAGAAAAACCCCCGCTTGTGCTTTAGGGTTTTTCGGGGGTTATCATTTTTTTATTTTTATCAAAGGGAAGAAAAACCCTTCCCCATACCCCCACAAAAAATGAAACTTTATATTAAAAGTGATGCTGAAAATTTTTTAAAAAAATTGTAGTCTGAAAAATGGGTTTTAAACTTCAAAAAATTTTTTTGTCTTTGTAAAATTTGCAAAAAATTTTTTTTTCTTCAAAATTTTGATTTTAAAAAATGCACGCTTGAATTCAGGGAAAAAAAAAACTATTTTAGCCCAATTTTAATGAAAACATTATAAAAAAATTCATATTCATTCAACTAAGTTTATTTTTCTCTTTTCAGTGTTTCCAGGTACTAAAAATAAATGATACGACACAATAAACACAAACTTTATCATTTTGGGTTATTATGATTTTCAAAAAAAATATTAAAAAATAGGCTTCGATTTAAAACCCCCTTTAAAGTATGTTTTTTTTAATAAAAAAAAACATAATCTGGTTTTTACAATCACTCTTTATAAAACATTTTAAATAAAATTTGTTAAAATTTTTTTTGGCAAAATTAAAATTTTTCAAAAAAAATTTTAAATTTGTAAGCACCCTAAAATTATTTTTTTAACTGTAAATTTTAAAAATTTTTTCTTATTTATCATAAAAAAAATTTCAAAAAATTTCCTTTTTTAAAAAAACTTGAAAGAAAAATTTCCCAAAAAAAAATTTAAATTTTTTTTTTTTTGTTGTAAGTAAACCCCCCTTAAATTAATGAATTTTTTTATAAATAAAAATACATTATTATTGTTATTTTAAAAGCCTCAAAACCATTTTTTTAAAATCCAAATAATTAAAAATTATTTTCAAAAAATTTCAAATTTAAACCAAAATCGGGCCATTAGTTTTCCTTTAAATTAAATGAGTTTTTTTTTCTTAAAATTCTACACAACTATTTTTAAAAAAAAAACCATTTTAACAATAGGAAACCCATTTTTAAACAAATCAATCCATATTTTTTTTTATTTTAAGATTAAAAAAAACAGTCATCTTTAAAAATACCACCACAAATTTTCCCCTCTTTAAACAATTATACAGTTTTTTTTGTCTTTTTAAATTGTAAAAAACTCCCCAGATAAAACATTAAAACAAAAATTTTTCTAGCTATTACAGAAAAATTTTGATTCTAAAAAAATCACTCATTGAAAAACAACCCTTTTAAATTTTTTTTACCAAAAATCCAAAAATCATTAAACTATCCATGAATGATTTTTAAACCCCAACCCTTTTTAAAAAAAAGTCAGAAAAAAAGAAAAAGTTTAATAGATTTAAAGTATTTGACCTCCCAAGGGGATTCACAATTTTTTAAAAAGGGAAAAAAAAATGCATGGGACATTTTTTTAAATTTTAATTTTTAAAATTTTTAAGAGAGAAAAAATAAAAATTTTTAATTTTAAAGGTTTTTTATAATAGGGTTTTTCCCCCCTTTTTAATTGAAAAAACCCTTTTGTTTTTAAAAACACAAATTCAGATTTTTAACCTCACCAGCAAAATTTCAAAACCTTTTTAATTTGCCCAATTTTGAGTTTCCCCAAATATTTAATTTTTAAATTTTCCCAAGCCTAAGGGTTTAAATATACCACAATAAAACAAAGCTCCTGAAGGGAACGGGGACGGTTATTATGTAGTAATAAATTTTAAAATGTGTGCAATCAGATCATGATTTCTCCAATCTTTTCATTTTCCAAACCAGCCTGCAATACATTATTATCCCTTAAGAATGTAACAAAAAATAAAATCTAAGTTTAAAAAAAAACATTTTAAACCCAAAAAATTTTTCCAAAATACCAGTATTTTTAAAATCTTTTTACTTCTTGCTTTTGAAATTATAAATTGTCCTCAACATTTTCGTTTACCCCAAAAAATTTTGGCCTCCTTCACATGCTTGCCCCGAAATAGACGCTTTAAAACCACGCCCTAAAGAGGTTTGGGTTTGGGCCAAGGACCCGTTTCAAATTTTTGGCCACTTGGTGAGGAAAGAGTTATATCAAGTTTTTAAAGGGCCCCCGTGTTCCTAGACTATAATTTTAAAACTTAAAACAAAAAAAACTACAAAAAAATTTTAAATTTCCACTTTTTTTTTGTTTATTCCCAAAATTAGATAAAAATTTTTTTTTACTGATTTAATCTAAAAAAAAACATGGTTATATTTTACCTTTATTTAAAAAATTTATTTTTTCCATTTTAAATTTAAAAACTCTTGAAAATTTTGGGTTTTGGGAGTTTTTAAAAAAAATACAAAAAAATTACAAAATTGAACTTTTAAAAAACCCAAAAATCATTGTTCGTTGCTATAAAAATTTTTGAGAGACAAAAAACTAAAAAAAACCAGTGAAAAAGAAATCTTTTTTTAAAGGGAAAATTTAGAAAAATTTTTCCCCGGGAAAAAGGGGATTAAATCTCACGGGTTTGGGAAAAAAAAACCCACCCAAATGAACTCGTTTGGGGGGTTTTAAATTTTGGTTTTTTTGAGTGTGAAAAAAGCCTGCTATTCCCCAAAACAAAACTACCAAAAAGGAAACATTTATACTGTTTGTAAATTTCACAAAAAACCTTTAAAATTAGATCAAACCCAATTTCTATTTGGAAAAATACCTACTTTTTCAAAATTTCTTTTTTTTCTTCATTTTATTTTGGGTTTTTTTTTCCTTGGGGGATTGATTTTTTAAATTTTTCAATATTTTAAACTATTTTTTTTTTCCTTTTATTTGGGCCCCTAAGGAATAAAAGTTTGTTTTGGGAAAATTGTAAATTTTTAAACCTCCAACAAATTTGAAAAAAATCGAAGGGCCCGGGTAAAATTCTAGTAAAAAAGTAAAATTTACTTTTACTGGGCCATCTATTAATTGAATTTTTAATTTTTAAAAAATTTTGTAAGCGAAAATTTTTTGGTTTCATCTTGAGCCCAATTTGTTGCTTAGTCCCCGCGTACCTGATCAATTTTCTCAAAATTAGTACAAGCTGTACAAAAAAGCTGACTTTTGGGTGTCCCCATTGGTTTTTGTTTCTTTGAAAGCTGATAAATTTTCACTACCCCATCCAGACACGCCTTTAAATTATGATTGTTTGATTGATTTTTTAAACCCTGAGTATTTAATAAATACGGAAACCCAGGGGGAAAAGAAACATTTGGTGCTAAGAAAAATTTTCCCGTGTCCAGGTGCCCCATTTATTTATTTAAAAATTTACTTTTTTTAAAATTTTCCCCTTTAAATGGAAATTATCATTACAATTCCCTTTTGATTACCCCAACCTTTTATGTCCCCAAAAAAATTTTAAAACCCTTACATCTTAACTCATTTTTTTGTTTTGAGCACAGCGTCTTACTATCTTCGCCAGGGTTTATTTTCAAATTTAAATGCTAATGGGTTAAGGTTTTAAAGGGGGGTTTGAATTTAGAGAAAGTGAAACCCAAAATTTGCGTGGAAAAAGTGGGAAAACCCTTTTTAGGAAAAAAAAAACCCTCGTACCCCCGGGCCCGGGGTTTGGGAAACCAAAATAGGGGGGCCCCCAAATCATCAACATTTAAAGCCTTTTTGCGAGAGAAAGTGCCTTGGGAAAAACGCACCCGCAAAAAGCAGGTAAAAAAAAACATTGTTTTACATTTTACATAAACCGGGTTAGAAGCAATAGTTACCCCCTCCCAACAAAAAAAACTCCCCCCACCCTATTGCAGTTTTCCCAAAAAGGAAAATTTCAGCTTTGGGGGCATTTCATCTGGAAAAACCGGGGTTTTATGGGAATTTAAAAATTTAAACTGAAAAAAAGGGGGGACATATCGTGAAATTTCTCTTATAATCTGGAATTCACAAAGTTTCCCAAAAAGACCATTTGATGCTTTTTGGTTCAAATAATAAAATACACTCAGTTTTAAAACAATCAGATTTTGGGGCAATTAGGTGGCTTGAAAACGCAAGTTTTTGCACAAAGAGCAATGGCCCACCCCAAGTCTTTTTTGTATTAAAAAATTTTGTACAAAACAGGATAAAAAACCCCCAAAATTTTAAATTTTAAAGACTGACTACAGTAATCATTAAAGAAAAAGTTTGTGTTTTCCCAAAGCTAGCTTTTTTCGAGATGTCTAAAGGGGTAAAAACCATTTCTAAGATTTAAAAACAGATCCCCCATTATTCCCAAAAGTACACACGCATTAACCCCAATTTTGTCAAACCCTCATGGAGTGTTTTGTAAAGGCAAAAAAATATTAAAGAAAATCATCTCTGTAAATTTTGTTGATTTTTTTAAAAAAGAAAATATTTTGTCTGTCAAAAAATTGTTTTGGGTTTTGGAAACCCCCGCAATGAACTCAAGAATCTAATGGTACAGATTTAAAAAATTTCTCGTTTGTAGCGATTGTAGAAAGTGCTTCCCAAAAATTTGCGGGAAAATTTTGGGGGGCGCGCTCTCCACGGGGGCGTATGGATTAAAACAAAAGCAGGGGCCCTTTTTGCCAAGAAATTTAAACTGTTTCCCAAACAATTCCCAGGGAAACTTTTGGGGGACACTCTTGTCAACTTTAGTAGATCCCAGGTGGTTTGCCCTTTTTACAACAGCTGAAAAGGGGCTTGTCGGTACAAAAAGCTGAAAAGGCTTTGAAAATTCAAAAATTTATTTGCCGGGACCCAAAAAGAAAAGGTGAGGTTTGAAGGAATATTTCTTTAAAAAGGGAAAAAAATTGACCGCCCCCTTGGCAAGGGATTTTTCCCAAGACCCGGGGTTTTCGGATAAAAATTCCAAAGTCATGAAATTTTTTTTTTTACCCCGCTTGGAAATACAAGTACATTTTCTACCTTCCTTCCCCCTGTCCCTTTAAAAACCCCTTTTCTTGTGCGTATAACCTGAACGGGTCTAAAAACAATTAAAAAAATGATTATCCTGGCATTTGTTTGTTTTGGGATTTAAGTTTTAAGAGACCGTGTTTAACCCCCCAATTGAATTTAATTAAGGTAGTTTTCCCTTTTTTTTAATTCTTCTCACGGGTAAATTTTAAGGGCATTTTTCTTATCTTCTCATTGCTAAACCCCCGGGATTAATTTAATTATAGGCGGGGTGTTGAAACCTCCCCCTTTTAAAAAATTTAGTTTTATCTTTTTTCTATACTTTTAAAGGGTTTTGAATTGTAAACAAAATTTGTTAAAAAAAGTTTTGTTGAATTGGTACCCTTTTGGAAAGCCGCAAAACCATGGCAATCCCCTCCGTGCACGTCCCAATGTCTCTTTCAGGACAATCACAAAGGGAAGACCTTGGGGGGCCTTTTCCCGGGTTTCTGTGAGATGATGAAAATGGTGAGAACATCTTTTTTGGGGGGCCCAGGATATTAGCGGTGGTGATAATGTTTGTGGTGACTGTGGCAGGATACTAGCTGTAGGGATACTTTTTTGTGGTGACTGTGGCCGGAATACTAGCTGGGGTTTGTTTACTGTTTTTTTGGTGACTGTGGCAGGATACGGGCTTTTAAGGATAATGTTTGGGGTGATAAAACCCAGGAACTAGCTGTATTGATACTGTTTTTGGTGACTGTGGCGGGGTTTATTTGCTGTAGTGATCGGGCAGGATACTAGCTGTGGTGTTATGTTTTTTGGGGGACTGTAGCGGGGATTTGGGCCTGTAGTGTTTTCCAGGGGCGGGGATACTAGCTGTGGTGTTTACTTTTTGTGGTGACGAAAGGCAGGATACTAGTGTATGTCGGGAGGAAACAAGTTTGGGTAAAAATTTTTTTGGGTGACTGTAGCAGGATACTGTTTGTGGTGACTGAAAAAAAGGATACTAGCTGTAGGATCGGGGCAGGAAAACAGCTGGGGTGAATGTTTGTGGTGACTTTTGCGGGGATACTAACTGTAGTGATGGGGGCAGGATAAAAGCTGGGGTTGATGTAGCAGGATACTAACTGTAGTGATGGGGGCAGGAAACGGGCTGTTTTTGATACTGTTTGGGTGACTGTACCCGGATACTAACTGAAAGTAAATTTCAGGGCAAAATACAAGCTGTGGGGATACTTTTTGGGGGTGACGGGTAGCAGGATACTAATTTGTATTGTCGGGGGAAGGAAACAGTGTGGTGATACTTTTTTTGTGGTGACGAAAGCAGGAAAATACTGTGGTGTTACTTTTTTGGGGTTGACTGTAGCAGGAATAGCTGTGGTGATACGTTTGTGGTGACTGGGCAGGATACAAATGTATGATGGGGCAGGATACTAGTTTTGTGGTGTTACTGTTTGTGGGACTGTACCGGGTTCTAGACATAAATGGGCCCAACATTTGATACTAGTGGGAAATTTGTAAAGGGGAGTTTTTTAATGATGTTTCTTTTTTAATAGTTGAAATTTTTTTCCCTTTGGGCTTTAAATATGTTGGGTAGTTTGTTTATTTTTTTAAAGTTTTTCCTTTGAGTTTGTGGGCTTTAAAGGAAAAAATTTTTCCCCTTAACTTATTTTAAATTTTTTTTTATTTTTTTTTTTGGAAAAATTGTATAAGAAGTATAGAATTTCAAAAATTTAAAAGAAAAAAAAAAAGGGTTAAATTTTAGCTATATTTTTAATTATTTAGGTAAAAAAAACTTAAAAATTTTAAAATTTAGTGCCTATTAAGGTTAAAAAAAAGACCTTTTTTTTTTTAAAAATGTTTGGGAAAATTACCTATACAAAACGGTTCCAACTATTCCTCCTTTTCTGTTTCTAAAGAAAAGTTAAAATCTTTTTTTGGGTTTTTGGTACATTGTTTAGTTTCAGTTTCTTTAAAACCAATTTAATTTGGGTTACTCAATTTTAAGGGAAAAACCCTTTTTGTGCTAAGATAACATCTATAATTTTTAATGGTTTCCATATTAAAAAAATTCAAAAAACAGTTAGTAAACAAAAAAAGATATGTACGTACATTTCCCCAAAATCCCTGAAAAATTTAGGGAATTTTTAGAAAATTCTAAACCCCAAAAACTTTTTTTTCCCTTCCTGCTGGGGTTTTAATAAATCCCAGGGGATAAAGTTTCAAGTGGATGGGACACTTTGGGTTGGGGCCTGTAAGTTTGGGCAGCGCAATCCCCTTTTTTTCCAGTTTTTGGGATTTAAAAAATCCCCAAACCCAATTAAACCTTACGGAAAAGCCACATTGCCAAAACCCTCATTTTTTTTCATTTTTCAATGCCATTTGTACTCTAAAAATTGAACTTTTTGTGCTCTAAAATTTAAAGGCTTTTTTGGGAAAATATTTTTTAAGGGGGCCCAAACTTGAACACTCTGTATTTTGTTACCTTCAAAAAAATTTTGGTTTTAGTTTAGGCCAAAAGGGTTTTTAAAAAAAAACTTGAATTAGGAACAATGTTTTTTGCCCCATTTATTTTTTTTTTGTTTTTTTTTTAATATAAACCAAAGCATTATTATTTTATCCTTACAAAAAAGGTTTTTTTAATTTCTAAAAAGATTTTTTAAATTTTAAAATTTATGAGACACAAATTTTTTATTTACTAAAATTTTGTTTTATTATAACTTTTTTTTAAAATTTTTTTTAAACTTGACATACTTTAAACTAGGCCTATCACTTTAAATCACTTTTTTAATTACTTGGGATTGGCCCCGCATCTTTTTATGGTAAGTTTATCTTTGGTTTGGTAATTTCTCCTAAATGAGCGGGGCCCTCCTAGCTAAGAATGCATAATACGTATGATTTGATTTCAAATTCTTTTTTTGTAAGGGGAATCCTCTGTTAAGAGGATTTTTTTTTAATTTACACAAACGCCCACAGTCCTTGTCTAAAATTTTTTTTTGTTAGTTCCATTTTTTTAATTTAAAATCTGAGGTGCACATTTTTTGTAACTAAACTGAGAAATTTTTTAAAAAAAAAAACTTTTTTTCTAAAATCAATTTTTTGTTAAATTTAAAATTTTTTGGGATAGTGATCTTTATTTTAAAAGGTGTACATTTATTAATTACTAATTCAAATTCACAATTTTAAAATTTTAAAGGTTTTTCATTGAAAGATTTGAAGAAAAAGGTTTGATTTTTCTTTGTCATTTTAATGATTCTTTTGAAAACCCCTTTATGCTTTCTTGAAGACTTAATAAAAAACTGAAAAGTGGGCTCCTTTATATGAAACTTAAGAAATGTCACCCAATTCCAGAAAAAACAGCAGAGGCTATTGTTACCTTCCCCCGCCCCAAAATGGGAAAACCTCCCAAACCCCATCAAATTTAAAAAAAGTTTTTTTAAAATATTGATTTGCATTAATATTTAAGTGGCAGGGGAAACTAATTTAAAATCACTCAAAAAAAAAACAAAAAAAATTTTTGTTAATCTTTTTAAAAAATTTCACCCACCCCAAAAAGTTTTTATTTATTTCACAAATGTATTTAAAAAAATTTTGTTACAACATCAATCTTTTTTTATTACAAGCCATCATATTGGGTTTTTTAGTATATCTCAATTTTTAATTTTGGATTGAATGCCCCAAAAAATTTGCGGCCAAACCTTTGGAAAAGTTTCTTTTTTTTTGGAAGGCCCATTCTTTTGCCTCTCAAAAATTTGGGGGGGCCCAATAATTTTACTTAAAAAATATTTTTTAAAATTTTTAAATTGGGTTTTGTTAAGACAAAATCTAGTCTTTCCCACTTACCCTTTGTTTCCTCCAATTAATGTAAAATTTTTTATGAGTATTATATAACTTTTTTGATATAAAAGAAGCCCAAAAAAGTTCCACCCAAAAAAAGGTATCATTTAAAGGGAAAAAAATGTTTAAAAATGGGGTTTGGCCCAATGGCTAAATTATTTTTAAAAAAAGGGAAAAATTGAAAAAACAAAGAAAAAGGGGAAAATACCCCTGGTCTACAAGGGTATAAACCCCCACCCTTTTTAAATGTGGTTAAAAATTTCCCAAACCAAATTTAAACCCGGGCCCCAAAAACCCTTTTATTTTCCCCCCCCCAAGAGTCACTTTAAACCCCCGCCCCCCCAATCTCCCCACAATAGCCCGCCCCTCCCTCGGGGGAAATAGTTAGCAAAACACGCTTTTTTGTTTTGAGCTTAAATTCGAGGCGGGGAGATCGGGTTCAAAACTTGGTCGTGTGAACTGGGGGGGTTTTTTTTCCTAAAGGGAAATTTCCCACTCTTCCCTAAAACACAAATGTTGGGTTCACTTCCTCTCAATTCAACCCGTCCAAATTTCCTAACCCATTTAAAAAATTTTGCATTTTAAGCTAAAACCCCGAACGGGTGGGGTAAGACGTGGTCCCTAAAAAAAAAAAAAAAATTTTCCCCCCCAAACTTCCGGGCCCCCAAGAGAATCCGAGAAAAAAAAACCGACAAACCAAAAGGGTTTTCATCCCCCCTGTGGGTAGCCCCCTTTGCAGCACATGGGGAATCCACCTACCAGTTTAAAACCTTAAACCCGAAAATAACCAATTTGGGAAATTAAAAAATTTCGGGGTTATTAAAATTTTGCAAAAAATAACTTGATATATCAACTACATGCAGGGTGCCTGAGGGTCAAGGGGGGTAAGGTGTCCGACTTCTTTTGCGGCGGGGGGGGTTAAATCCTCGGCCCCGGCAAAGATTTATCTGTTTAAAAAAAAACCCTTTCCCTTTCACCCTGAAAAGGGCCCTTCTTTTTAATGTGGGGAAGCCAGGCCACCACCGGGTTTCGGATTCCACTTTTAAACTGTAGGTCCCAATTTCTTTCCCCAAAATCACCCTCCCTTTTCACATTAGGTAAGTGGTAAAACCCCGAAGGGAAAGTAGACGGGGTTTGGTCAAAAATTTAATAATAATAAAATTTAATAAAAATAAAAAAACAACGGGGAAAATCTGTGATGAGAATTATTTATGGCCTTCCCCCGGCCTCTGTGGCTTAGTTAGCAAACGCACTAGTCGTGTTGAGCTCGACCCCCGAGGACAGGAGATCAAAGGTTCAAAATCTCGGGGGTTTTGAACTGGGGGGGGTTTTTTTTCCCTAAAGGGTTTTTCCCCACTTTTCCCTCCATGCAAAGGGGGGGTTTTCACTTCCTCTAATTAAAAACCTTCCCCAATTTTAAAAATTAAATTTACTTTAATTATATTTAAAAGGGGTATAACCTAAAGGGGTTAGAAACCCGCGGGGTTTAAATATTACAAATAAAATAGGACTAAATTTTTTCTCAGAAACGAATAAAACAATATTTTTTGGGACAAAAAACCAAAAAGATCCGGCCCGGCCCGTACTTTTCATCCCTTGGTACCCACAACCCGGGGACTTTAAAACCCTGCTAAAACCCCCAAAAAAAATTAAAGAGCTTTTCCCAAAACTTTTCCCAACATTTTTTAAAACTTAGCCGGGGGGGAAAAACGGCCCCCCCAATGGATTCCCAAAATTCAAGATTACCACGGGCCCCAAAAGAAAAATATTTTTTTCTTTCATTCTAAAAGGGTTTTTTTTTTTTTTCAAAATTTTTAAAATTATTTTATTATTTTTTTAAAATTTTCTTTTATTTTTATAAATGATTTTTTAAATTTTTTTTTTAAATTTTTAAAATTTTAAATTTTTTTTTTTTTTTTTTAAATGGTTATATAAATACTAACCATAGCCAAGGAATTTATTTTTAAATCCCAAACACAGTTTTCAAAATTTTGGGGGTTTCCCCAAGTTTTTTTTTTTAAATTCCCAAAATGGAGTAACCCATTGTTTGTTTTAAATTTGTACTCTCCTTTTTTGGTGTTTGAAAAAAGGGGCAACAATTCCCAAAATTATTATTCTTTTTGTGTTAAAATGTTTTTGTGTGTTTGTTTTCTTTTATAAAAAAGAAAAAAGGAAGAAAAATTTCACCTTTGACATTGGATTTTTCCCACTTTTTTCCCTTCTTTCCCAAGGTGGGCTTTCTTCATCAAATTTACTCCTAGTAGTTGTTTTTCCCCTTTTTTCTTTAGTTTTTTTAAATTTTTCCTTTATTTATAATTAAAGAAAAGCATGCAAATTTTTTTGCCCAAAAGGGGTTTAGTAACGAAAACCCTCCATTCAGGGTAGGAATTACTCTCAAAAAGGGCATTTTTTACTACCAAAAAACCCTTTACTTTTATAATTTTTTTTCTGGTGGGGGAAAAGGCCTTTCAAAAAACCCAATTGCTACACTAAACCCAGACATTCCCCAACCAAAACCTATCTGTGGTACGGTTTTTTAATGATTTTTATAAAGACAAATCCCCAGGCAACGCTTGATATATTTTATGATATATGCAAAAAAGTAGGGTACAAACCTCAACATTAGGCACTAAAAGTGTTTCTAGTCACTTTCAATGGGGGTTTTTGTGTTATGCTTATAAAATAGGGTATCTGAATTTTTTTAAACCCAAGGGGTTTGAATACTTTTTTAAGTGCAATTTTTAATATTACATTTTTCCTTTAAAATTTTTGGTTTCTTTTGTTCTTTTGTAAAAAATACATATTTAGTAATATAAAAAAAATTTTCAAGAACTTTGGGATTTAAAAAAAACTCAAAATTTTAAATATTTTATACTAATTTTTTCAACTGGAAAAAAAGTTATAGTAAATTTATAAATTATTCTAAAAATGCTTCCTGATTCCAAAAAAACTGTGACACAATCAAAGAAATTTGTTTTTTTTTTTTTAAATTTTTTTCATCTTTAACATTATTTATTTTTTATTTTAAATTTATTTTGATTTGGTTGTACTTTTGTTTTGAAAATTGCCACGCAACTTTTCCCCGATTTTACTTAAAGAATTTGATGCATGAAAAATATTTTTTTTTTAATCTGAAAACAAAAAACCCTTTAATAAAGTTGCAAAAGTGAAACGGGGGCTAAATAATTTATACTTTTTATATATCGGATTGACTTTTTTTAAATTTAAAAAACAATTTTTGCCTATTTTTTCCCTCAAAAATTTTGTAAATAGAGGAATATTTTATTTTTACTCCAAATGTTTTTGTTTCACGAACCAATTTAAAAAGGCCTCACTAAATTAATTTTATCTTTATTTTTTTTAACTGTTCAGTTTTTGTTATTAGCTCTTTTAAAACTTATCAATATGAGTCACACCTGTATCTTTGGGCCCGGGTGGTTTAATATCAACTCTTTAGTCGGGATTTGTTTTGGTTTGACCACTCTCTCTCTCAAAGCAAATACGGGTACTTTTCCCTCTAAAGATAAAATTAACAGGAAGGTTTTGTGGGATGAGGGTTTTTCTACTCTACCAACAAAAACATTTTCCCAAACCCTTTCCCCTTGAAAACATGCCCCCGACCCTTTTGGGACACAGCCACTTAGTTAAACTCCCATACAAAAACGGTAAAATTCCCATCATAAATTTTTAAAGGGCTGGGAGGGACGGGATAAGGGAGTGTTTTTGGGCCCCGTGGATCCCCGTTTACCTCTTTTCGGTTTTTTTAAACTTAAATTTTAATGCTCTTTTTTTATACTAACACTGGTTTTTTCATGTGGGAGTTTTTTTTTTGTTTGGGGTAAGGCTTTTTGTGGGAATTTGTCACAGCACTTTATTTTTTGGACCTTTATTTGGCTGGTATTTTGGGGGTTTTAATTTACCAAAAGTTAAGAACAAAGGGCAAACCTTAGCTTTTAAATTTTAGGGTTTTAATTTATTTAAATTTTTTATGATTAAAATGAAACATTTTTGCATTCCCCGAACAACAATTTTAAAAATTTTTTTAAATTTAAATGGATCATTCTGGCAAAAGTTGTCTCAACATTGATTTTTTAAATTTTTAAAAATAAAATTATGGGTTTTATTCTTACCAGTGTTATTTTTTCCCCCAGGGTTTCTTCTAATGGTTCACAAATGGAAAAAAAAAATTCCCTTAACCAATTCCGACCAAACCCTTTACTTTTTTAAATTTTTTTAATTGTTTAAAAAACCCCAAAAATACACTATTAAAATTAACTTTTAAAGAAAAGGCTTAGTAACCCTTTTCCCCTTAAAAATTTTTAATAAAAACCCCCCCGAAAAGGGTTAAAAAAAATGTTCTAAAAAAAAAAAATTTTTGGGTTTTTAAAATGTGTATAATTGGGCTTTTAAAAATAATTTAAATATTTTGTTTCCCAAAATAGCCTGTTTAAAAAATATATAATATAAAAAAAATGATTTATTATTATTATTTTATTAAAATTTTGAAGACAGATCGATGAATTTTCAAAATCTTTTTTTGTTATCAGAAAGGTTTAAATAAAAAGATAATTTTAAAAAACCCAGCCTTTTTTTATTATAATCTTTTTTATTCTATAAGGGAAAAAAACTTTTAAACTTTTTTTAGGAAATTATTAATTTAAACTTTGATTTTTTGTAACATCACAACTTTTCTTAAATACAGCCCTTACTCCCTAACAATCCCGGGACAATTTTTCAACTTAAAAATTATTTTTTGTTTTGACAACAATAGTAAAAAAAAACATCTTTTTAAAAAAGAATTTAAAAATTTTTTCCACTTTTCTCGACTTTAAAATTTTCACTTTGTGATTAGACAAGTCCCCTTTTTGTGTATTACTAGGCACTTGTGGCTTCACAAGATTTGGTGAAAAAAACCATACAGACATAAAATTTAAAAAAACTTTTTTAAAAAAACTGTTCCCAATATTTAACCCAAAAAACACAATAATATATAATTCAAGTTGTCAATCTAAAACCCAAAATAAAAATTTGCTTATTTCCCTTTTAATTTCCCTTCAGAAATTAAAAGAAAATTAAAATTTATTTTGGGGGGCACTTTGTTTTTTTTGAAAAAAAGCCCCTGTAACCTTTGTCAAAAAAAAACTCATCAATTTTACCGAGTTCAATAATCAATACTGCTAGAAAGCTTGTGCTTAGTGAAAGAAAACAAACATTTGTTTATCTGAAAACAAATTGAATTCACCCTTTCCCTAAAAACCCATTTTTGGTCCCTTTGTTTAGAAGGGGGCCCCCAGGCGTTAATGTGGGCCCATATCCACACAAAACAATTAAAACCATCAAATTTGTATAGTGTCACTCATGTACACGCTATTTACCATGAAAGGTAGCCCAAAAAAATTACCTGAAAAGGTACACTAGAGCAAATTTATTTAAATTTAAAAGCCATACGTTAAAATTTTTTCCTTTTTGGGGTTTTTCATTAAAAAACTTACAGTCTTCCCTTGAGGGGTTCATTATGGCTCAATCCCTAAATTTGGAACCCAAAAAAAAGGGAACTTTTCCCACCTTTAAAAGTAAACAAAATTTTACATTTAATCTGTAAAGTACACTGCCCTTAACCAAAAAAAATAAAATTAAAAAATTGCCAAAAAACCCTAACGTCAAAAAAATTTTCAGGTATTTTTTATATCAATATTAAAAATTATTGGCTGGGGGAAAAAATTTTAAGTATTTTGTGGTTTTTTTAGTAAGTCAATGGAACCCCCCCTTTATTATGTTTTCAGCTCTTAAAAAGCTTTTGGCAAAGTAGTTTATTAGATTGTTACCTCCTCCTTGGTGACCTGATGCCGCAGGCTAAAGGGCATTTAATTTGGTTCCCCCCGTTTTGGGGGATTTTCTTCATCATTTTTTAAATCCCTGGGTGTTCCAAAACCTTTTTTTATTGGGTTCAAGGGCTGGACATCCTTGCAGGCCAGGGGAAAAAACCAAAAATTTTTTTTCCCGCTGTGTTTTGGTGACCCTCAACTTGTGAACGAAGCGTTATCCTGTTGGAAAATTTAATTTTTTCCAAAAAGGTTGTATTTTGAAAGGGGGGCATGCAAATTTTTTTAAAGCTTGATAATATGGGGGTTTTGATAAGTTCCCCTCAACAATTTGGCTTCCCCCGGACCCTTTTGAGGTGGTTTGCAACCCCTATCATTATCACATTTCTGGGCAGCAGGGGGGGCCCCACCTTTCGGAAGGAATTTTCTTTGGGGGGTTTGACTAACTCTGAAACCCGCACAGGGAAAAAAACTCCCAAAACGACTCGGGCACTGAAGAAAACCCCTTGCCAAGCAGATGGTCCCCTCCCCAAACCTTTTTTAAAAACCATTGAGCCTTTGCTTCCTCTGATTTTTGGGTTTAAAAAGGAGTTTTAAAAAAGGGATAGAAAGCTTAGCCCCACATTTAAATGATTCAGGGCCTTTTTAGAATAGGGGCCTTTGTCAGCCTTTTAAAAATTTTTTTAAAATATCACTTTGAAAATAGCTTTTTAAATTTTTAGTTCATACTAATATTTAAAATTTTCCTCTCCTCCCTTGGTGAAGGTTTTTTTTGGGGAGTCTGACTTGGGGTTGTTTAAACCCGGGGGAAACGGTTTTTGGACAATTTTTTTACTGTTTTCCCCCACATGGTTTTTTTACCACTTCCCCCTGAATTTTTTTATATCAAAAGGTAGGATCTTTCCTCCTTTTTGTTGCCCAAATTTTCTGCCACTTTTTCCCCGACACAACTTTTTTTTCCATTATTCATACAAAGTCACACAAAAAAAATAAAGCAAAATTTTTAAACCCAAAACATCCTCAAAAAAATTTTCAACAAAAAACAACAGCTGTTTGCTATATTATTTTGTTCTACAGTTTCTAACAAACCTTCAAAAGGGAGTAAAAAAACCTCAGCTTTTTTGAATGGCCCTTTTAAATTTTAAAAGTTTTTTTTTAAAATTTTTCTTTTAAAAATTAAAGTTTTCTCCTTTTTTTCAATAGTTTTTTAGAAAAATTAAGATTCTTACCAACAGTAATACATTGTTCACTGATGAAAGTTTGTTTTAGAAAGGGATACAAAAAACACCCAAAATTTCATTGACATTGGCTCACCATCTAGTTTTATAATTTTTTTATCTTTTAAAATATAGTATTTAAATTTTTTTTTCTTTTTGTGTAAAACAAAACAAAAAGATTAAAATCAAAAAAATTTAAAAAAAACCATTCCCTTTAAATTTAAATTTTTTTAAGGTGTCCCGTTTTTTTTGGCAAGCACTTAAAATCCCAGAATGCTTACCCGGGGGCTGGAGTTTTTGAAGTTTAAGTAGCCAACGATTTTCCCAAAATCCATCACAAAATTTTTCCCGCCTTTAACCCCCACGAGCGATGAATGATGGTTTTTTTGATTTTTCAACTCAATTTAAATGATAAGTAAATTTTGAACAACCCCAAAATTAACTATGTTTATTGGAATAGTATAAAAATTTTAATAAGGGACTTTTTATAAAAAATGGACAATGTCTTTTATTAAAATTTTAATTTTAAAACTTATTTTTAAAAATTTTTTTTTCCCCAAAATTTAAAGGGTTTTTTTTTTTCAGGAGTGAAAAACTGGGTTACTTTTAAAAAACTATAATTAAAAAAGGATTTTATTTTTTAAACATTTTCAGATATCATAACTAAGACAAATAATAAATATTTTTTGTGAAAAAGGATTTCTAAAGAAAACTGTTTGTATCAAAATAAGTTTTAAATATATCAAAATTTAAGAAAGGTTTCTTTTACCCATAATGCCAAAAAATTTCTTTGTTTTAAAACAAAAAATAATTTTGCACTTTGAATAAAAACCCCTTTAAAAAAATGTGTAAAAATACAATTTGTCAAAATTTTTTAAATGTTTTAAAAATTTTATTTCATTAATTTTAATTTTTTAATTGTCCTTTTTTTTTCCCAATTAAAATTTTTTGTGCCCGCAAAAAACTTTTTTCACAAAAATTAAATTTTTTAATGTGTTTAAAGCTTAAATATGCTATAGTTTTTTTTTCTCTTTTTTCCCCCTCACCAAACCCCTCACAAACCACGGTTTAAAATAGGGATTTAACTACAATGTGTTGGGAAGGTTTTTAAAATTTTGAAGACAAGTACCCACATTTGTTAGAGGGAAAAATTTGGGAAAAACTTTAAAAAAATCACTTCCGGAAAATCCACATGGGAAATTTTAACTCCTGTAAAAGGTAAATTTTTTAAATAAAAAAGGGCTTTACATTTAACCTTTTCCCCATCGTTGTGGAAAAAAATTTTTATTGGGTTTTTATAAGTTTAAAAGTAAAAAAATAAAAATGATAAGTATTTTATTTTTCCTTATTTAAAATTGGCACTTTTTTGTTGGGTAAAACAAAAATATTTACTAAAACGTGTTAAAAATGTTTTAAATGAAAATGTTTAAAAAAGATTGTAATAATTGTTTTCCCATTTTATTTATGGGCCCAAAAAAATTTTGATGAGGGAAATTTTTTGAAGAGGGCCCCAAAACTTTTTAGACTTGACGTTGACACCAGCTGGGAATGAAGTATTGAGGTTTAAATCAAAAAATTTTAAATTTTGGGGTAATTTGCAAACCCCAAATCCTACATGCTAACAAAAAGAGGATAGGGCCCCCTAATCATTCTAAATGCAATAAATTTAATCGCCATATAGGAGGGCCACGTTTTTTTCTAATTGTATTTTGGGAAACCAAAACAAGGGAAAATTTTTCAATTGGGTTTTTAAAAGAGCAAAATTTTAAAAAACCAAAAAAAAAATCTTTTATTTTTTATGGGAAGGTCTTTTGCAAAAAGTGTGGAGGCCCAAAAAATTTTTTTAAAAATCTCTGATAAAAAATTCTTTCCCAAAAATAATTTTTTTAAACTTAAAACGGTTTTAAAATTTTTTTCCAAATTTTAACACAAAAAAAGCTATCAAGCTACCGTGTCGATTTTCCCCGGGAAAATTTCCAAAGGACTCGATTTTAAAGGAACCCGTTTTCTTTAAGTAAGACCTTGCTGTCCCAAATTTATGGGGTTTAAAAATTTTGAACCCAAAACGCTCCCAAAATTTCATAATTTCATTTAAGTAAATCAAGAAGGAGAGTAAAAAAAAAATTTAGGGCCAAAAAAAAATTTTTAAATTTTTTTTGGGAAAGGGGAAAATTTATTTCATGCCATTTTTTACTTCCCCCAGCACGAGTTTAAAATATTTAAAAAAATTGCCAAAAGAAAACCCCCTTAAAACCCCAAACCCCAAAATTAACCCCTCATCAAAATATTTTAAAAAGAAAAAAGCTTTATTGAAAAACTTTTTTCCCCAAAATTCAAAAACCCTCTTTTTTGTGAAAAAATTAAATTCCCCTAAAGTTTTAAAATTCCAAAATAAAATTTAAAAGATAGCGCAAATTGGGGAACGAAAAGGAGCTAAAAAAATCTAAATTTGTTTTTTGACAGATTTTTCCCTTGCTTTGATTTGGTCATAATGCGAGCTTTCCCCCAAATTTTCTCGTCCCCAAAAGGGGCTATGTTGAAAACTGAACAAAAGTGCTTTCGAGATACCCCAAAAAGATACCCGAAAATTTTATAAGTGTTGATTTAGGGACACTAGATGAAAATTGGGGGAGTGATTTTGAAAAATTTTTTAAAAGGGTTTGGGAAAAAATAAATTTTTAAAACACTTTTTTAATTTTTAATTAGATGCTTTGGGCTACTTGTAAAATTTTTGCAAATTTCTTAAGGCACAAAAAATTTAAAAAAAGAAATGTTGATTTTCACATTAAATGAGGTAAGGTTTTTTTGGGAAAAAGTTTTGTTCAAGCAGAAATTTTAAAAGAAAAACTCCATAAACAATTTTAAATAGCATTTGGGGGAATTAAAAATTTTTTAGACATATAGAAAAAAAATTGTAATGGAAAAAATTTTGTTAATACAAGGGAAAAATCAAAAAATCAATGCCAATTCATTAATTTATCTTGAATTATTAAAATTATTTGAAGTTAAAATGGGAAGGGTTTTAAAACCAAGAAAAATGGGAAAACAGACAACTTGGGCTTAACTGCTAGATATTGCTCCACCCCATACCAAAAACGTGCGTATAATCCCTTAAGATCATGATCAGGTTTTAACACAAAGGAATTTTGGGTTTTTGGGAAAAATAGAGATCGAGTGAAGTTCAGGAAGCTATTTTCAGAGGGCCTAAAATGTTTAAAAATTTTAAAAATTCTAAAAATTTTCAAATTTCAGGTTGAATTTGATTTTTTTCATTTTTTAAACATCTAAGCCAAACACCCAGGCACATTAAAATGACCAGACTGATTCAATTTGGAAAAAATGGTTTGGTTTTGGGGGAAGCTGTATGAATTTTAAAAAGACCTGATAAACTGCAGTTTTTTTTAAGGCCCACAGAAAAGAATTCAAGATAAAAATATTGTGATGCTGGAGTTTTAAAAATGATTAGATAAAAAATCAAATTTTGTAAACATAAAGATTTGATAAAAAATCAGGGGTAGCATACAATAACAGTCATCTTCAAAAAGGAGCAATGTTTTAATTTAAAAACCGGGGGTTTCTTTTCAGAATTCCCGCCCTCCCCAAAAAACACATTTTTAAATTTGGTTGCTATTCCCCTGAAAACCAAATGTCTGGAGGGAAAAATTATAAACTCTGTAGGAAAAAAATACTGCATTTCATTAAAACGAGTCACGCCAAAAAAAGGAAAAAGGGTTTTTGATGATTTTGATAGAGATTGTAGATAGAGATTTAGCAAAATAAGAAGCATTTTTAATGGTAACTAAATTTTTCTAATATAGCTTCTAAAAAAATGGTTTGTGTTTTATATTAAAAAAAAATATTTTAAAAAAAATGTAAAATTGTTTTTATACTTTTTAAAAAAAGTCATGATGGGGAATAATAACAACATCCCCCCTCTATTGAGTCATCTGTGAACTAGGCGGGGGCACTCAGTTTTTTGTAGTCATATAAATTCAGTTGGAAAAAAAAAAAGTTTTTTTACAATTTTGTCCCAAATTTTTGTTAATTAATAACCAACAAAATGAAACTATAAAAAGTTCATTTTAGATTAGTAAAATGTTCTAAATGAAGACACCACCCGCAAAAAACCAATTAGAAAAGGGTTTTTTATTACACCCGTTTGGGAAAAATTTTCTCATGAAAAATTTATTCAGATTTTTGTTTTTTTTTGATAATCTCCAAAAATTTTTCCAATATTAGTAATTTTGTTATTGTAAAGATACTACTCTCTTCATTTTTTTTGTACATTATGCATTAAACCTTTCCCTTTTTTTGGTTTTGTGAATTTTAGTTTGTGAAAAATTTTTTAAATATTAATTTAAAATTTTTATTAATATGCCTTTCAACCCCTTCTTTATATTTTTTAGCTAGTATGGCACCCAAAACCAAAAACTAGCTTTTCTCCCAAAAACCACTTACTTTGAGTCAGTGTGTATAATTTAGTTGAAATGGGTTAAAATTTTTATTTTTCATTTCGGTTTTGCTATTTAATTTTTAATAATGAAGATATCTTGATTTGGGATTAAATTTTTTTCTATATTACATGTTTAAAATTTTTTGAGTGATGTCCCAATTTTTTTAAGAAATATAAATAAGCCTTTTAATCAAAAATTTTTATGCTTTTCAAAGTTTTAGCTATAACACAAAAATTTTTCAGTGGTTTTATTAAAAGTAAAAACTAAAATTAAAAATGGAGGGTTTTTTTAAAAAAATTTGGGGTTTTTAATATTTGAGGTATTAGCATATTGCAGTAAATAATTACAAAATTACCGTTTTTTATTTTCAAAGAATATCCAACAATTTTTGAAAAAATAAATCTTCTTTTACATCGATTACTATTTCTTGCTTGTGGGTAGGGCAATTTTTTTTTTCAAAATTTTATATTTTTCATAAATGGCTTTCTAGGCCCTTCCGGGAACCATATGCCTTTTAAACTAAACCCTTTGGGCTAGGACAGGCCCAAAATCCCAAACCCCGCCATCATTTTTTTCTGTGAAAGAGTTTAAAAACCCTATTTTCCATCAATGAAAATTTTCCGGCCCTGCCTGGAAACGAACCCGGGGTCCTTACTCAGAAGGCAACTCCCTTATGAATGAGTTAAGGTGTTGGGAAACTTATTTAACCCCAAAAAATTGTTTGGTTAATTTGTTTTTTCCTGAAAAATTTTAAAAAAAAAAACAAATTTTTGAATTGATCAGGGGGTTTTTGCTATGGGCAAAAATAAGTGTTTTCTTTTTACCTCTGAAAACTTAGGTTTTTACAATTCCCAGTGGGTTTTCACTTTATGGGGGTTCTAGGCCTAAAAAAACACACTTTGGGGGTTTCAAGAGGGAAAAAAAAATATTTTGGGCGGGGTTTTGTATTATTCTGGGGTAAAAAAAATGGGATATAAAAATGTTTTCGATTCTTAATGAATTCCCAGATTTCAAACTGTTTGAAACGGCGCATAAAAAACTTTTTTTTTGGGGGTATATATAAAATGACCCTTTTTGGGTTTTTTTTTTCATTTCCCTCCCCCCCCCCCCAAAACCCTAATCTAAGGGGTGATTCTGAAGACTTTGATGGCCAAAAGAACGAAAACTACGGCTTTACTCATCGTTCAAGGGAAAGGGTAGGGTTTAGTTTTTGTCACCTTACGGGCTGTAAGTGCGGATGAACAAACCCTTCCCCTTTTACCAAGGGAACCTGCTTTCCCAAAAGTTTTTTTAAATTTGTTTTTACAGACATTTTTGTTTAAAAGGGGGATGTCAGATGATTTTTTAAAAACAGAGGATTGTTGATCATACTGCACCCCAAAACAAGTCTACAAAAAACAATGTTGAAAATTTGTTTTTACAGTGGCCCTGGGGTATTTTCGTGCAATTTTTAACTTTATTTTCACCCAAAACCATGTTTCCCAAAAAGCTGTATTTCCCCCATCCATTGAGAATTGGGGGCGAACCAAAAAGTTTTTTAAAACCAAAACAAAAAATTAAAGGTTTTTTTTTTTTCCCAGGCTTCTTTGGGGTTTATTAAATTTTTTGGGGTTTCCTTTCAAACAGAACAAAATTTTTAAAAAAATTTCAAATTGGTTTTTTTTACCAAAAATTCAAGAAAATCATTGAAAAAATCAACAAATAGTACTTTTTTTTAAATAGGCTTACCCTTTTAAAAAAAAATACCCTAAGTTATAACAAAACAATGTAGGACCCGATTTTTAATTAAACACTCAAAAACAAAAGATTATTGATTTAGTAATGCAAATTTATGTAGATTCAAAAAGAAACTACTATAATAGAATAATAAAGAAAGAATTTTTTAAGATCAAATGGTAATTTTTTAAAATTAACAGGGGTCAAGGGGAAAAAAAATAATCAAAAAGGTTTTTATCAAATCAAATTTGCAGAAGTTTTTCCCATCAAGACACACTTAAAAATATTTATTTTATTTTAAAAAACCTTTGGGCCCGTTTTTAAAAAGGGTCCGGGAAAATTTTTAAAAAAATTTTATATATTTTTTGTTTTCGAAAGTGTTTAAATTAGGGGCACTAGATGTTTTAAAATTGCGGAGACTTGGGTTCAAATTTCCGGGTATATAAATAAGGAGGGTTTTTAACTTTTACCTCCACCCAAATGCGAGTTTAAATTTCCCCAAATTATTTATTTTCCCCTTGGGTCTAGCCCCATTAGCTTAAAAAGTATATAAGGGATAAACCCAAAAAAGGTAGTGAGAAGTGGGGGGTAAAAAAAAATAATTAAAAAAATACACTATTCAACAAATTTAAAAATATGTTTTAATTTAAAAATTTTTAAAATCTCTAAATTTAGATTAAAACATTTTTTCCTTTTGGGGCATCCCTTCTAAATAGGGCCCCTTGTTTGTTCTAGCAGTCTTTTTCACCACGACCCTGGGTGTGTATTGATTATGTTTGATTCTTAGTAGCCATCAAGGACTGATGTTTGCTTTCTAAAGTGGCCATGAGGGAGGTAATAAAAAAATTTAAAAATTTCAACAACAATTTTTAAAAATTTTTTGGACGCAACTTCTCCTCAAATTTTCCCTAATTTTTTAAAACTATTAAAAACATTAAAAAAACCATAACAGGGGGGGGTGCAGTTTAAAACTAAAAAAAGTATTTAAATCGTGGTTGGGTTAAATATTTAAATTTCAAAACATTTTGACAGTTTTTTAAAAGACTCTTGGCTATTACAACTTTTAAAAATCTAGTTAAAAATTTATGTCTTTCAATTTGGGCTCCATTACACTGCACACTGCTGGGGTTGATTTTTGGGAAACTCAAAATTGCCTTTTTGTAAAATATCTTTTGGATATTTTCCCAATTTTCTACTTTATTTGGTTTGAAAATCGTTAACTGGTTTTGGGATTGTACACAACACCCCTTTTTTGTAAAACCCCCAACTAAAAAAAGTCTGGAGGGGAAAGGGTTTGGAGAAAAAATACCATTTATACACTTCTCCAACCCGTTTAAAAGAAAAGGGGCCCTTTACACAAGTTTTTCACACAGCAGCCTGTTTTAAAAGGGTTTTTTTTTTGTTTTGCAACTCCTCTTGATAAGGGAAAGGCTTTTAAAAAGTGGGGGGGATAATACAATCGGGAAATTTATAGGTACTGTTTCCCCTCATGATTTTTTCAAATAAAAAAGGCCCCCTTATGGAAAAGATGAGGGTGCACACCAAACATTACCCTTTGAATGGAAAAAAATTTCTGATGATTCATAGGGATTTTAAATTTTCTAATATCTGAAATTCTTATTGAGCCAGTGAAAAAGTTTTCAACCCAAAAAAAACAAATTTTCCATTTCGGGGGGTTTTTTCAAAGATTTATCAGGGGTGTTTCAGCTTTAAAATCTTTTTTGATTTTTTAGAGACTGTACTACCGAATTTTTTTAAGAAAAAAAAATTTAACTCTTGAAGTATCCTTAAAAAAACTCTGGGCAAGGGCAAGCTGTAGCATGCTTTAAAGGACCCCCTGTGGACTTTGGGGGAATATTTAACACTCAAGTGGGGATTTTCCTCTGTAAGAACATATCAAATCCCCATGGGTAGGTTTGTTTCAAACCTGTACCCTTTTCAAAAATTTATTACCCACATAAAACAGAGTTGTGAGATTGTGAGTACTTTCCTTTGGGTTAAATGCCTATTAAAAAGTCTTGTGTAAATTATAGATTTGTTAGAATAAAAAGCTTTTTTTGGGAGCGCAAACCTTTATACAAACACTCCATGCAATCTTAAAAATAAAAAGATGGAGGGGTATATGTAGGGACCATGGGGCATTTTTTGCCAACCTATAAACCAATATTCCAATTTTTAAAAAAGGGTTTTTTTTGGGGTTATCCCCTTTTTTTAAAAACTAATCAAAATATGCTTGCCTAAGCCATCTTAGAATTATAAAAATTTAAAACTTCTTTTTTATTCTTTTAAAAAAAACTTTTGTGGGGTTAATTTAAAAAAGTCTTCCCCCCAGAATTTTTCTTTTATAATATTTCAAATTTTTACAAACCTTTTGATAATATGTATTTGAAAAACCCTTTTTTTTAACCATTTAAAATGGGGTAAAAAATAACATCAAAAAAGCCAAAATTTAAAGGGGAAGGGAAAAAAAAAATAACAAAATTTTTAAATTTTTTTCATTTTTTATTCCTTAAACCCAAAAAAATATAAAAATTATTAAAAACTGCTTAAATTTTTTTAAATAAACCAAATATTTTTAACTAATTTTTTAAAAAAACAAAAAAATTAAAAATTTTAAAATAACTTTTTTTTTTCAGAATATCTTAACATTCATATAGCAACAAAAAACCAATTTGTTATATTGTGTTTTTTAAAATTTTACCTTTTTAGCATTAACTTAAAGGCTGCCAAATTTAAATTTTTCTTAAAAAATCCTAATTTTTTGGGATGGTGTTCATGTTTTGGGCACATAGAACACAAAAGGGCACAAACGAAAGACACTATCCCTAATTGTGTTTCATTTTTTTTTTTTCAAAATGGGGGCAAACCATTTTGAACTCAAATTTTTTCTTTCCTTTGGGAGGGGTAGGGGGTAAACCCCCCTTAAAAGTTAAATATGTCATAATCAATTTGTATGTATATTTTTTTTTGGCATAAAAGTGCACAAACCATTCCCCAATCAAATTATTTTTAAAAAAAATTTTTTTACATTGATTTTTTTCATAATGGGTGGGGCTTGAAATTTTATGTTTTCTAAATCTCAAGTTTTCCCTTTAAAATATGTTTTTTCTTGAATGCCCAATTTTAGAGCCCCAAAGGGTTACCAGGGAAACAAACCCGGAAAATCTTAAAATCAATAGATACCCCACGTTTTCCTACGCTTAAGTTTTTGAATAAAAACTCTACCTATTAATTTCCCAAAAGCCCTTGAAACACTAAACACTCTGGGCTTCTGAGATTAAATAAAGGGGCCCTTTTAAATTTAAAAAGCACTAATTTCAACAATTTAAAACCCAAAAACCATTTTTGCCAGACAAAATTTTGAATGGGCCTGGGGACACAGGCCCAATTTAAAAAAAAAAAACCACCCTTACCGGGATTTGCTGCACTCCTTTTTTTACTTTGAGTCCTTTTAACACCCGGGGTTTGCTAGTGGGCACTGCTGGGAGGCCCGAGTCCCACGTATTTTTATTTTTTCTGGGCCTGGGGTTATTTTGGTTATAACCCCCCATTTGAAAGCCCCACCCCATGTACCAAGGGTTACTAAACAAAATTTTTTCAAGGCCCCAAACGTTTTAGTTTTAAATATTTCATTAGTTACTTTTCATTTTTAATTTCAACAAAAAATGAATTTGCCAAAAAATTAAAAATGAAAGGCCCTTTTAAAACAAGACCAAGGTTTTTTAACAAGAGGGAAAAACAAAAAATTTAAGTTTTTTGTTTTTATTTTTGCGTTTTAGGTTTCACTGAGTAAGGTTGCTTTTTGTTTTTTTCTTGCAGATGGCAGAGAGTGAAAGATCTTGACAATGACAAGAATGAGCTTCTTCGATTTTAGTCCAAGTTGAGCGGGCCAAAACTTCATTGTGCCTCTTTTTTAAATTTAACTTTTGTGTCTCGGGTTTGGGATTTTTTTTGGAAAATTTCCCCGTGAAGAAAAAGGTTTTTAAAGGGGTGTCCAAAATATGGAAAAAAGCATTTGGGCCCACAAAACAATTTCAGAAGTAGCAATTCAAAACTTAACCCCAATAGTTGTACAAATTTAAATTTTTAATTTTAATTTTTTAAGTTATTACTTAAAATAGAGAAAGTTTTTTTTTTGAGAGTTATTTGTTAAAAGCTATTTTGCCCTATGAAAAAAATTGTATTTTTCCCCGAATTTCCCCAAGGCCTCAATCTTTCTTTTATCCGCAAATATCGTAATTTTTTCATACAATTTCAATCCTGACACCAGTTAATTTTTAACAGAAAAAAAATTTAAAATAAATTTTAAAATTAATAGTAGGTTTCCTATATAATTTTATTTGATACAAAACAGAGACTTTAATTGCAGTTAAAGCCCCATTCCTTTTGCCCAATTTGTGGCATCCAGCCGCTAATATTATTTTCACAACTGTACAGGGGATTTCTATTTGACCATTTATTTTAGGATGATTTTTCTTTGATATAATTAGCCCAAAAATTTATTTTTTTTTTAAAATCCCTTTTTGGGTAAATTTTTATTCGAATTAAAGGATCACCCCGGGTTCAGATATATAAAAAGTTCAAAAATTTAAATTAAAAAATCATCATCTTGCCATTAAAAATGTTTCCCCGCCCCGTTTGGGCCGGGGTTTTGTTTATTAAAAAAGCCCTTATCTATTCTTTTCCCTTTCCCCCATTTTTTTCCTCCCGCAAAACCCCTTCCCACTCTCCTCTCCACACGCTTGCTGCGTTATCTGTTTTAAAATCTTCCCCCCAGGGCTTCCTTGCGGGCTCTTCCTCTATCCTCATTACGGGGCCCCAACCCTTCATCTTAGCTTTTCCCCTACTATCTCATGTACTTCCTGTACCGTAACTCCCAGAACTTTTTTACTTCATTTCCCAATCTTATATCTTCTGGTGACAGGGGAGCATGCCCACTCAAAAACTTCATTTCCCTGGCTTCCCCCCTTTCCCCTTTTTTCTCTTTTATCTAATGTCCAAGTTTCCCCTGCCCTGGGCATTAAGGGATTTCTCTTTAAAAGCCCCTTCCTTACACTTAGAGGGGACTTTCTTTCCATAGTAGGTCTTTTACACACCCGTAGAAAAAACCCCTCCCCCTTTCTGCCCTCGTCTCACTTTATTGTTCTCCTGCCTCCCTTTTTTCCCCCAAACCCCACTTCCCCGATACTTCACATCTGCTTCCTTTTTACCTTTTTAAATCCCCTCCCGTTTTATCCCCTTTCTTGGGTTTGGCTCTGCCTTGGTTTTTAAACCCCCCCACTTAACTTAAGTCATCTGCAAAAATGATTGTTTTTCATTTTAAAACCTCCCTCAATTTCCTGCCACTCTATTTATTTTTCACATTTCCCCTCACCAATACAAATTTAATGGGAAATGGGACTTCCCTGCTTGACTCCATTTTTTAATTGGGGCCACTCTGTCCCCCTTTTCTGTCTTTTCACAACTCACATTTTTATCAACAATTCATTACTCTCCTTTTCCACCTTCTTTTACTCCCGCCCCCCATTGCTTTCCATTTTCTTTCTATCCACAATATATAGGCCCTTTTTTACATCCCCAAATGGCATTAACGATCCTTCCCAAACACATATGTCTTTTCCATTTAACTGGGCCAAATTTCCCAAAAAATTTTTTCTTTTGTCGACCTTTCTCTATAACCCCTGTTTTCCTCTCTCCCTATTCCATTCACGCTAAATTTCCCCATTTCCCCCTTTTCCCGAAGCCTTTTTTTAAATTTTTTATGGGATTGACACCCTCAGTGTTATTCCTCAATTTTTTTTAAAACCCCTTCAATCTCCTTTCCTGAATAATTTTGTTAAAATAATACCTTTTTCCCAATCCCCCCGGCACCCTTTTTTCTCCCCCCCACACTTTTCCGTTGCTACTCCATACCCCCCACCTGGGGAACCTTTCTCCTGCTTTCTTTTATCCCTTTCCAAATTTAGTTTGTCCACTCCGGGGGTTTAAAAACATACTTTTAACAAAAATAAAATGTTTTAGATAACTTTTCACACATTTCTTGTAAGATTAAAAGAAAAAATATTTTTTCCTTTGTTTTTGGGTAATGGGTTTGAAAAACTTTATGTTGCTAATTTCAATTAAGATTTAATTTTTTTTTTTCTTTTAATTTTTTGAAAAGATTGATTTTTTTATTAGGTTTTTTATAGCAAATCAAGTAAAAATGTGATGGGTCTATAGTGCAATGAAAATTCCCTTTTTTGGCATGGGAAAAAAAAAATATCATAATATTGTATGTGGGAAAAGTGTCCCAAAATATTTGGGGGCTAAAAACTGTTTTTTGGGTGATTGTTTTTGAAGTGAAAGTCAGCCTTTTTAGTTTTTGTCCCCAAAATGGAAAAACACTCTACGTTTTATAAAATCCCGAATAAGAGTATTTTTTTTAAAAAAAATTTTTAATTGGGTGAATTAAGTGGTTTGAAAAATTAAACTGTAAATTTGAAAAATCATAATTACAATTTCACAAATAAAGTTTTTGGTAAGAATTAGAATTTTTTGTTGAATAGGGTTTTGCAATTAAACTCAAAAAATGTGGTAGAAAATTTTAATATTGACTTTCATTTTTTGGGATTTTGATGAAAAAACTTTAAAATTTTAAAGGATATAAAAAAAAGTTATTAGCATGAAACCAAAAAAATTAAAAAATTTTTTCAAAGTGGGGATGAGAAGGGGGTTAAAACCCCTTTAATTTTTTAGGATTCTATAAAAAAAGTTACAATTCGTAAATCCCTTTTATTAAGTAAAAAATAAAGGCTTTTACTTTTAAAAAAACATGTTCTGGTTTCAGCTAAGAAATTTTTTTACATAAAAAAGGGAAAGTGAAAAAAAACAAAATCAAAGATTAATTTTTTTTAAATTCCCTTATAAATTCAGCCCAAAAATATAAACAAAAGTTGAAATAAAAAAAAAAATTAAGAGATTTTAAGTCTTTTTTAAAGACACAGAGGACAAATAATACTGAAAAAATTTCCCCTTTTTGTTAAGTTTTTTTTATTCCTTCAACATTTTTTTTAAAGGGTTTTTTGTTTTTTTTTTGCTTTTGGGAAAGTTTTTTTAAAACAGGAAAAAACAATTTTATTAGAATTAAAAAAGCTTTGAACATTTTAAGTAATTTAAAGTTTTTGAAAGGGTTTAAGCTCACTTTATTGGTGAGTTCCTTGGTTTGTCAAACTTTTTAGAGGGAAAATTTTTTTCGTATTTTGATTAGTTTTTTTATTTACGTGCTTTAAAATTTGTACCTTTTAAAGAAAAATTTTTTGTTTCAAAGGGAATTTAAAACGGGCTTTAAATATGACCACAAAATTGGGGAAATGTTTAATAACCAAAAATTAAGTTAAGAAAAGGTTTTAGCTACTTAAAATAATCAAATTATATGGGTCCCCTTAAATAAAAAAAATTATGTTAAAGTAGATTTTAAAATTGCGATTATTTCTTAGTAAATTAAAGTCTTGAATTAAATTTATAGCATTTTTGTAAAATGCTTTTATTTTATACTACATTGGGCCCGCTTTTCGGTGTCTGCTAATATCACTTTAATTAAATACAGTGGGAAAGTGGGGAAATCCCCGGGCCCCCACCGAGTTTGTATTCCCCGTTTAAAATGTAGGGCCTCCCTTTCATCTTTACAATCACTTACCATTTCACTTAGCGTAAGTGGGATAACACCCGGGGAAATAAAAAAGACGCGGTGCTAAAAATAATAAAAAACATGTTTTAGTTTGAAATTTTTTCCCGGGTTTTTCAGCGTTTTTTTGCTTTTGAAAAATTGCGGTGGCCATTTTTTTTATTACTAATTGTCTATTTTCCCAAAAATTGGGCCATTCAGCATCTCACTCTGTATTTTGGCAATTTTTCAAAAAATTTTTCCAAACATTTTTTTTTAAAATTTAATTTTGCATTTACAAGTTTAAAAAAAGCTCTTTCCACTTTTAAACAGGGGTCAGAAACCCAACTGGGCCCTTTTGAGTGGGGCCCCCACTGTACTATTTTCCCTATTTATGAGACTTGTTTTATATTTTTTAAATTTTGTTAAATTTTAAAAAAACTACTTATTTCAGTTCTTCATTTCCCCGTTTTTTTGTGTGTATTTTTCGTTTAAAACAATTTCAATTTGGATCATATTGAAAAAAAGAACTTAAATTTCAAGATTATAATGAGGGGAAAATTGGTAGGTTTACTATTAAATAGGTTGGGCTATTGGGGGGAGTGATTGAATGTCTTCAAGAGGCAGCCCTCACCTCTTTTTCAATGGTACAGTGTAAAGTGTGAAATGTAATTTTTCTTTTCACTGTAAAAACCATATGGTGTTTGGGTTTCCCTTTTTTTCTTTTTTTTCTATCTACCTTTCCGTACCTTATTCCAAATTTTTAATATATTAAAAAATTCATATTTTTTTATACTCCCTTTGGGGAAAGGGAAGAAAAAAAAAATTTAAAACTAAAGCTTTGTATATTTTTTTGGGTTTTATAAATTTTGTTTAAATTTTTGTGTTGATCCCAAATTTAAAGGGGACATAGGTGCTGATTTGGGGCATTCTCTCCCTTGATCTTTCCCTTTATGTCAACTTTCGATTTAAATAAAATTGGTTAAAATTTTCTTGTACAATGTTAGCACCCTTATTTACAACACAACAAAAAAAACTAATTCAGTTTAAAAAAAACAAAAAAATTACATCAAAAGGGAACAATTCTTTTTCACTTTTTCTATACAAAGGAAAAAAAAAAAAATGAATCAGTAAAACCTTTCACAAAATTTTAATTGGGGGAATTTTCCCGGCCCTCCACCGTGGTTCGGATTTAAAATTTAAAATTTTTAGATTTCCCCCAAATTTTATTTTCCAAAACACCCCCCACCATTACACATTAGCGAAGTGCGAAAAACCCCAAAGGGTAGTAAGACACGGTTTAATAATAATAATAAAAATAATAAAAATTAATAGCAACAAAACCCTAATTAAAAATTATAATAATAATAGCAAAAAACCATAATTATAAATTTTAAAAACTTTAAATTTTAAATTAAAAAAATATTCCTTAAAAAATAATATTTTTGGAAAACAACTTGAACGAGTAGTACAAGTGTTAAAAAAATATGGATTTTCTCGTAAATTAAAAAATTTTCTCTATTGACTTTCTTATAATTCTCCTTTTTTTTTCATTTTTTTCTTCCCTTTAACTTTTTAAAAGTGTCTTCCGGTTTCCATTTATCTGGGATATCTCAGAAACCACAAGCAAATTTTTAAAAAAAATTTTTGGGTACATTGTTTTTTTTCCATTTCAATTTTTTAAAATTTTTATCAGTTCCAAACACAATTTTAGAACAAATTGTGTCCATAAACCAAAAACATGTAAGCAATTTTTTGTGGGCCCGCAGGTGTCCTTGGGAAATTTTTCTTGTAAAAATTAATTTTTTCACTTTTTTAATTTTTTTATTAAAAAAAGCACAAATTTTCCATTACTCCTTCTATTGCTTCTGTTTAGCCCCCCAAAAAAAGAAAAGGGAAAAGGGGAACATTTTTTTTTCAAAAATAGTGCTAAAAATAATACACAACTATTTTGTAGGGGAAATTTTTATTTGTAAAAAAAAACCAGGGCATTGCATAGGGGAACCCCTAAGAATTCTCAGCACTTTAAAATACCCTACTTTTAAATCTAAAGGAAATTTAAAAATTTTGGGAATGAAAGGAATAAACATTTAAAATAACTTCTCTCCCCGTAGGTGACCTGGCGGGCAGGGGGAAGGGGGTCAAAAAATTCTGGGGCTGGCGGGCCGGGGGGCAATCCCCGTCCCCTCACAGATTTTATTTTGATTTCCAAACCCTTCCCACAAACCCCTTTACAAACTTTTTGTGAAAGTGGGGGAATCCAGGCCTCCCCCCGTGGTTTTGGATTTTCCCCGTTAAAACTGTGGTCCTTCATTTCATCTCACAATCACCCTTACAAATTTTCACATTAGCGTTAAATGCGAATAAACCCCCAAAGGGGTAGTTTAAAACGCGGTGCTAAAAAATAATAATTAAAAATTTTTTTCTCCCATTCTCCTTTAAAGTGAGGTATCTGGTTTTGCATCATTTACAACATTTTTATAAGTTTTAGAATTTCCCCTGAAATAACCCCCAGACTTTGTCTCCTTCACTTCTCACAAAAGTTTCCAACCATTCCAACTATTAGTTTATAATTTTACTTAAAATTTTCACTAAAAAGTAAAAAAAGTGTAGGGGTCATTCTTTAATTGAGGTACAATTTATAAACTTCCCCCCTAAAATAAAAAATTTTGTTATTTTTAAAAAAAAGGGAAAAAAAATTTGGGAGTAGAAAGGTAAAAAAAATTAATGAAAAATTTAAAATTGGGAATTTTTTTTTAAACACAAACTAGGGCCAACTAAATTTTTTTAAAAGTTCCTTTTTTTCACCTCACTAACTGTCCCCCCTCCTTTTAAAAAATTTTAAATTTTTATATAAAATTTTAAAAAAAAAAGAGTAAAACAATATATAACCCCTGGTAAAATTTTTCCCATAATATTGTTTTTTTTGTTTGAAAAAAAACCCTTTAAAAAAAATTTTTTATGGGAAAAATTTTAAATTTATGTTTTGTTTGCCAAGTCACACACTGGGCAAACAAGACATTTGAAATTTGGGGCTAAAACCCCCCACTAGCCATAGTGTGTTTTTTTACATGTATTACTAATTTTTTGTTATTTCATTAGTCAAAAAAATTTATTTTTTTATTTTCTCGGTCAACGTACGAAAAAATTAGGGGAAATAGTAAAGAGTTAAAGATAAATTTCAAAACACTTCATTAACGTTAAAAAATCATTTGGAGTTTTTTAAAAAACTATGCTAAACCAGTTTTAGTTCAAACCCTAAATGGAGGGAGGAATTAAAACCCCAAAGTTTTTTTTCCACTTTTTACTTTTATTATGGTTTTGAAAATCAAAAATCCGCCAAAAAAACACTTACTAAAAATCGCTTTGGGAAAAAAAAATGGTGTATCACTTTGCTAACGTTGCCTTTAGTGACGAAAAAAATGGGTTATGGAAACCCCAAAAATCCCCCAAAAAAAACACTTCACTAACATCGCTTGGTAATAAAAATGGGGTTAACACTTTTTCTAAAAGTTTCTTAGTGACGGGAAAATGTTGTTCCCAAAAAAACCAAACCCCGCTAACATTAGAAAAAAATTTAAAAAAATAAATAAAAATGAAAGTGTAAAACTTAAATTTTTTTTTGGGTTTTGGGGAAAAAAATCTGAACTAACTTAATTTTGTAAGAATATTCACTACAAAAACCCCATTTAAATTAAAAAATTAAAAATTTTTTTATATTTATTGTTAAAAAAAAATGGCAAACTTAGTAAAAAAACATATTTTTTTTGGATTTTTGAGATTAAAAACATTTTTGTGCATCTGGTTTTTGCGAAATGATGAAATTTTGAGTTTGTATTTTTTTTAAAAAAAGAAATATCTTTCAAGAAAACAATAATTTTTTTTCTTTTTGAAAGACTCCCTTTAAATGAGGGGGGGATTCTAATGCTCCTTTAAAACTCGGGGGGGCCCCCTGTGTGCCCCCCCTTTTTTCCTCCCCTATATCTAAAAATAGTCTGAAACCAAGGGCAAAATTTTAACAAATTTTGCCCCCGATTCTTGGGTTTTTGGGACGGGACTGTTCAAATTTTATACCTTTGTAGTGGGCATATAAACATACTTTTTCATACCTGCTGGGTTTTAAAAAACTGTGAAATTTTGTTATTTCTTTGTGAGTGTTCGTTGGTTTAAGATAAAAGGGGAAGGAAATTTTTAACTAAAATATTTTTAGGCTAAAAAAAGTTTCCAAATACATAATTCTCAGGGGGTGGTAATTAACATTTTAAGAAAATAGACCTGTAGTACTTGGTTTTTGGGTTTTTTTGTGCACTTTTGTTAAGAAGAAGAAAGTCCTCAGTGTTTTATTTTGCCCAAAAAGGGGGTTGGGACTTAGGGAAAAACCGGCCCTTGGCCCCCCCCTGAAGCAAAAAATTGAAGATTTTTTTTCTGTGGAATTTAAAAAATAAAAAACCCTAAAGAAAAATGTATTTATTTTCATTTGGGAAAAATTACTTCCGTGCTAGAAAAATGAGCTTCAAAATTTTTTTTAAAAGAAAAAAAAAAACCCAAAAATTTTGTGTTCCCCAACATTTCCCGATGGAAAACAACGTTCCCAAGATTGATGTTTAAAAAAAATTTCCAAATCCTGTAGTTCGAAGATATTTTTAAAATTTTAACTTAAAAATTTTTTTAATGAATTTGTTTAAAGGTATGGCCCGGAAAGTTTAATTTCAATTTAAAAAAAGGGGATTTTGTTCATCTGTTTTTTGGGAAAAAAAAAACCCTTTATTTCTATTAAGTTTCCGGGTTTTTTTTATTACTTTTTTGGGGGGAAATGTGGACAGCGACCCTTAAAAATTTATTTTAAGGAAAAAAAAATTTGTTGGGGTCAGTTCAGTAAACATTTTAAATGCAAGGATTTAAAAAAAATCATATGGGGGGGCCCAAATTTCGCATTCACCCTTTACCCCAACATTTGGGGTAAATGTGGGAAAAGTATTAAAACCCCAATTTTTTTTTTTACTTCGGAAAAAAAAAGTCAAAATTATTTATAAAAGGTTCACTGATTCTATTTATGCCCAAAAAAACTTAAAAAATTTTTTCATTTTTTTTTTTATCTAAAAAAGGCAAACAAAAAAATCAGTAAAAAAATGTTCACATTTTTCCCCACAGACCCTATAATAAAACAAATTTCCTAAAAACAATTTTCATTTTTTTTTAACGGCAAGGCCCCAAATTGAAAAAGATTTGGGGGGTTTAAAACCCCCCCCCCCCCCCCCACCAAAATTTTTAAGAACAATTATTATGGGTTTAATTTTTGGGGTTTAAACGGGGCAAACCTTAAAACTTGCGAACTACACGGCCTCAGAAGGGGCCAAGAGGGGGGAAAAAGGGTTTTTTTTGTTTTTAAAAAGGTTTTATTTATTTGAGAAAATTTTTTAAGAAGAAAAAATCAATAAATAAATAAAGACAGAAGGTCAAAACTTTTCGTGGTTGGCGATTTTTAAAACCCCTTTTTCCCCTTCAAAAGGACTTTTCCCCTCAACTGGCCAACCCTCCCCCAAACACTCCCTTTGCAGACCTTAACTCTTTGGGTTTTTTTTTGTATCATGTTGGGGGAAAATTCCCCAAATCTAATTGTAAAAAGATGCGGCCTGTCCCGCACCCTTGCAGTAGAATTTTTTTGTAAAAATTTTAAGAAGGGGTGCAAAAATTATTTTCAGCCCCTCGCGGGCATATTGTTTTCAATTTTGATGGACTTGTTAGTTATTTTTTCAAAAAATGGCTTCTTATATGTCGTGCCTATATAATGTGTGTCTAAAGCGGTTTTTTTTTTAAATTTTTTTCTTTGTCTTTTTTGTTTTTGTTAATTTTCCCGCATTTTTTTTTGGCTGCTTTAAAAAAGGCAAATTTAAAAATTTTTTAACCCCAAGTTCTTTATCTTTACTTAAATATTACACAAATTTATTTACGTCTAAAAGAAATTGTGACATTATGGGGGACCGTGACAGGTTGTATAGATGGAGATAAAGAGTTTCGTTGTTTAAAAGGAAAAAAGGGCCCGGGATTAGAGCTTCTTCCCCGAAAAATTTTGAAAAAATACAACATATCTGTTTTCATTAATTTGGTTTAGGGAAAAAACTTTGGGGCAAATTTAAACAATTTATCACTGTTTTCAAAGAAAAACGACTGAGCCTTTTCAAACCTAGATGAGCAAATATTGAATAGCCCTTTAAAAATGATGCATTGGAAAATTAATTTTTGTGCCCAAATGCTAGTGCGGATGAAAACAAAAACTAATTGGGCAAATAAATTTTTATTCATTTAGACAAATTTAAGGGGGTAAATTTTAAAACCGATGCAGTTCCCCCAGCCCGTATTCAAACCGAAATTTTAGAGGAAACATTGTTCAAAAGTAAGTGGAAATTTCCCCCAAAATCAAATTTAAGAAATATGGGTTGACATAACAGAATGGTTGAGTTTTTTTTAAACCCAAATTTGCCCAAAATTGTGAAGATGAGGGTTTAGTTTCAGCCGAATTCCGTATTTGATTCAGGCCCCTTTAAAATTTTAAAAGGGGCCCAGAAAAGGTCGAAAGTTTTCCTCGGGCTCGATAAAATTAACCTAAGGTTTACAAAGTTTGAGATCTCGTTTCGGAAAGCCCTTTAAATTTTTTGGTTTTAAGTTTAAATTTCGAGAACTATTAAGCTGACTCTTCAGAATTTGTCAATTTGGGAAAGCTGTTTTCGACAAAGAAAGGGCCGTTTTGGGAAAAAACAGCTGAGAGCACTCGAGCCCTTTGGGGGCACCTCTGTTTAAATTTGTGACAATGTTTTTACCCCATGGTTGAATTTGTTTTAGGAAGATTTAATCCCTTTTTGGAAAAGTAGTGGTTCTTCAGGTCAAGGTGAGAGGGAGTTGGGAGAGTCAATGGAATTTCTCCCCGAGGGAAGTCGAACAAAAAGAAACGCATCTGTCTTTCGGTAAAAAGGTTTTAAAAATAAATGGGGGGAGAGGGGGTTGTAAAAAGGAAGAGGAGGAAAAAACCCGCTATGGAGAAACAAAGGGATTTACAGCAGCTGCATTGTAGATACAAAAAAATGGCCCAGTTCAAACACTTCAATGTGTATATTTTTTAACGCACACATTTTTTTGTGGATTGGGTTTTAAAAAACCAAAAAAATTTACCCCGAGATGAAAGCTTAAAAATTTTTGGTCAGACTCGTTGCGTTTTTTTTGTCTAAAAGGTAGCAAATTTTCAAATAGATGTAAACAAAGTGTTTGATCCCGTGATGGTAAAAACATATTTTCTACTTTGTCCCCCAAACTAGAAACAGGTTCTTAAGTTCCCAGGGATTTGGGGGCAATTTGAAGAAAGAAACCCAAAAGTACAAAAGGGGCCCGTGGAGGGAAAACATTTGAAATAATTCTTTTCTTGAAGTACTTCTTCAGACCTTACTGTACAGTTTAAAAAGGAAAAAGGGGGAATCGAAAATGTTTGAGCCCCGTTAGACATGGGGGGCCCAGGGCATCTTAAAATTTTTGAAGGAAATGGTAGGACAAATGGGGTACACATCAATAGGAGAAGAACGTATTCAGGGATGCTTTGGTTTTGGGGGGAAACCCCGTCAGGTGAAGTTTCAAACCAAACGTTTTTAAATCTAGTTGGTAAACATCAAAAAACCTTTAAGTATGGGGACCCTTTTTTTTTTTTTATTATTGGGCAAAAAATGTTGTTCGGGGCCTTCCGCGAGAAAATATTTGGGCAGAGGAACTACAAATTTTTGGGTATAGAAAAAAATTATGAGGTTGGGGCTGGTTTGAAGTTTTTAAGAGGGTAATTTTTCGGGGAAAAAAAAACTTTACCGGGGAAAAGTGGGGTTCTTAAATGTGGTTTGGTTTGCTGTGGGTCACCTATTGAAATGAACGCTAATTTTGGGGGGGGTTTTCCCTGAAGAAGTCATTTTTTTACCAAGACCTAAAACTTCTTTGTTTGATAAAGAATATGCCAATTCCCCCATTCGGGATTTGAAGTTTGGGAATCGAGAACCCCGAGAAGCGAAAGGGCAAAAAAGGGTGAAAGTAAAGAGCAACATTAGAAAATTTTAAAAACCTGTCAAAAAGGGGTTGGATGGTCATTTAAAATGGGTGAATTTTTTTTTTTTCCCTGGGTGGATGGGGCGTTCCCCCCCCCCCACCCCCCCTCTTTAATTAAATTTTTTAATTTGCCAGAAGCGGGCGGGAAAAAAACTTTTCCCAAATGAAATTTTCTTGAAGTGAAAGAACCCAAAATAAAGGGGTTTGAAGAGTGGAAGAAGAGGGAATCATAGAAAAAGTTTTTTTTAATGCTAAGTGTAAAAGAGGGACATTATCTTTTCCCCCCAACCATTTATTTAAAGGGAAAAGGGTACCATGGGAAAATTCGTCCGTGTTTTATGCCTCACAAAGGGTCAATTTTTTTTTCCCTTTGCCCGAATGATTGCTTAAGGAAGGGCCGAACTTGATTTAGCGTTTTTTCCCTTTCCCATCCCACTTTAGAGGGGAGCTATTGGTATTATTTCAGAAATAAAAAAAGATTTCTTGCAGAAGGACTTTGTTTAACGAAGATCGAGATTTCGTTAAAGGTTCTTGTGGGAAAAAAACCAATGGGGAAAGCTTAGTCCCAAGACATGCACGTGTGGGGTTTTAGTGTTTCAACCCCGTCCTTTTTTGTTGGGCTGTCATTGAAAACCATTAGACTAGTCTTTGGGGGTTGTGAAAATAAACGCTTTTGGGACTACATGTATTCCCCGAAAACGATTTAAAAAAAGTAAAAAGGGTTTTTTTTGTAGACAATTTTGTATCGAGTTTTAGACAGGTGAGCGAGCTATATCAGTTTTGACAAAATCAACGCTTTGTTTCTTGAAACAAAAAGTTGTGTGAGAGGATGGGGAAATTCAAACCCTGAAGTTGACCCAAAAATGAAGTTTCCCCGCTGTTTTTGGTTTTGCGTTGAGAATGTGGGAACTGATATGTGGGCCCTCAATTCAGCCGTAAATTTTTCTCATTGATTTTCAGAGTGTAACTAAGAGAAAAATTTTGTCAATTGCTCATAAATTGATGACCCAATTGGTTTTTTACAGTCCTGAAAAAATTGATCCCCAAATGTTTTATTCAACATAGGTGGGGGCCCCTCCAAGTGGGCTAGATTTAATAAGTTCATACAAAAGAAAAGAAGAGGTTTGTAAAATGGGGGCAAAAGGGGCTTCAATGTCCAAACAAAAATTTAAAAATTTCCAGGAGAACGCGAAGGGTAATCTTTATACGTTCTGCGGGGTGCCATCAAGATGCATATGGTTTTTTGTTTGTGTATTTTAAAATCGGAAACTGAACTTGCATTAAAGTTTCAACTTGTTCAGGCTAAAACAAAGGGGCGCCCTTTCAAGAAGACCCTATTTCCCCTTTTTGGCGCTTGGCCCGTTTTTTCCATAGGGAACATTTAGATTTGATTGGGGGCACTTCTTTTTTTCTGGAGTGATCCAAGTTTTAGTTTTTTGGGGGGATACAAAAAGAGGAGAAAAGGGGTACTTTTGTGCTAATAAGGGTAAGAGGGTTTTAAAAGATTGATGGCAAAAGAAAACTGGCGCCAAAGTTCCAGGTCCAATTAACCGAGCAATCTAGGCCCGGGCCCAGGATGTTGCTTTAAAAATTTGATCAGGGAGCTGGTTAGAGGGGCCCCGAATGGTTTAAACTGCCCTAGATCAATGGCCCATGGAAAATTGTTTCTTCGATGAAGAAGTTTTCTACCAGGAAAAAAAGAAAAGGTGCGGTTACGACTCTACCAAATTTTAAAACCGATAGTGAGTTTTTAAATTTCCAATTTTTTCTCAGTAACCCTAAAAAATTTTCCACCTTGTGGGGGTGGGTTTCTAAGATTATTTGTAATTGCATAAATCAATCTAAGACAAGGGGGAAATTTTGTGCCATTGAAGTGGATGAGGCCGAAGGGCCTTGTCAATTTTGATTTATTTAAAAGAATCTTTTCAAGACTCTAAATCGTCCGTCAAAATCACGAATTTATTTGTGGGCGTCAAAGATGTTTAAAGTCTGAAAACACGAATATCGGAACCGGGGATGTGCCCGGGTCTCAGATATCCCCCTTTAAATTTCCTTCTAATCATCCAGTGGTCTTTAGATTTATTTATGGAAAAAACATGTCAAAAGGGAAACCCTGTGGGGGTTTCAGGGCTTTTTAGTTTACTTTGAGAGAGGTTGGATTGGGAAAGGGTGGAGAACCATTCGTTTTTGTTGTTTTTGAAGTGCACTGTGGGGCAAAAGAATTTTTCAAATTACAATTTTTTATTGGTTTTGTGCACCTTAAACCCGAAGACAAGGGGGCGTGACACCATAGTGTTTGAAGTCACCCAAAAGTTTGGAAATTTGGGGAGTCCACTTTACTTACGAGGGTGGAAAAAAAGCCTGGACCCTGCCTTTTTACTTTTGCATGTATTGTGTTGTCCACCTGGAATAGTATCTGCATTGTCATCGGAAACCTTCTACAGGCCCTGAGGGGATTTTGTGGGTCGATGTGGAAGACCGTTGCCATATACAGTGATAACGGGGGCAACCCTTGTAGGTAAAAACCAATGGTTTTTTTACAATTGGACGAGGGAAAAAATTAGATTAATACTTTCAGAAAAAAAAACAAAAGAATTGGGTTTTGGAAAAATTAAAAACCCCCGCTGCTCCCTGGTGGAGTCCCCCCATTGGTATGGTGAAATTCCCTTTCTTTTGAGAATACTTGGGAAAAGCCCGGGGTGACCCTTTTTAAAAGGGAAAAAACAAAAGTGCTATGTGAATGTGTGGCTAAAAATTTAAATTTACGGAAAACCCTCTGATGAACCTGACAGCCCTTACCCTTGACACTGGCCTTATTTTCCCTTAGGTCTTCAAGGGGAAATAGGAAACCTATTGTGGCCAATTGGGAACAAATGATCTGAAAAGAAAAGGGCCCAAGGTTTCTTGCAAAAACTGTGTTAAGTTTTGAGGAAGAGGTTCCACAAATGAAATTTTTTGGGTCAGCTGGGTGAAAAACAAAGAGCAAGATAGAGATCCCTTAAAGGTCGGTTTAAGTGGTTCTATCGGGAGTGACAACCTCCAAAAGGCTGGGCTGGCCCTTAGTTGTAGTAAAAGAGTTGTATGCTGGACGTTATAGATTACATCGACTGGTGATTTGGAAATGCATCCCATGGTTTTTTCGAGAACACGAAATGGGACTGTCATGGGCCTATTCAACCTGTATAGTCTCGAAAACAACAATTCAAAATCAAGGGGAAAAAAGGGACGCCCTCTAGATCGTCCCAATGTTCCAACCCGAAATGTTTTTTAGAAAAGGGGAGATCAAAAAAAATTTAAAAAATGCTTTTTTTGGGAAAAAGGGGGCCAGGGCCATAACCTTACAATCGTTTTGAAGCGAAAAAACCTCATGGAAAAAGGGGTTTAAAAAAGGGTTTGCAGCTGCCCAAAACAAAACCGGTTGGGAAACCACTCGCCCCTCACTAAATTTTTTTCAATACTTTTTTTTAGCTGGGCGAAGTCGACGCCCAAATGAGTCATCGTTTGGGATGAATGTCAAGAAAAAAACTTTTAAGGCCCTATTTTCATTTTGGAAAAAAAAGCGGAGGGAAAATGTTTTGGTGTTTTAACTGTACAGAGTGGCAAGAAAATGGGCAGCTACAAATTTGGCATAACAAAGTATTTCAGCAACACGCAAAACCGTTTAGAAGATTAAATTGGGCTAATCATGAAATCTCTCTGAGAGCATGTGCGGGGACCGTATGGGTTTGTCCCCAACGAGAAAAAAAACGCCGAACTTTAAAGGGCCCCTTATCTAGCCCCCGAGCTGGAAAGCGTCCCTTTTTTTTGTGGGACCTCATCAATGGGCCCTCAAACACCCGGGGTATTGGTCGACAACCGCACACGGGGTATTGCAATGATTTGATCGACACCAATTTTTCGTGGATTAAAGCGAACCCTAACAATAGGGGAAGGATGTCATCAAACTCGAAAAAGCCTACGGTAGAAACCCCAAACCCCGAAAAACCCGGTCTTATCAAATGCTAATGTTTTTACATTCAAGGTTTGTGGGTTTGGAAAAATTTCTTGCTGGGTTTGTGAACAAAAATAATTTTACTAATGGCCAAATTTTAAAGATACGGGAAAAACGTTTTGAACCCAATATATGCGGCTTTCCCGTAAAAAACCCTTTAATTTTTAAAAAATTAAAAGGGTTTTTTTAATATCGTGTTTTATTCATGCAAAACCTTTCTGTCCCCCTCACACTAAATCGTTCTCGAACCTTTTCGATGTCAAACTGGCAACAAACATTAAAAAGGGTTGATGACCTCTTGTATTAGCCCCACGGGTTTTAAGGGGCCCCGATCTATTCCTGTATTTTTGGAAACCGCCAAAAAAGGCACCAGTTTTTCAGGAAAAAAAAACCCAAATTTTTTCGACATAATTTAAGGGCGTGTCCTGACTTGTCTTGCCCACCCACCAGAAAGGGGGCCCGTCTTTAGGGAAAAACCCCTTACCACCCTATAAAGGGGGCCCGGGGGGGGTTTCTACACCAGAAAAACCCATTGCGAGGGGGGGGTTCCCCGAGTTTAAAGACATAGCATTTCGGTTTCAAGGTCCCCGATGTATTCCGGGCATGTCGAGCCCCCCAAATGGTGCGCTAATATCAGGCAAAAAAACCCCTTTCGACATAAACAAGGTCACATATATTCTTGGGCCCGATTGACTTGTTGAAAACCCCCAAAATGACGCCCGTCACAGGGGGAAAACCCCTTTCCACATAGGGGGGGGGGAGAGTGGGGTTTCGACAAATACCTTTAAGGAGGGGGTAGTGAGGAGAAGTGAAAGGGGTTTTTAAGGCAGGTTCACACTCTTCCTACGCTGCCAAACAGAAAGGGCTTCGTGCCCGTGTTCCTTCTGAGGGCGAATGGGGAACGCCTGACGGGGGGGTTGGGCTGCCCACAAAAAATAAATTAAGAACTCCAACCTACCATCCCCAATCCCCCCCAGCATAAATAAACCAATGAAAAAACATAAATTACCATTGATCCAAAAATTTAAAAAGCAATGAGTATACATAAAAAAAAAAATAAAAGAATAAAACGTATACAAGTACCAACATGTTTGGAACAAGAACCAAAATGTCAGGAAAACTGAAAGGGGTTTTTGGGGTTGGGGTGGGTTGTGAGATGGGGAGGGGTTTAAAAACCCAAAAGCCAATCCCGAGAGCGAGGGGGGGGTGATAACGTTATCAAAATTTAACCAATCCCGGCCTTACAAAAAGGTGGGCCACCCCAAATTTCTTTTAAAGGCCTAGAATTCCCCCAAAAAAGTCTTATTTCGGGAGTGGCCGGGAAAGGGGGGGGGGTACGGAGGTAAAATTTTTCTCCCCCAAAGATTGGGGGGAAAAAGTTTTTATTCCTTTTTTTTCCCCTCCCTTTCCCAAAAAAAATAAAGTTTAAAAAATTTAAATAGTTTAAAAAATCTTTTATAGAAAAAATACAAAGTTTTACACTAAGGTTAAAATAGTAAAAATAAAAAAGTGCTTGGAGCACATACTGTTTTTAAAAATTTTAGTTTCATTTAGCAAATTTCAAGGGAAAAAAAATTTTTCAATGTTTTTACCCATTAAAAAAAATTTTTTCCTTCACGATGAGGAAAGTTTGACTCAAAAACCGGGGGGTCGTTTAATGCCCCACCTGAAAGGCTTAACCCAAAATTTTAAAAATTTCAAAAAGTTTAAATTCTATAGATACTAATTAATATAGGGCAAAAAGGGGTTAGAACCTACTTTAATTTAAAGGTTGTTTATAATTTTAAATTGAACCACATCCCGTTTTTAAAATTTTTCTTTAAAATTTTGTTTTATATTATTAATTTTATTGGGAAAGATTAAAATAAATAGGGAAAAAAGCACAATGGGAAACCCTTAAATTTCAGGGTTCCCCGTTTTTACGTGATCTCACTTTATGCGTTTTCACAAAAAACGTGATTTTAAAAAATTAAAAAATTAAAGCCCTGGTTGGGTGTAATTTTGCAGTCACCCCGTATGGTTTTTGACTGATAAAGTGGGTTCACACTGGTCCGTGAAGTTTGGGAGCCCCCACTAAAAGGACAAATTTTTGAAACCTATTCCAAAAATTTAGTTGTTTAATTTTTTGGGCCCCCAGAATATCCTATCCCCAAATTTTTTGCCACCATAGGTTTTTTGTTTAAAAACAAAAAAAACGGGGGGTGGCGCCCGGCAGTACCCATAACGCATAAAATTTTGAAACCTAGCCAATATTTAGTGCGAATTTTTGCCACAAGAATTAAACCATCCCCATAAAATTTGGGGGCCACCAAGTTTTTGTGAAAAATTAAAAAAAAAAACTGGGTTCTTTCCAACTTCAGTCTCTAGTAGGCCGGGTTTTTCATTGCTTTTTTTTACCCCTTCGAACATTTTTTCTGCCACAGTTTCCCTTTGAATGCGTATTTAAAAACAAGGGGGGGGGGGGGGGGGGGGGGGGGGGTGGGGAAAAAGTTTTTGGGTTTTAGAAGTCCCCAAATTTTCCCAGGTCCGTGGGTTGGGAAAACCCCCTTAAAAAGCCTATATTTCCCGAAAAACCCATGACAATTTTTTGTGCTGAATTTTTTTGGGACAATAATATCCTATTTCCCCCTAATTGGTTCCCCCCATAGGTTTTTTTGAATAATAAAAACAAGGAACCTAAATCCGTATTACATTTTGTTTGAACTACTAGGCCATAGTTGAAAGATAGTTGGGGGTTCAACCCCCCCCACCACAAAATTTTTATGAACAAATATAAATGCTTTATTTATGGTTAAATCGGTCAAACCGCAACTCTTGCGAACTACACGCCTCAGAAGCGCCAACAGGAAAAGGATTTTTTTGTTTTAAAGTGAATATTTATTAGAGAAAATGTTAAGAAGAATCATAATATATAAATATAGACAGTAAGGTCAAAATCTTTTTGCGTGGTGTGGCGAGATAAAACCCCCACTTTCCATTCAAATGGACTGTCCTCAACTGGTGCCAACGCCATGCCCTCAATCACTCCCATGGTGCTTTTGTATCATTGGGAGACAGCCCTAAATTCTAATTGTAAACGAATGCTGCCTGTCTCACACCTTGCAGTAGCAATTTTTAGTAACATTAAGAAGTGCATAAATTAATTCACAGCCGCGGTCATATTTTTCATAAGAAGGAGCTCTGTTATTATTGATTCAAAACATGGCTTCTTATATGTCGTGTGCCTATAAAAGTGTGTCTATTTGTTGTTTTTTAATTTATGTCTTGTCTTTTTTGGTTTTTTAATTGTCAGCATATTTTTGTGCTGCTAAAATGACAAATAAAAAATAGGTTTATCCACATGCTTCTTTATCTTTACTTAAATAACATCAAATATATTTACGGCTGTTAACGTAAGTGACATTATGGCGAGCCGAGACAGGTTGGATAGATGGAGATAAAGAGATTGCGTGTTGTTTAAAAGGAAAAAGAGGCCGTCATTAGAGCATCTTTCGCGAAGATTGTGAAAACAACAAACATATCTGTTTTCATTAATGGAGAAGGACTTAGGGCCATTGAAACTCTTACACCACCAGCTGTTGCAGGAAAATTTACTAGCTTGCAAACCTAGATGGAGCAAATATTGATAGCCTGCTTGAAAGTGATGCATTGAAAATAATTTAGTGCCGAAATAGCTAGTCGGATGAATTACAAAAGCTAATTGGCAAATATTTGTTTTCATTTACAGATTAAGGTGGTAAATTTTACACGAAGCAGAGTCCCGGCATCAGTAATGAAAAAACCTGATTATAGAGTAGTAGCATGTTCAAAAAGTAAGTGGAAATTCCCCAAGATCAAATTTAAGAATATGGGTTGACATCACAGATGGTTGAGTTTTGAGACCATTCGCTAAAATTGATGAAGATGAGGATTTAGATGCATGCCGAATTTCCAGTATTTGATTCAGGCCCCTTAACTAGTTCAAAGGCTCGAGAAATGGTCGAAAAGTTTCCCGGACCTCGATAAAATTTATCCCTAAGGTTATACAAAGTTTGAGATCATCGTTTTCATGATGCGATGATTTATTATATGTGTTTTGTTGAAGTTAATGTGCGAAACTATTAAGCTGACTCTTCCAAATTTTGTCAGATGGGATTCTGTTATCGACTAAGATGGCCGTTTGAAACTCAGCTGAGAGCACATTGAGACTTTGGAGTCACCTCTGGATAAGTATGAGGCAATTATAAACCTCATGTTGAATCTTGTTATTAACGGAAAATAAATCCGTGCTTGTACGTATGGGTTCTATCAGTCAAGGAGAGTAGGCATTCAGAGCTTATGGACTTTCTCCTAGGAAGTCGAACAAGAAGACCATCTGTCTGCTGTACAAGTTTTAATATCCAGTGGTGAAGGAAGTTTAAAAAGGTAAGAGGAGTAATATCCCCAGCGATGGAGAAACAAAGGATACTACAGTACGCATTATAGTACAAGAAATAGCTAGTTAAAACACTTAATGTGTATATTTTTTACGCTATCACATTTTTCTTAGATTTGTTTTTAAAGTCAAAAAATTGACCATAAGATAGCGCTTAAAATTATTGGGCAAGTCTTTGTTTTTGTTTGTCTGAAAGGTGGACACATTGCAAAGAGATGTAAACTAAAGTGAGTTTGATCTAAGATGGTAAAACACAGTATTCTACTTGTCCCAAACTAAAACTAGGGTTTCCTTAAAGTCTGGATAAGGACAATTTGAAGAAGACTACCTGCAGATTAACAAGGGTTCCTGTGGAGAAATACCATTAGCAAATAATTCTTGCTCTGAAGTAATTCTTCAAAACTCTTAATGTAACAAGTAAAAAAGGAAAAGGGGTAATCGAAATGGTCGACTCTGATAGACACGGGATCCCAGACATCAAACATTCTGAAGGAAGTGGTAGGACAAATTGGATACACACAAAGGAGAAGAACGTATTCAGCAGCTTTTGTTTGGAGGAAGCCCATCAGATGAAGTTCAAACAATCTTTGCAAAATCTAGTGTAACCAACAAAAACAGTTAAGTATGCGACTTTTAAGTTATTTATAATACAAAATATGTTGGTTCTGTGCCTTCCGCGTGAAAATATTTTGTGTCAGAGTGATAACTACAACTGTTGGGTATAGAAATAAATTAGTGAGGTTGGACTGTCGAGTTTTTATAGAGCTAATTTTGCGAGGAAAACTCAACAGGTAAAGAAGTCTTCTTAAATGTGGGTTTGTAGCTGTGAACACCTAGTTTAAATGAACGCAAATGGCGGGTTTCCATGTAAAATCCACTTTCTCATACATGACCAAACTTCTTTGTTGATAAAGATATGCCAATTACCAACCCATTCTGATCTTGATGTTCCTGGAATCGAAACCCAGAAAGCGAAGGACAAAGGCGAAAGAGAAAGAGCAACATTAAACATTTTAAACAACCTGTCAAACGGGATATTATTGTACTTACATGGGTAACTTCCATGGTGGAGGACGCTCCCCCCCCCCCCCTCTCACTTCAAATTTCTTAATGGCTCAAAGCGTCGGAAACAACTTCACGAAACTGAAATCTCTTGAAGTAGAAAGAGCCTCAACTAAAGGTTTGAAGAGTTGAAAAAGGGAATCATAGAAGAAGTGTTTAATGCCTAACGTGTAATGAGGGACATTATCTTACCCACCAACCAGTGATCAAGGAACAGGGTACCATGAAGAATCGTCCCCGGGTTTGATGCTCAGCAAAGATCAATTTCTGTCCTTCGCTGAATGATTGCTAGAGACGGGCCGAACTGATTGACTATCCTTCGCCTTCTGCTATCACTTCAAGTGGGAGCTATTGGGTATTATTGCAATATAAAGAAAGATTTTCTTCAGATTGGAACTTTGTGAACGAGATCGAGATTTCGTACGGTCTGTGAAACACCACATGGGAAAGCATATTCCTAAAGACATCACAGGTGTTTTCATGTTTTCACACAGTCCTTATCTGTTAGAGCTGTCAATTGAACATCCATCTAGACTAGCTCTTGAAGATTATGAAAATAACGCTTTTGGGACAAGCATGTTTCCAGAAAACAATTAAAAAATGCAAAGGGTTTTTATTTAGACAATTGTGTCTCGAGTAAAAAAATAGACAGGGTGAGCGAGCTAATATCAGTTTATGACAAAATCAACCTCTTGAGTGCTTGAACAAGTGTCTGAGAGGATGGAATATTCTACTCTGAAGTTGACTAATAAAGAATTTCAACTGTTTTAGGTCTGCAGTTTGAGACTGGAACTGATGATTGGACATCAATTCATCCTGTATTTCTCTCATATGATTTTCAGAGTGACTAGAGAACAATTTTGTCTAATTGCTCATCAAATTGTATACCCATTGTGTTCACACTCCTGGAACATTGATCCCGGAAACTGTTGATTCCACAGAAGTGCGCCTCCAATTGGGCTATATAAGAAGTTCAAACAAAGAAAAGAAGATTTGTGAAAATGGACTAAGGGACCTTCAATGTCCAAACAAAATTGAAATTCCAGGAAACGCGAAGATATTCTTCAACGTTCTGCGATGCCATCAAGACGCATATGGTGCGGTTGTGTATTTGAGATCGAAACTGAACTTTGCATTAAAGTTCAACATTGTTCAGGCCTAAGAACATGTCGCACCTATCCAAGAAGACCATATACCAACTTCTGCGCGTAGACTGTTTCCCTCCATAGGGAACATTTAGATGTGATTGGTCCGCACTTCTGTATTCTGAGTGATCCAAGTATAGTTTTTTTAAGCGTGGATACAAAGAGAGGAAAATGGGATACTTTGTGCTTAATAGGCTCAAGAGATTAAACGATTATGGCAAAAGAAGACTGGCCCACGTTATTCCAGTCCACGTAACCAGCAATCTAAGCCATCGAGGATGCTCTGCTAAGAATTTGATAGCAGATGAGCTGGTGAGAGGTGCCTGAATGGCGAAAGCTGCTCCAGAATCAATGGCCTAAGGAAAGTTGTTTCTGCTGATGAAGAAGTTGTCACCAGGAAGAGAAAGAAAAGGTCGTACGACTCACCAAAATTTTAACCAACCGATAGTGAGTGGTATTACCGATTCCGTCTCTCAAGTACAAGGTGCTAAGATTCATTTGTAATTGCATAAACCAATCTAAACAAGGGATATCATATGCCATGAAAGAGATGAAGCCGAAGTCCTTGTCATTAATTTATTCAAAAAATCTTTTCAAGACTCTAAATATAGACATGTCAAGTCCAACTGAATGTATTTGAGGACGTCAGAATAAGTTGTTCTACGTCTGAAAAACACAATATCGAACCAGGAGATGGTCAATTCAGATATCCCAACCTTATGCCTTCAAATCATCCAGCCATGTCTTCAGATTGATCAATGAAACACATGTCAAGGCAAACCATGTGAGTGCGGTCCTTTGAGTTTACTTAGAGAGAGGTTTCTGGATTGTACAGGTAAGGAGAACCATTCGTCTGGTGTTATGAATGCACTGTGGTGCAAACCGAGTTGCATTCACACATCTTTATTGTTCAGTGCCACCATTACCTGAAACAGAGTGCGTGACACCAAAAGTGTTTGAAGTCTCAGGAAGTGGATCTGGCCGGCCACTTTACTTACGAGATGAAGAAAAGCCTGGAACATGCATTTTTACGTGGTGCATTGTATTGTGTTGGTCCACCTGAAATTAGTATCCATTGTCATCGATGCCTTCATACAGCCCTGAGGAGATTCGTGCCGATGTGAAGACCGTCTGCCATAATACAGTGATAACAGGGGACTAACTTAGTAGACAGCCAATGGTTTTTTCACAATTGACAGAGAAAAATTAGATTAATGCTTTCAGCTCAACACAAAACGAATTGTTTGGAAATTAAATCTCCTGCAACTCCATGGTGGGAGAGCCTTATTGGTATATGAAATCCTGCTTTTGAGAATACTTGAAAAGCCGGCTGACTTGTATAAGGAACAGACAACGGTCTATGTGACAGGTGCTATAATTAATTAACGACCTCTACTCTAATCTATCAATGATCCTGACACTGACTCCATTTGACACCAGGCCTTAGTTCTTCAGTCTTCAAAGAATAGGATTACCTGATTGTGGCCAATTGGAACAACTGACTAAGAAAGAGGTCAAGAGTAAGGAGAAGTGGCATTACGGGACCATTTGCATAATCGGGTGGTGGAAGGGGGATGGGGGTGAGAAGGGTTTGGAGCACACGATGATGGCTAGAGAGATGAGGGAGGGGGTCGAGGGGTGTGGAGTACCTGTTTTTTTCTTATACCTCATTAAACATGGTGCAGTTACAGGACTCAATTGCAAATAAGAAGGTGTGGGAGGGGGATGTGGGATTAAAGAAGGTTGGAGCACTCGATGTCGTGAGGGAGGGGGTGTGAGCACCTGGTTTTTTTCTTATCCCTTCATTAAACATTGTGCAGATACGAAAACCCATTAGCATAATGAGGGAACTGCGGAGTGTGGAAGGTGGGGGGGGGGATTAACTGAGAATGTGATGGGTGGTTGAAGCTCCTGCTGTACTGCGAGGGAGACATATAATTTTTTGTGTGGCATACAGACAGGGATAGAAGGTTGTCTCTCGCACGGCTCTGGTGTTTTTCCTCCGTCCTCTCTTTCATCATCGTGACGTACATTAAATGTATGGGTAGGGCCTAATGGTGCTCATGTGGTAAAAGTAATTCAGGGCATGCTTTGACGTAGTGACTGGGGTTCCCAATGTGTCTCAGTTGGCAGCAGCAACTCGAAGACCATATAATCTCATAACGGTCAAAGGTATACTAGAAATATTTATCCTGATTCACAACTTAGAACATAAATTTCTTTCTAAGTGACGCATGCTTAGAATCATGATCTTGGTGTAAGTCTTTTCAACAATGAGTCTAGATCGTGTTAGTCTTTGTGGACCACGGTAATCCTAATACCGGACAACAGCGTCCTTCAATTTGACACTCGAATAATAGAACCTGGTTGGACCTACTGGGTCTAGTGTAAAGGTGTCGACGTCCATGTTCAAAGGGTTTCACGTCCTGGCACAGATTTATCTGTTTACCGTAACCTTCCTCACCTCTGACAAGACATCTTGTGTATTGTGGAATCATGCCCTCCACTCGTGGTTTGGATCCCACTTAAAACTGTAGACCTTCATTTCATCTCACAAACACCCTACCTTACACCACCGGGGTTTGGATCCCACGTTTTTAAACTGTAGTCCTCCATTTTCACTCAAAATCAGTCCTACCATTACATATCTGGCGATATTGCGGGTAGTCAGAACGCGGTGATGATAATAATAATAAAATGATTAAGTAGTGTTTGGGACGTAAAAGGGTGATTTATAGGGCAGTGTACCGTATATAGCTCTAAGGAGAGTGGAAAAACGTGTTGGAAGATAAACCAATCCATACCACCACCAAATGGGATGAAGGGTTGGATCCCAGATATTGTGCTTAATCTACTTCCTCAGAAGATACTAAGTCAATAATCATCGAATTGTTTTCAATGGTTAAATGTGAAATTTTTGAAATGAGTTTAAAAAAGAATTTATACAACATTAACTAACAATAACAAGGGTCGAACCTCATTCCCAGATAATTGATACATAATCTACACCTCGAAGCCTAAGATTAATAATCTTTAAAAAGATTTTGTATGCACATTAACTAACAATACAAGTTCAACAGCCACTCCAGGATAATTGTGCTTAATCTACCTCTCGTAAGACTAAGTCAATAATCATCGATTGATTAGTTTTTGAAAAGAGTTTAAAAAAATAATTGTTTACATCATAACTAATATAACAATACAAGGTTCAAACCTCACTCCCCGGATAATTGTTGCAGTAATCAATTCCTCGAAAGACCTAAGTCAAATAATCATTGAATTTTTTCAGGTTAAATGTAATAGTTTTAAGCACATTTTCGTCATGGTTATAATGCTTTATAAGGAATATCGAGAATATAACAACCAGTGTATAGTTTAAAAAAAACACCTACGTGATCGTTTTTTGAAATGATTTAAACACACGAAATTTTCCACTCTCGTTTTAACAGAAGGGATCGGGGAGAACAACCTTCACAGACAAAAAAAAAAACATTTAAAAACCTTCCGTATTACAGTAAACTAAAAAAAATATCACAAAAAGCTTTCTGTACAAATCTTCATACTACCCGTTCTGGTTATACGCTTGGGAGACTATATTTTTTTGGTGCGGCATATCGGACTCATTTGCATAATGAAGTTTGGGCAGCTGCTGATGCAAGTTACGAGGACCAGGTTATCAACATTTTCTCGGAGCACGCGGATGACAAGAGAGGGTGAGAGACGGGGTTCTCCCTCCTCTCTCATCAGAATTGAGAAGGTGACAGAAGAGGTGAGGTCAGGTACTCTCTCGATCAATGATCAGGATAGTGGTTCTCTCTCCCGACGACGGCGATTTTTTTCCGCCCTCTCTCCCGGAGTTATTTCCCCTCTCTCTCTCTCTCTTTCATCGACGAGATGTAGTAGGTTTGGGAGGCAGGCTTATGGAACCTCGAACCCTTACTCTTGGGATATGACAATATGATCCCCCCTAAAAAAATATACAGAGTATATTCTCTCTCTCTCTCAAACCCTAGATGGTCAGACTCAATCCTCAGTCCTAAAGAGTTGGAATTAAGATATGAACAAGTGTTATTCCCTCCTAAATAAATAGTACAGAGTATATCTCTCTCTCTCTCTCTCAAACACCAGATGGTCTATGGACAGTGAAGAGGTTACAGGAGGTTGATGTCTCTCCATCTTGCATCACTGAATTAGTAGTTGAGGACAGTCTACGGCCTGAACCCGGGATATGAGCAAGTATATATTCTCACGCTCCTCAAACCTGATGGTCTGATCTCAGTCCTCCAAAGATTGGGAATAAGATATGACAAGTATATTCGCCCCTAAATAATAGTACTAAACCGAGTAAATTCTTAATATTACATTATACATATATTCAGTACAAAATTCTCTCCTCTCTCTCTCAAAAGTCTTAGTCCTTCAACACGGCGCACGACCGGTTTTCAGTGTGGCACGAGACTCGAACCATGAGGGATCAGACTTTCAATCCCTCTCTCTCTCAAACCTGATGGTCTGACTTCAATCTAATCTATATCAATATTCATATTTTAATTGTTAACAGGTTAAATGATTTAAAATAGAAATGTTTACATCATTAGCTAACATACGAAGTTTCGAAACCTCGCTCTCAGATAATTGTGCTAATCTACCCTCTTAAACCTAAGTTAAATAATCTTTAAAAAATTGTTTACATGATTAACTAACAATACAAGTTCGAACCTCACTCCAGGATAATTCGTGCTTAATCTACCCCTCGTAGAGACCTAGTAATAACTTTAAAAAGATTTGTTTACTCATTCACTAACAAAACAAGGTTCAACCTCAACTCCCAGGATAATTGTGTTTAATCTACTCCTCGTAAACCTAATTAATAATCTGTAAAAAAATTTGTTTACATCATTAACTAACAATACAAGGGTTCGAACCTCTCTCCAGGATAATTGTGCTTAATCAACCCACGTTATTACCTTACCAACTAATCATGAATTGATTTCAGTTAAATGAACCTTGCTCCTCCCCAGGATAATAATGCTTAATCTACTCCTCTAAGACATAAGATAATAATCTTTAAAAAGATTCTGTTTACATCATTAACTAACAATACAAGGTTCGAACCAGCTTACACTTAAATTTATTAGCACAAAGTACAGTACAGTTTAAATCATTAGAACTTTCAATCTAGATATCTAAAATTATAAAAAAAATCATTACTATACTCACTAGACTATTATTTATCATCATGTTCTCAAAGTTTAAAGGCGTTTGACCTAGTTAATATTAATTACCTTTAGTTCATCATTATTATCTTAAAAAAAACGACAAGGCAAAGTTCAAGTCCATTTATAATTACCTTTAAAAATTGCTGTAGTACAGCAAATTTTGAAGTCAGATAATTACCTTAAAAAACACACAGTCCATTAATTACATTGGCTAAATGCGTATTTAGTGACCGGATTACTATATTTTTTAGAATTGAAACCTAGAACTAATATCAAACTAGATATTATCATGAAAGAACCCTCTGCATTCATCCCAACAACCCAGTAGCTTTTTTTTTACATCAGAGCGTTTCATTATAATTTAAAGCAAAAACTTTTTTATTTTAAAACAGAGCAATTGTACAATTTTTTAACGAAGCTTATCGCTTAATTACTTTAAAGGAAGGCTGGATTATGAAGAAGTTAACAATATTTAAAAAAAAATCAGTACTTCATTCGAATATTGAATAGCCGAAGTTTCAAACTATCTTTAATTAACTATAAATGATTTACCTTTAAATATAATGATTATGACAAAGGTTAACAAATTTTTTAAAAAATCATTAACTTCAGTTGATATCTGAAATTAGGAGCAAGTTCAAACAATCTTAAGTAACCTTTAAATGAGGCTGGATTATGTCAAAGTTAACAATATTTTTTCTAAAAAAACAGTTACTCAGTTGAATATTGAATTAGCCAAAGTTCAAACGATCTAATGCCTTTTCATTAATTCTTTTACAAGATTCATACATTTAAAAAGTTAATTACATTATACATTTATTTCCTAGCGGATGCAATGAATCAGGAAAATTCTGTGAGTAAGAATGGTACCAATCAGCTTAACACTTAAAGATTTATATGCACAAAGTACAGTTTAAATCAATTAGAACTTTCATCACAATATTTAAACATTATATTCTTCGACATACTCACTAGACTATTATTTATCATCATGCTCATCAAAGTTTTAAAGCGTTTGCTTAGTAATAGTAAATTACTTAGTTCATCATTTTGTTCCTTAAAACACAGTTCGACCATTAATTTCCTAAAAACACAAATCCATTAATTACTTTTTTAACCAATTCGAGAAACAATCTTAATTACCTTAAAATGAATACCTTTAAATGAGGCTGGATTATTAATTACCTTTAAATGAAATACCTTTAAAATGAGGTAGGATTATGAAAAGTTAACAAAATTTTTCAAAAAAAATCAGTTACTCATTGAATATTGAATTAAGGCAAAGTTCAAACAATCTCTTAAAACAAAGTTCGAACCATTAATTACCTTAAAACAACAAAGACCATTAATATACCTTTTAACAGAAATTCAAAAACAATCTTAATTACCTTTAAATGAATACCTTTAAAGAGGCAAGATTATTTAATTACCATGAAATGAATTTACCTTGAAATGAGGTAGGATAATGAGAAGAGTAACAATAATTTCTAAAAAATCAGTTACTTCATTGAATATTGAATTACGAAAGATCAAAACAATCTGCCTTAAAACAAAGTTCGACCATAATACCATAAAAACACAAAGAATCCCATTAATTACCGTTTTTAAAACCAAAAGTTCAAACAATCTTAATTACCTTTAAATGAATTACCTTTTAATGAGCAAGGATAGTACATTACCTTTAAATGAAAACACAAAGTCCATTAATTACCTTTTGACCAATAGTTCAAACAATCTTAATTACCTTTATATGAATACCTTTAAATGGTAGGAATTTTTTTAAGAATTAAAACAAAATTTTTCTAAAAAAATCAGTTACTTCATTTGAATATTGAATAGCTAAAGTTCAAACAATCTCCTTAAAACAAAGTTCGGAACAATTAATTACCTTAAAAAACAAAGTCCCATTAATTACCTTTTTAACCAAAGTTAGAACAATCTTTAATTACCTTTAAAGAGGCAGGATTATTAAATACCTTTAAATTAATTGCCTTTATATATGTAGGATAATGAAGAAGTGTAACAATATTTTTCTAAAAAACTCATATACTTCATTGAAAATTGAATTAGCCAAAGTCAAACAAATCTTAATTACCTTTTCATATAATTCATTTACAAGATTCATACATTTAGAAAAGTTTAATTACATTAATCATTTTTTTCTCTACGATGTCATAGAACTTTTGCATCTTCGATATACTGAAACATATATCTTCCACTATATACTCATATAGACTAGTTATTTACCATCATCCCCATCAAAGTTTAAAGACGTTTGCTAGTTAATATTAATTACCTTAAAAACAAAGTCCATTAATTACCTTTAAAAGTAGCTTATACAGCAAAGTTCGGTGCATCCAATGTTCAAAACAATCTTATATTACCTTAAATGAGGCTGGCATATGAAGAAAGATTTAACAATATTTTTCTAAAAAATCAGTTACTCATCTTCATAATAATTAATTAGCCAAAGTTCAAACAATCCTTAATTACCAATTAAATAATTACCTTAAATGAGATGTAACAAGGAGATTGGCTAAATACACTCTCTTCATCTCCCTCCCTAGTAGGATCGTAAAAGTTTCTCCATGTGAAATGTTAAACCATTCCTAAATCAGTTACTTAACTTGAATATTGAGCATAGCCAAAGTTCAAAAATCTAATTAACCTTTAAATGAGGCTCGATAAAAAGAAGTTAACAATATTTTTTCAAAAAAATCATTACTTCATTAGAAAATATTAATTTAAACCCAAAGTTCAAACAATCTTAAGTTTACCTTTAAATGAATTACCTTTAAATGAGCTGTAACAAGGAGAATTGTTAAATACACTCGCTTCAACTCCCCCCTACGGATCTAAAAGTTCGCATGTGTAATGATTTAACCATTCCTTAAGTAGTAGAACATTTCCGAGCACAAGAATAGAAGCTTAGCGTACTGATAGTGGCAACGTTGTTTACTTGTACAGTTTTTTTAGCTTTCTCAGGAAGGACAATCCCAGGTTCCGCCTAACTCGAAAAACTCATACTGCGTATCGGAAACCTATGATTTCTCTACCCAATTAAATTCTTTTCTCCGTCCTTATATATAGATCGATACTCGGATCCGTACCGTTTCTAGATAGGGTTTATGGATGTAACGTAGATTCATATATGGTATATCACCTCTCACTCCAAGATAGTCCATATGACATTTCTTACCCACTCTATATTTCCTAGTCGAAACAGAGAGTATCCACATACACGGCGAAAGAAACTTATAGATATAAATTTCCTCGAAATGTTCAAAATGTAATACACTCACCTCTTTGAAAACGAATGATATTACTCTGCTTCCGCCCGAATATCTCACCATCGATGCACAACGAAGTGCGCTTCCCTTAAAAAAAAAAAAAAAATACGGAAAAAAGAAGCAACTGTTAGCCCGGTATGAATGCAGATGAGTCCCCTAGAAGTCAGATCTATAATAGGACTGAGTAAATTGCATCTCACACAGATGTTCTCGTGTAGAGCAAGCGAGTTATCAAGATCTCATTTTACTGATGCAGATAGCTGCGGGGAGAAGCAGCTTTGTCATAAACATAGAAATTTCATTTAAAAAATCCAGAATCAAGATTCTCTACCCTGTCCTCGGAGCATACCTTCCTACCTCCCGCAGATCATAAATTCAGGAGCTTGTACCCTCTCCGTCGGGATCTACACTTCACGCCTCCGCGTCCGGTTCCAGTCCGAATAGAATCAGAGTATATGCAGCTACAATTCCGGTCATATCAATAATTCAGCAACACCAACCTGTCTCAGAAAGATTAGTCTGACTAATCATAAATCTCTCTGAGGACGCATGTGCGGTGACCGTTATGATCGTCATCAGAACGAGAAACAAGACGCGACTCAAACGGTCAATTATCTACACCGAGCTGGACGCGTCTTTGTATGTGTGGACCTCATCAATGTTGTCCTCAACCACCGGATATGTGTCGATAACCGTCACACGCTATTGCAGATGATTTTATCGAACACACTCGTCGGTGGATGATGCGACACACTAACAAATCACGGATAGTCATCAATCTCGAACAGCCTACAGTAGAAACCCACATCAGAAACCTGATCTTATCATGCTAACCATGTTATACATGTCAAGTACGTAGGTTCGGAAATTACTTGCAGGATGTGGAACAAAAAGATAATTGTTACTAATGCATCTAAGAGATACGTAAAAAACGTATGAACGAATATATCGTCATCCGTAAAAGTGTATAATAACATTGATGTAGATGTCTGTGAAACCTTTAATAATATTCTGTAAAACCATTCATTTTTAATATTATAGTTTTGTAATATCGGTTTTATTCATGCAAAACCTATCTGTCCCCCTCACACGGTAAATACGTGTCTCTACTTGCGATCTTCAACTGGCACCAAACATTAACAGGTTAATGGAACCTCATTGTATTAGCATCACGTTTTAAGTCACATCGATATTCCTTAATTGTTGAGGGGTGGAAGGCCGCCAAACTGGCACCTGCTTCCATGGAAAAAAACCCATTGCACAATCATACAAGGTCGTGTCCTACTTGTCTTGTCCGACCCACCAACTGGTGCCTTCATCAGGGAAAACCCATTAACCACATAGAGGGTGGGAGGGTTTGCTAACACCAGAAAAAACCCAAAGCCGAGGGAATTCCCAAGTTAATGACATACTCACGGTTACCAAGGTCACGATGTAATTCCCTGTCATTCAGCAACCAAACTGTGCGCCAATCATCAGAAAACCCAGTGCGACGATTAATCAAGGACACGATTATAATTCTTGTCACCAGACTTGACTTGTTGACCCACCAAACTGACGCCTGTCAACAGGGAAAAACCCATTACCTACAGAGGTGGGGGAAAAGGGTTGCGACACATACACTCTAGAGTAGTGAGGGGAAGTGAAAGGGTTTCAAGGCAGTTTCACACCTTCGCTACGCTCCATCAGAAGCTTCGTGCTCCTGTTTCCTTCTGAAGACGAAAGGAACGCCTGAGCCGTGGACTGCACACATATAAATAAATTAAAACTCCACCTTCCATCCAATCCTACCCATAACATAAAAACCAATGAAATATAAATAAAAAAGCAATGAAAATACTTAAATTACCATTGATCTCAAATTAAAAAGCAATGAGTTATTAATAAAAAACAAATAAAAGAAATAATACGTATACAATACCAACATGTTATGACAAGAACCAACAGTCAGGAAACACTGAAAAGGGAATCAGGGTTTGGGAGATGGTTTGTGAGATGGAGGTAAAAACCAACAGCCAATCAAGAGACGAGGGGGCGTGTAACGTTATCAAAATTCAACATCCTGCCTGTACACAGGTGCCCACCCAATTACTTATATGTCCTAGAATCCTAGTCCTATTGCTGGCAGTGGCGCAGAAACGGGGGACGGAGGTAAATTTACCCCCTAAAGATTGAGGAGTAAATGTAATTCATCTTTTACCCCTCCCCTCCCAAATAATATAAGTAAAACATTTAAATAGCGTAAAGATCCTTGATAGAAATAATACAAAGTTCACACTAAGTAATATTAAGAATAAAATGTGCTTGGAGCACATACTGTTTTAGAAACATCATATAGTTACATCAGAGCTACTGCAGAAAGAAGTTATTCAATGCTTATACGATTAAAAAACTATTTTCCCCTTCACAGATGAGCAACGTAGACTCAATCACCATTGTCCTGTTTAATGCACACCCTGAAAGGCTTAACAAAATTTGAAAATTGGCAAAACTAGTTAGTAGTTCTAATTAGATCTAGATAGAATATAGGCAAAGGGTATAGAAGCCGTACTTTAATTTATGGTTGTTCATAATTTTAAGTTGAACCACATCATTATATTTTCACTTAATATTTGTGTTATTATTATTATTAATTGGTAGATTAAATAAATTAGAAAAATGCACATGGGACCAATATCTACAGGTATCCCAACGTTATTACGTATATCACTTTACTTTTCGACTACAACGTGATTAAAAATAAAAAATATTGCATGTTTGGCTGCTAAATTTGTCGCAGTCACCCCCCCCCCTCCACCTTGTATGTTGATGACGTGATAGTGCGTTCACAACTAGTCCGAAGTGGCAGCACCACTAACGGCACAATATCTGAAATCCACTATGCCAATATTAGTGCGGAATTTGTGCCACGAAGAATATCCATCCAAAAATTTGGGTTCCGCCTATTTTGTGAAAACTTCAAAAAATTTTGGGTCTCCAGCATCACAAACACACCATAACGAACAAATTCGAAACCAACAATTTTTTATCTAATATGCCACAAAAAATTTTCCTTCCCCCATAATTTTGTCCCCCAAATTTTTTTTTGAGAAACTTAAAAAAACTCTGGTCGGGCCAAAAAACGTACACACCTAAACCAAAAATTTCAAACTACCAAACATTTATGTTTAAATTTTTTCCACAAAAATATATTTATCCCCAAAATTTTTCCCAATATTTTCTAAAAACACCAAAAAAAAAGGGGTTTCGGGGATACCCAAACCAAAAATTTAAACCAAATGCCAAAATTTGCCGAATTCCAAAAAATATCCTATCACCATAATTTTCCGCCATATTTCGAAAACCCAAAAAAAAAAAACTGGCCTCTCGGGCACACCCTAACGAATTAATTCTTAACCTTTTTCTAAATTTAGTGATAAATTTTTGCCCAAAATATCTTACTCTAAAATTTTTAACCCATAGTTCCATGAAAACATCAAAACGAAATTGTTAACATCAATTTATTCAACTGGCCACCCTCACTTCAACCGACCCCATTTCTCCCCCTTAAAACTTGTACCATAAATTTTATCAACTTCCACATAATTGAGGCGCATATATATTTTTGATAAAATGAAAAAAAAATCTCGCTTGATCATTTCATAATGAAATAATTTTTTAAATACACCTTTTCTTTAACATCAATTTTTTGTTTTTTTTAAAATTTTAAATAATTTATAAAGAATATCCCATTTATTTAAATTTTTAAATTTATAAATTTTACCCTAACTAATAAGACTAAGAAGGGCTTTTTTCTAAATTTTTATTTCAATGAACAAAAATTTTAAAACCAAAATTTACTAAAAATAAATTAAAAAATTTTTTTTCTTACCATCGTAAAATTATGAAGCACAATTTAATCAAATTAATACATACACTGCCATGTCTAGTTTTACCAATTCTCAAATTATGTTCGCCATAATTTTTGTTTTTTAAAAACCTTCAAGCTTTGGGGCCCCTAAATTCTAAACCCATTCAAATTAGTCCAATTTTTGGGCCCCAAAATATTCCATCCCTAATTTGTCCCTTACCCCCAATTTAAAATTAATCAAAAACTTTGTCTCTAACTTACGTATATCCACTAAATTAATGGCACAAATTCTTATTTTAACCAAAAAATACATCCATCTACTTTAATTTGTTGACCTCATACTTTTCTTGAAAATTTTAAAATATTGTAAAAAATTTGCGCTGGTAGCCCATAAACAGTACAAAATCTGATACCGAGCCAAATGAATACCAAATTTAGTCGTAAAGAATATCCCACACCTATTTTGTGTCCCAAATATTTTCATGAAAATAAAAAGGGGCCTCATGTTAAAATTAAGGAAGGTCGTTTTAAAAGGAAAGGGTGAGCTCACATTAGCGTGGATTGTGTTTGTGGTAAAAGGGTGGGAGATGTGATAAATCATCAATAAATGTTCAAAACACCAACCTGGCAAAAGATTCTGCCTTGTACTCACATCATCACAATCAGTATACAGTGTATCATATAACTCCTTTTAACCATGCGAACGCTGATCCAGAAAACCCCTTTCTTTTTCAAATAAGCTCTAGGCCTTATCTGAAATCACCTCCATGTTAAAACATTTGAGAACACTGAGGAAAATTTAGTGCTCAATAATTTTTTGTGGGGAAAAAATGGCTTTTTAATAGTTTTTCCCGTAAAAATAAACAGAAAACTATTCGTTAGCCCCAGCACAGTTTAATAGCACAAATTACAAAATGTTTGCCAGTAATATTTGCTGAATTGTGTTCAAAAACCCATTTTCATAGTTGGTGCTTTTTAAATTTTGCCAAAAAAACGCTTTAATGACTACACCTATTACTAATACTTGTTAACCTAAATTTAAAAAAATCTTTAAATACAGGTCACAGATTTTATTTATTATTCCTTAGGGTTTGCCACATAAATAAATCATTTTTATATTTTTGGGCTATAAATGGTTTGGGAGAAAAGAAAAACAAAACTGCTAAATGAAACATGCACACACCAACATCTAAACACAAATATATTTTAACCCCAACACTAGTCACAAATTAAAAAAATAATGGAATTTGACTTTATAGTTGTGTTAATTTCCCTAATTTTTTTTAAAATAACATGAAAATATTATTGCTTATAAAATAATCAGGTGACCTGGTGATCTAGAGGTAAGGTGTCAGACTTTTTTGTGCTGCAGCCGTGTTCAAGTCCTCTACCGGCAAGATTTTATCTGATTACTAAACCCTTCCTTCACCTCTGACATGAATGGGGAATGCCCAGCCGCACCGTGGTTCGGATTCCACGTTAAACGCAGGTCCCCCAAAATTTCATCTCAAATCCCCTACCATTACACATTTACGAAAGTGCGTATAATCCGAACGGGTATTAAGACCCCGGTGCTAAAATAATAATTAGTAAGCCATATTTTCTCATTTACAAGATTGTGTGTGTGTGTGTTGTACCAGTGTGGTGCTACACAAGCTGCAAGAGTCGGCACATTCACACAAAGGAACTGTTATAAACGCTTAAGGGGGGCCAAAGGGTAGGCAGAGAAATACCTTCATCACTAACTTTTGTTCAAGACTTCGAGATATTTTCATGTACACCAAAAGGATTTTTGATCTATTTATTTAAAAACCATTTTAAATTGTAAATATACTTTGGGATGTACTCTAAC